>JAJJMC010029152.1:1611144-1702707 GCA_023531435.1 Papaver californicum
TCAATTCGTCAACATCATCGGACTTCATCTCTAACTTCTAAATCATCCGTTGAATTACGTCGGCTAGCCTGGTTCATGTTTGCTGGTCGCTGGAGGGTGTTGAGTTGAGTCCGAGAGAAGGTTTTTTGATGCCTTGAATCCAAGAAGATGAAGCACAAGGGTTTGCAGAGATTTACTCGAGAAATATTTGAACTGTGCCTTTGGGACAATCTAAACGTTTAATCGGACTATTTCTTGAATACTCAAAAGTTGATCTCGATATCAAGGAAAATCTTTTTGGTATAGAACTTGGCCTTCTTTGAATCTTGTGATTCTTTAGAGAAGGGTGATCCAAGGATGGCTGTTTGGATATGTATATACAATCAAAGAAAATAATTGGAAATAAAAGAAAATAATTGGAAATAATGGATCTGGTTGTGAGTCCGGTGATGAACATGATATATCTGATCCTAATAATCAAAGGAACAAGAAGAAAAGATATCATCGTCTTTGGATTAGGTTCTGTTGGAGTTGTCGTGTTGTGGCCGAAAGATGAACTATGATATTCGAAGCTCGATCTGAAATAGAGATCCGCCATTAATGGAGGCAGCACTATCATCAAGCGTTACCCCTGTTTTTTCTCTTTGAGAAATTCAATTTGACGGAGCCATGGAGATTCAGTTTCACGATCCGACTGATAGAAGAAAATGACGGTGATCTTTCCACCCCTGGGAATATGGGTTAGAATACTCATTGGACTAGGTTGTAAATGGGTTGTTTAAATTATTGGGCTTGGACTTTAAGTTGCAACATTAGCTAGGTTGTTAATGTTGTTCAACTTATTGGGACTGGACTTGAAGATGCTACCAAGTATGCAGGACCGGCAAGTCTTGTATGGGGTTGGGTGGTCATCTACTTCACCTGGTTTGTTGGTATCGTCATGGCTCCTCTTTTCAGGGATGAATAATGATTGTCTGTGTTGCCAAGAAATGGAGACACCATGGCTCAAAGGGAAAAATTCTTTCGCTCAATTGGTGGTAGCAACGATAATCATGTATGATTTATTAATTATAATCATAATATAATGTCTTGAAGTTATTAGAACGGTTAAAACACTAAAATTAACAACCGTAGGACACGTTTGATGAAACGTTGAGATGCATTAAATTTAATGCATAAAATCAAGACAATTTGTATGCGCATAATAAAACGTAGTTATCATGCGCTAAAATGAATTTACATGGAGCATGCGTAGAATGTTGATTATTTGATTATAAATAAATCATATTCATAATATAATTAGGCAATATTTTATAGAAATCGTTAGGATTTTATTTATAGAGAAATAAAATAAAATAATGCTAAATTATTATGAAAAATCAAAAGAAAAGTTTTTTGGTACAGTGTCCGAAGTCAATCTGGAAACCAATGTGAGAGACTGGTGGGTAGACTCTGGTACTACCAAACATATCCACGGAAACAAAGATGTGTTCACCTCCTATCAGAAGGTAGGGGAAGGAGAAAAGCTCGATATGGGTAACTCGTCCACAGCACAGGTTGCGGAAAAAAGCGAAGTTGGGTTGAAGCTCAATTTTTAGCAAAACTCTCACATTGAAGAAATTTTTCATGTTCCGCACATCTGTAAAATTCTAGTATCTTGTAGTAAATTAGATGATAAGGGTATTTATGAATCTAAGAAAAATAGTGTAACTCAGTGGAAAGAACTATAAGACAGAGGGTTTTATAAAATTGATGTAACCTCAATTTAATTAAATAAAGTTGATTCCTTTTATATTTGTGTGCCATTGAATGTTTGACATAGAAGACTTGGTCATATTTTTCAATGATCAATCTGGCGAGCATAAGGTGCATTACCAAATTTAATTTGGAAAGTAAACATAGAGGTTAAATTTGCATAAAATTAAAATACGCTAAAATGTCTTATAAGAAAAATATCCAGGAAAAATTATAAACCCATAGAATTAATTTCTCAGACCTAGTTGACTTGAACTCAGTTCAAACTAGAGGTGAAAATATAATCCACTAAGGAGATGATAAAGCCATGAATTAGTTCAGGAATAACTGCGAATTGTGGGGGGAGACCGTCCTCTCAGCTGGCTTTGTCCCGAACAAAGTACATTTTAAAGGATCAGATTAATATCCAAATGAATTCTAGAAATATAGGCAATCCTATTTTGCACACTCCAAAAAAATATGGGGGTGCTTGGCTAAGGTTTCTATCCCTCCACCTAAGAGGACAAAGATAGAACTCAAATCTGTTAATTGTGTCTTCATGTGATATTCTGAACACAATACAGATTAAATGTTTAGGGTTGCGAGTTCTGATACTTCAGAAATTGATGTGAATACTGCTGAGGAATCTAGGGATGTTGTTTTCTTTGGAAAAAATTATTTTTCCTTGAAATCTGAATCTCGCATGATATGTGTTGATCCCCTAGATGTCTTTTCTACGTGTCACACACTACTTCTTTAGGAAGTGAAGTTGAGCCTTGAAGAGGAAAATGATTTAGAATAGAGAAATCTTTTAGAGCATAAATTTTTTGATCATGTAATGATTTCTAGTGGGTTTAAAATAAATAAATATGACAAGTATGTTTACACCAAACTTGTGAATGATACCTGTGCGTTTGTATGCTTGTATGTTGATAATCTGATTATACTGGATACAACCATAGATGTAATTTATTCCACTAAGAACATGTTGAATGAGACCTTGACATGAAAGCCTTAGGTCCCTCAGATGAAATCTTAGGGATGAAAATTAGAAGAGAGTCTAATATATATAGTCTTAGTCAATCTCATTACTTTGAATCTGTACTTAGAAAATATAACCAATTTGATAGGAGCATTGGGATGCACTTTTTAGAGTGTTAAGGTATCAAAAATGCACTCTAAACTTTGTTTGAGTTATAAGAGATACTCTGCAGTCCTTGAAGGACATCATAATGCAAGCTGGATAGCAGACTCAGAGGAGTTCAAATCTAGGAGTGGATACGTTTTCATTAGATAAGATGTGGATCAGTGTCTTGGAAGAGTTCCAAACAGACCTATATCGCTCGGTCCACTATGGAATCCGAGTTTATTGCATTAGATAAAGCAGGAGAGGAAACCCGCTTGGCTAAGATGCTTTTTAGAAGACATTCCTCTCTGGCATAGGCCTGTGCCAGCTATATCTATACACTGTGATTGTCAAGCTACAATAGCTAATTATAAAAAATAACAATTATAATGGAAAATACATTCATATTCGGAGAATACACAATTCTCTAAAACAACTAATCTCAAATGGCGTTATTTCTGTTGACTTTGTGAGGTCTAAGGAGAATATCGCAGACCCTTTGACGAAAGGCTTGTCCAAGGAGATAGTTAGTAATGCATCAAGGGGAACGGGACTTAAGCTCATCAATTAAAACTTGCCATGAAGGATACTCAACCTTGCTGACTGGAGATCCCAAGATCAAGGTTTTGAATGAGACAACTATTTGTGGTGGGTAAAAATTAAACACTACCAGAGAATTAATTTCTCTGTCCCTTCCCTATGGTGTAGACGTGATAGTGTGACTGCATGTGAGGATGACTTATTGTAAAGTCTTAATGAGTTCTATAGTTTCAATTTAAGATTGAAATGGGGTGTAGCAGTTAACACTCTTGATAGAACTCACCTATCTGAATGAGGAAGTGGGTCGCTTCCTATGAGAACTGAGCTGATTCTCTAGAGCATTCTGAGAAACGGGATATGTCCAGGGCCAAAACGGACACAACGGCGTGAACTTAACAGAAATCTTGAGAGATATCTCGCGTAAGGAGCTATTGAAGAACTACACCAAACGATGGCAGTTCAAGACATCGCGTTCACTGTCCATCAAGTAGTTCCAGTACTTCTCACTAAGCAAAGGTTCAATTCCATATGGTCACCTATTGCTTAAGAGGTATTTTCTCGTTTTCCGGTTTTCTGATTTATCGCTTTCTTCATTCATGTGGGGGATTGTTAGAATTAAAAATGAATTTATTACTTATTTACAAAAAATATTTTGTTACAAAAATTATCTTGATGGGACCAAAGGGTCACTAGCCTATATTGTGTGTGGAAATAAAAAATCCATTTTTCACTTCCATGTGAATGAGAAACCTTTGGTTTGTCCCGCATGGGATAAACCAAGGATGAAGTCTATCTAATTACCACGAAATTTGCTTCTAAGGGAAAAACGTGTGGATTGGATATAGACTAAGGGAATGGGCTAGTGGGCAAATTCACACATGTGCGGTGCTTCGCACCGAAGCACGCACGCGGGCTTGCGGAGCTTGCGTGTGTTTTGCGTGAGCTGGCGTGAGCCGTCGTATGCTTGGCGTGAGCCGGCGTATGCCCAGCGTGTGCCTATCAAGAGTTAATGGTTTTATTTTAAATTCATATAATAAATATTAAAACCGTTTCATTATTTATGTGAATTAAAAACCGTTTTATTATTTATGTGAATTAATGAGAATTAAATTAAAAGATTTTTCATAAATACAATTTAATTCTCTTCTCTCAAATTTGTCTATAAAAGAAAAAGAATTTTCATTTTCAACTTACCCCAGATGCAGCTACTATCCTGTCGTCTTTTCCCCTCTTCTCGCTTTGTTGTGCGCACTAGATTTATTTTTATCTTATTCTTCTGTTAAGTTCACAACGGGCCAACGAGTCTTGCTAACTGGGTTGGTATCAAGAGGTTTTATCCTTGATTCGATTTTCCAACTCTAAAAGGTATAGCAACACTTTTCTAAAGTGTACCTGGCAGATATCGAGTTAAGGGCAGTCTGTTGAACATGCGACTCCTCTTATCTGTGTTTTGAGTGATTGTCTGAAAATGTGATATTTGCGCTAACGTTAACATTTGCAAAGCTTCTGGTGTTTTGGTTTGTTTCTTTGTTACATGAATAATTTTTGTCCAACATAGGGCTTCTACATCTATCAGTGTTGTCACCTCAACATTGGTGGTATGCACAATTCTCTCTATTGTGAATGCACACGCAAGGTTATAAACCTTGGTTCGATGGATATTTGATTTGCATTTCTATTGAGACTTTCACGATTTTTAGGAACAACTTTTTCTATCTGACCACCATGATTTTAGTGATTCATGAGTTCTTCTTTTGAGGGCAAAGAGCTTATCAAGTCCTGGTATGGTACAATGGTTGTGCATACAAGCCTACAGGAAAGCTCGGGAGAGTTCTATTAAGATGTGAATAGATCCCTCTGAAAAAGTATCGTACCAGGCTAAGGCTTCTCCATTTAAGCTTGCGGGGAAATTCTTGTACATGACCATATCATTGCTTTCCCACGTTAGAAGTGGTAGTCGGTAAGATCGAACGTGTCGATCAATATCTTTGATTCCAGCGAAGATGAAGATGAGAGTCATCATCAGGTAAGATCGAACGTGTCGATCAATATCTTTGATTCCATCGAAGATGGAGATGAGAGTCATCATCGTACACTTTTGTGATATGGGCTCGTAGAGCAGTTCATACGACTATAATGATCTCTTTGCTCCTGACATGATCTTGGACAACCTCCATGCCCCTTCAATGCCTTTGTTTGTTTTTACCATTTTCTCCAGATTATTCATTTTCTTCTTCATTTCTTTTTTTTCTACAATATCGACCCCTCGGATTGGTTGGAGGTCCTCATTTCTTCTTCGGTTGAATCTGTGATGAACTCGATCATTGTTTTCCTAATTTTTTTTTGTTGATTCCACCTCGTTCTCTCAGATTAAATTCATATTTTTCCTCATCATGTCTTCCACCATCATATCTTTCTCTTCTTATCTCTTTATGACCTCGACGAGTGTAACTTCCATGCTCCCTTGATCAGAGGCAACAACTTTTTCCCTTTTCTTTGTTCTGTTCGTTTAGATTTCTTGTGTTATCATCTCGTGCTTCTTCAAATGCTCTCCTTTGTTCTTCATTGTGTTCAATGCCACCATTCACGAGATCGTTGTCATCGAATTCGTTGTTCTCGGAAATTTCTTCCTCAAGTCTTTATTCATTAACATGGTTTTCTAGATTAGGAGGTCGCACCACTTCATGAGTTGGATAGTTGATAACTTTGTCTTTGATGTCTGACGTTTGTTTTTTTTAACTGTTAGCTCCCCGAGTGAGAACGAATCTCTTTGATATGGTGATGTCTTTTGGGTTTTCATGATCCTTGTTGGTAGCCATAATTATTTCTCTGTATCTATTATGTTCATCTTGCGGTTCATCGCTTGATTATGAGTACTGTCTCACCAGCCAAAGAATCACCGTTGGTTAATCTTCGAGAAGTTAGGCCGGTTAAGACTTCTGATACTGATGATGCCTTCGAATAGTCACCATACTCAGCATTAGGCAGGTAGAATCGATCATCTTTGAGATGACTTTGATCAACTGTTTTCAGCTCATGGCCATTGGGACTGGCGTTCGTCCAAGCAAACCATATTGTTGTTATTATGTATGATGACAAAGGACCACAGATTCACAAACTCTTCTTTTGTGAACTTTTGTTGCTTTTTGAGGAGTTGCTCAATGAGAATCCTATTGAGAAATCAAATATAAAGAAGGCTTAACAGTGCCTGTCCCCTCCAACACCATCTCCATTTGCTCGCACATCTTCCAAATGAAAGCAGAAGCTAACACAGTGAGGGCTATCCTTGTTTGATTTGGTTGTCAGATCCACAGTAACTCAACCATTTTTGGTTAGGAAATTTCTCAAATGCTTTGTGTGCTATGCGTTGTTAACTTCACCATGGAACTGTTGGTGAGTTTTAACGCCCTTGAAGCTCTTTCCCATCAATCATGTACTTATTCAAAGTATACACATTCATACAAATCATTTATTTAATCATCAAAATTGTAGCCATTATCATATCTAAGAGAATTGATCCAACTAATGAGAAAAAATCCCAAATCAAGTTGAAATTTTGATGCTAGTTGTTTTCAAAATTGAATGAATGGGTTTGTAAAATATAGCTTGGAGATAACTAATCTGAAATCAGAACTGGTTTTGAATCAAACAAAATTGGTTTTGAATCAAAGTTTTTAGAGAGAATTTTTTTTTTCTATAACTCTTGCAACTGTAAATCAATCATCTATCAAATGGGTATGTAAACATAGCTTTTGCTACTGTTGACAAGATTTTCCATAGAATCACAAAAGTCTGTAGCAATTAAATCAAAAAGAAAAACTAAACAAAATTAGTGTAAAATATTCCAGAATCATCAAGATGGGTTTGTAAGACATGATTTGCATGATTCGAATTTGTAATCAAGGCTTATTTTGAGATGAAATTCCCAAAGAAAATTTCCTATCACGTTTTAAAATCAGAGTAAAATGAAAATTGTAAGCCGAAAATTTGAGAAGATGGTTTCTCACATATTTTTTTCTTCTAAAATTCCAAATCTAAGATTAAGAACCAAACAAAGAACCCAGAAAAAGGTTTCTTCTTTCCACTGAAAATGATGTTTTTCATCTGAATTTTCTTCCTTCTTATTCTCTGAAGCTTTTATCCGTTAGTAGATCAGGTAGGATGAATCCTTTCACTCATCCCTGTTTCTAGCGCCAAATTGTTTTCGCCAAAATTCTCATAGGCAAAAAACAACCAAAAATCATAGTAAAAGATCCATAAAAATGAGATAAGATAACACAAGAGATTTAACGTGGTTCGGCCATTTTTAGCCTACGTCCACGGGTAATGAAGTTGGAATTTCCATTAATCTTTCTGTTACAGTTGAAAATGAAGTAGAGGAAGCCTCTCTCGGGCCTTTTTCCACCCAAAAGTCCTCCCCTTCTTTGTTTCTAAACTTGTATTTATAGATATAAAAATATGATAATTATTTAAAAGCCCTTCGCCACATGTCATCATAGTTCGCCACGTGTGGATGAAGATTCTTCTATGCTCGCCACGTGTTCTTATCATCTTTATCTTCAATATGATCTTTATCCAAAAGTTGGTGCGAAATTGACTTGGTCTATCGGGATTGATGACGTCGCATCGGGACATGGTGACATCGCGTCGTGCCAGATGGGTATCGGACTTGATGACGTCGCTTCGGGAAGTGATGACGTCGCTTAGGGATCGAACCATGGCGTCGCTCCGGGGCATGATGACGTCGCTTAGGGATCGAACCATGACGTCGCTCTGGGGCATGATGACGTCGTATCGGGATTGATCCATGACGTCACTAGGGACCGAACCATGACGTCGGATCGGGACGTGATGACGTCGCTTAGGGATCGAACCATGACGTCGCTCCGATGCATGATGACATCGTATCGGGATCGGTCCATGATGTCACCCCAAGAAATGATGACATAGGGATCGAACCATGACGTCACCCCAAGAAATGATGACATCACTTCGTGGGAGATTCATTTTTTCCCTAACACAGTCCATGCAGGAATTCTATCAACCCAAGCTTCATTTCCATGCTTGAAACGGAATTTAACTTTTGAACCATGCGGGATGGTATCAATGAGAAACGCCGATCTCTTAAAATGGCTATCCAGAACCGTTAAATGGTGAAAAAACCATTGCTTTCTGTAATGGAAGGATCGTCAATACCATATGGCCCAGGTTGTAATGGTAAAATCTGATGTCAATTCAAAAACAAACATTCAGTTGTTAAACATCTAACTAACATTAGCAAAATAAGAAGTCGGACATAATTGTCAAGTGGAAGTATTACATCTCTTTGCAGAAAGTCTGATGCCCCTCCTCGTGAATCATTAGAACCCCGCAAGCGATGAGGTCAGGGCCGGCCTTGAGCCAAAGTTGACGAAGGTCAACTTTGGGCATCAAGATAGGAAGGGCATCAAAATTATCAAATTTTTCTTACAACATATTCTCTTACTTAGCTTGTTCTGTATAATTTTTAATAACTATAGGGACAGTAAATTGGAAATTCGGAAGTTTAGGAAACAACATATGACTGATTTTAATATGGGATCCATGTAAAATCTTATTTTACTTACTATCCTTGTTGAATATTACAATTATGTTGCACTAAATTTTTTTATATTATGGCTATAAGTGTAAAATGTCTACCAATTAACCATAAGAAAAAATATCCACAATTTTCTTTACCCCGATTTTGTCGTTTTCTTCCGTTAATCATGTAAGAAAAGTTCCTCTCATATATCAAACTAAGAACTTCCTCTCATTATCTACAATATATATTGACTTGGTCAAATAATAAGAAATTAATATTGGCAATATTTTTAGAGCTTGCTTGGGGGCATCATCAACCTTAGGGTCGGCCCTGGATGAGGTGATAAAAAAAAAATTCAGACAATGCATAACAAGTAAAATTTGATCTTGGAACACTTTCTATTTAATTACATTCACCAATCAAATGAATAGGAAAATCAACAAAGGATAACATAGGATTAGTGACTTGGTAAAAAAAAGTTCAAAATTACAGGTACAAACTAATATATACTACAAAGAATATATCATGAAGCGGAATCTTAATTGATAAGATTAGAGCCAAACCATAGTTGACGGCTTAACAAAGAATCACACATAAATGATCCTATGACTTGACAAGAGGTAACTACTGACAGGTAACCAATGAAGTAATCAAATCCATTTTATCACTTTTGGATCACAGTGCATATAGGATATAAAAGGATAATAACTATAAATAAGTATATAGTGATTCCAAGCACTCTAATCTTCACAGTAAATCACAAGGGGTTAGGACATATACAATACACTATGTTGTTCAAGCATATTGATCCATGACTACAATATCTTGTTTACAAAAGCAAGCAATGGTAGCGGAGTCATAACTAACCTCTTCTCATAACTCTTTCTATGATTACTCTTCTGATCATATTTGTGTTGTAATTAGTGCAAGATCGCAACCTAATTCCACAAAGAATATAACTTAGTCCTGCCAAACTGTTTTTCAACTTTAATACCCAATGTACCCATATCTTACAAAATATCAGAAGCATACCAAAAATGATACAAGCTTTGTTGGTTGTCACCCTTAGAAGCATTTCTAACAACTGCAGATACCAATCATGCATGAGCTTAACCGCCCTTTATTAATCATCAGTCTCATTATCAACAATTTTTATATGCAATAAGCCTAACAAGTTTAGGTACACCAACACAGGATCTATATTTATTTCGTCTTAGGTTACACGATCAGTAGTTGTCAAGGACCACTTGCATAATGCAGGAAAATGGAATCACTGCTCCATTATTACTAGCAGCAGCAATTGTCTAACACAATAGTTCTGATAAAATTACTTAGCAAGGTATGGCTTACCTATAATACACCCTGCTACAACCACATCTCATTTCCCTATATCAGAAGAGGTCCAAGATTTTCTGATTCCATCTACTGAAAGTGGTGAGACTTCCCAAGTATCATGTGCTCAATTCAATGGCTATAAAGTCCGAAAAATGAGATATGTATGGTTTGAAAATAACTCCAAACCAACCCATCAAGAATGAACCTAACTGAAGTAAAGAAGAATATATCAGAAGTATGTTTGCATAATTAACTGACCAAATACATATGGAAATTCTACACGATATTTCATTGTCCTTACAATTTGACCAAAGGGATTTTTGTTGTTTTGCTTTGTTATTTGAATCTCCAATTATACTTTGTAAAAAACATATTTTCATCATAGAAATCTAGCTTAGTATAACCTCTAAAGTAGGTAAAATTCAACATTATACAGATCAAATAGGTAAACTAATCACTGTGATCAACCGTTACAAACATCAAAAAAATAAATAATGATATAGTTTATGAAACGCAAAAATTATCAGAAAATAGTAACTCCAACAAATTCACCTCTTCGTTAGATCATGTTCCATAAAAAGCCGCAACCACAACATCCAGTCCAGAAACATCAATCAGTTGACTTAACTCCCTAAGCTTAGCTACCATGACTCTACAACAAAAAAAATCAAATCTTCTTTTACTTTGCAAACTCTTCTTCAGTATCCTAATACACTAAATCAAACTTTCGAAATAAAAACCCTAACAAACTTGATAAATCCTAAAAATAATAATTGAAAAAAACTAATTCGAGCTCTTAAACTTCAAAAACGAACAAACCATACCATAATTTTTTTTTCGAAATAGTAAGTCAGGGTTTTGTTTTGTGTTCACCTCTGCAGTGAAGATTGAAATCTTCAACTAATCTTCGTGCCAACTACAACTACTGAGAGAGTATTAAATAATGAAACCTTAAAACTCACAACTTCTATATAGAGCGAGTACCAATGAAATCCTAGGCACGAAAATGGTTTGAAAGCAAAAAAGGGGGAGGTTGAAGAAGAAAGAAGGTTTTGGGGTTTTAAGTTGCAAAAGAGAAGCCCAGATTTATTTCTGCAATGGAAGAGGGAATAATGAACACATAAAATATGAACTGAGTCGACATACCCAAATTTTATTAGTTGTTATTCTACTTTAAAATTATGCAACTTCAGATTGAGAAATAGAAAGCACCAAATTCGCAAACCCTAATTTCCCTTCTTAAGAATCAAAAACAACAAAAATTGAGAATCGACAGCTATAAAACAATTGCAATTTGCAAATCGGAAATCTAGGCTTACCTTTTGACAGCGAAAACTAAAGCTAAAATTGAGAAACCCTCGATATGTTGGACAAATTTGTTGATGCCAGTGGGTTCATGAGCTTCAATGAAAATGAAACGGCTGTGACCATTTTATGCGGGTTTTTTCCCACCAGAATAATGAGCACATTGAATGTAATAGAGGAGGGAGGAGTTAATGGGTGGAGTAATGTGGGGTATCAAATAAGAGAAGAGATTGTGGCCGTCGGATTAGGGCGAAAAATGTGGATGAATTCTCATCCACGATTTATGTATGTTACAAATTGAGAAATGACATCTGTTGATCGTTGGAAAAATGAGTTTTTGGACAGTCGGATTGGGCTGAGACCATTTCTTTTTGTAAGAAAGATAGATAGAAATCGTTTGATCTGGCCGTCCTTTATGTATCCAAACTGTGGATGACCGTCGATTGGCAAAAACACCATTATCCCTTATAATATAGATAAAAATTAGAAATTTTCTTCTCACTCCCGCCGTGGCTCGGGGATATGTACGAAACCTTAAAGTTTTTAGTTTTATAAATCCCACACTATGAACTTTACCAATTATGCCCTTTTGTTAAAGGAAAACAACGAAAATATTATTCACCTCTCAAAACTATAAATTTGCACTCGGTCTGAGCTGGCAATCCTAGTCGTCCAATATTACCCAAGAAGGTTAAAACATGCAAGGGATAACGTGAAATTATTTTTTCTATTTTTTTTTCTCTCTTTCTCTCATTTCCTTTTATTTTATTTTTCTTCGTGTTTTCATCCATTATAATCACCGTCTCTTTAAAGCTTTGATCTCCTCTCGTTTTTTTTTGTTTTTTTTTAATTTATGAGTATGTTTCTCTGTGTACTTGATGTATGTCGTGGGTGCAATCAATGTTATACCATACCAGATTTCGGTTCGTACCGGCTGAGAGCGATACACTGGTATGCCGGTATACCGGGGAAATTTCAGTTTACATACCGGCGAAATATGTGTCCATATATTTTATACCTAATAAGTTCTAAAAATGTCTAATGAAATTCTGGATAAGAGGATTAAAGCAAAGGTCAATGTGAAGGGTCTTCAATTTGGATGCCGACTCTTGTTACAATATCGGAGTAAAGCAAATCCGTATTGAGAGAAAGATTGGACATGGAAAGGAAGACACATGTACTTAAGTTAAACAAGCATGTCAAAAGTTCTCATCCAAACTGCTGCCACATTAAACAAAAGTTCTCATCCAAACTGCTGCCACGTTAAACATGGAAAGGAAGACACAATTCTCATCCAACTTCTTTATATACTCTGAACGACAGAAGCAACAACGTTAAAAAAAAGTTCTTTGTACCACCAGAAGTAGTAGTATCACCATCAACAACAGCAGAAGCAAAAACGTTAAACAACCAAAATCTAGAACTTCCTTCTCATCATCATCATAAGTTTCCATTAACAGCAGTACTGATCACAATCGCGATGGTTTTTACATTACTAACATTTGAGATGGAATATTGCAATCACTTGAAGAAGATAAATAACAACCATATTAAACTAATTGTTAAGGATTGTTTCACTCTTCATTTTGATTATACTCGAATGTTATTTGATCGTGGAAAAGATTCTGAACTTCTTAATGGTTTTTCTGATTTTGTTGGTGATTGTGAATTTTGGTTGATGTTTCTTAATTGGTCAATTTTAATGGATGAATGTGATGGGAATTATGTGTATGAGATGGTTTCTAGGAATGGGTATTGGTCAGATTCATTGTCTAGTAATTCAATAGTTTGTATACCAACTAATGGGGGTGTTATTAGTACTGCTTGGATGTTGTTTGATAAAATGCCTGAGAACACAACCTGGAATGCGAGTGGTGTTGGAGATGATTAGCTCTTGCAACTTCAACTGGGTAATGTGAGTTACAAATTATTAGTTGATGAATATCTCTTCATTGATTTTTATTCTATTCTCAGTGTATTTGATCGTGGGAAGAGATTGATCTTATTATATGGGTTTCTTGTTTTACTAGAATAGATTCTAAGTTTGGGTATCGAGTTTAAGTGTGTTTTACGGATTCAATGGTATTTGTGTAGGCTAATCCTGATGATAATGGTGATAGTAGTAGATTGCTTGTCAAAATGTCATGTAGAAAAAATATAACCAACAATTTGTTGGTGCTTCTTTGGATGCGAATGGGTGAAACTCAGACTGCTTATAAATGCTTATGTTATTGGAGAGATGAAGGCGCTGAAGAAGCCAGGATGGAGGCGCAGAAGAATCCAGGGAGAAATGAAGAAGAAGGTCGATTAATTTCTTCACCTTATTCACGCGAATTACAGCCATTGGATTTGATGTGATTTTTCATCTGACGGCCACGATCTTGTACCGGACAGAACCGGTAAAATTGGGTAAAACCGGTTTTAGTACGTACCGGCCGATTTTATCGGAAAAATATCGTTTTGCCGGTTAAGGGTATTTCGTTTCGCTAACCGGCCGGTACCGGAAAAACCGCCGAAATTTCGGCCGTACCAGCCGGTACGTACTGCACTGGGTGCAATCAAATTAGTGATCTTATTTCCATTCAATTAAAGAATAGTATAATGGAATTCAAGTTCGTTCCCCCGAGGAGCGAGGTATTTCATTTGATTAAAGTGTCACAATAGGAGGTTTGTTTTAGGTTTTGGAGAGAACACAACAATTAAAAGTAAAGTTGTAAGCAACGGAGAGATATATGATCGAGGAATCCTTTTTTGTTACTAGATAATTATTGAATTAGTATATTCATCTACTCATTATTAATCATATATTATCACCAACCGTAGAATAACATCTAGATCGGTGTTATCCCTCAAATTTCTTATATCACCAGATACAGAAGTTCTCGCCTACCAGATTCTATTCGCCTTAACCACCTAGTAGTAGATCACTTAGGGTGTAATTTGATCAAATATTTTATATTTTATGAATTTATAGGTTAATCCTAGCAGTTAGACTCTTAAATCAAGCTCCACTTATTATTGTTGTTCATACACACAATTGCTCCACAGAATCTCTCTGCAAGGTCTCGTGTTCTCTACTTGTGTACGAGTCAATGTACATTACTTATCCCACAACTCAATACTAGCACTAGATTAAATCAACAAATAAATTCAGTTGGCCACCAAAACAATCTATCAATCAATCATAAAGATTCTTTATAGTATAAGCAAACGATAACATATGAAAAACTCAAAATAGATTTAAATAATAACTCAAATCATGTCTAGAACTTAGAATTTATCCTCAATCAATTAGTTTTTTAGCTACTCATGGATGTAGAAGCATCCATGTTATATATAAGAGTAAGAGAATTCGTTACGATGATAAAATCGCTACAAACACTAGATTTTTCTCCTTAGGCTGTTGATATCCTCCAAGACTTGCAAAGTAATGTAAAAGGTGTCTTTTAATGTCTTGGGAGTCTCCTTATATAGTACTCATGATATTTAGGGCTTAGAATCCTTCAGGGACCCGGTTTTTCTATTTTTTGAAGTCCAATTCGAACCAAACACTTTTAGTTATAGTTGGGATCTCTCCTACGACCTACTCATAACCAAATATGGGTTTTTGGATGATTTTTCAGGGTCACTTATGGCTGGATCGTGAGGCATTCCTGACCATAACTGAGCCTGAGTTTTCACTATTTCCCATTCACTGTTTTGGCCATAACTGCTTCATTCGTTGTCCGATTGACCTCATTCTTTTTGCGTTGGCTTCGCCTCTTAGTCCTTTACAAGATGGTACCTTAAAAACCTTCATATCTTTTTATTATAATTTACGGATAGCTTTGATGGCTTAGACCCAACCGTAAGTGAGTATGGAATTCTTGTCTCAACACTTCAACTTGTCTACGACTAGGTTGAGAAGTAATTTTTAGCCGTAAATATAACCCTAACACTTTTCTTGAAGATTAATTCTTGTACGACTAGGTTGAAATGATTTCCCAACCGTAAATCTGACAGAACCCTCATTATATTCCCAGTTTTACGACTAGTTTTTGATGTTTTCCTAGACGTAAATACTTCTGGATTTTTCACTCCAAAAGTGCTTTTCAGTTCTAACTTTTCAATTTCACTCCGGAACGAACCTTTTTCTCTTCTTAACTCTTTCAACACCATTTCCATTGATTTTCGGATGATTCACCTAAAGAAACAAATAAAATAGAAAACAAAGTAATAACAAGATAATATACAAGAAATCTAATTAAAACAAGTATGAAATTGACACTATGAACATGTAAATTAGGCACTTATCAGTATTTCATTTTCTCTCTCTCAAAACACACACAGTGAAAAAAAAAAGAAAAAGCCAGTAGACACGGGATGTCCATGTTCTTGGAAGTCCAATAAGAAATCAAATCTTACGAAATAACCTATAAATCAGATCCCACATCTATATTTGTGGATCTCAATATATTTTGAATGTCTGTAAAAATTGTTTTTTTTAAGTAGTCATTTAGGGTTTTGGTACTTTAGTTATGATCCCACCTCTCTATCTGTAGTGTAATCAAGAAAGGAGTCGAAATCAAAAGGACCCATCTTTTTGATTTCTACTGGTGGGATATATTATGGTTTTTGTATGAATTGTGTTTTACTAATTTGAATGATTGCATTTCCTAATTTGAATTATGATAATTTTGGTGTTATTTTTTGGGATGTGATTGAAATAAGGTGTGAATTGCATGTTTACTGATGTTGCAAGGTACTAAGATGGTTTTTAGAAGGTACTAAGATGTTTCGAAATAAGTGATTTTGTCAATGAATTGTAAGAATCCAACCTTATTTTCTCGTAAAATGATTAATAAAGGGTATTTAGTCTTATTGACTGTCGGAATTATTAGTCAATTTTAAATAACTCTAGATTAATAGTCCCACATTGCCTAAAACCTCAAGCCTCTATACACATATATGATGAAAGGGCCACTCCACTCATAGCCAATTGGTTTTGAGTTAGAAGCCCAGAAATCTTACATGGTATCAGAGCAATGCCCATACGCGAGTGGTTAAATGTCAACCCATATATGATCCACATGTTAAGAGGCTTAAAAGCGCCCTTACCCGTGAAGGGTAGTGTTGGAACTATTAGCCAATCTCTAAATAAATATAGATTAATAGTCCCACATTGCCTAAAACCCCAAACCTCTATACACACATATGATGAAAGGGACACTCCACTCGTTGCCAATTGGTTTTGAGTTGGAAGCTCAGAAATCTTACATTGACTCTGTATTGCACTGGCGGTAGAATTGTCTACAGATGATTTTTGTTAAATTAAAAAAAATTCTTAACTTGAGTCCTTTGTTCATTACTGTTTTATTTTTTGATAATTTGAGATGGATGATAAATTACTAACACGAAGAAGATAAGAGAGAAGCGATGAAAGAAGAAAATTTTGAGAAAATAAAAAGAAGATCGAATTTCACGTGATCCTTTCGCCACGTGTTTCAATTTTTTTGTCATATTGAACAGCTGGGTTTGCAACCTTAGACCGAGTGTAGATTAGAGAGTAGTCCCGAGAGGTGAGTAGCATTTTCGAGAAAATAAAGCTAACAAAGTACAAACTAGATAACATGACCCTCAGACGAGAGCCACAATCCCACAATAAACAAAACTTAAAAATTGGGTTGCTAGCTCCTTAAATCAAGCTGGAAGGACAACCAAGATTTATTTATTCTTCGAAAAAGAAGATTAACCTCATTCATTGATTTGAATCTATAAGTCCTTATTATAGAGAACGGTAGAGTGTGTTACATTAACATTACATACTTGAGGTTGGTAATTGCTAAAAGAAACTCTATGGGTTTCATCTGACCATAGATGGTTTAAGCTAATCGGTTACGGTAAGCAATAGTTTGAATCATTAACGTCCCAAAATTGAAAATGAAGGTTGTTCAAAAGATTTCTAAGGTTTTGACTTATAACTAATCGGTTACAATAAGCAGATATATGAGTTGCTTCTATAATTTGAAATCTACTTTTCAAGATAAAACATGTGCTTTGAAATTTATGCAGTTTGTTGGTTTAAAATCAAAGTCTTCACTGATAAAATATTTTTTTTCCTTGCTCTGGCATACATTCCTATCAACAATAGGAGTGTAAGTTCAAAATCACTTTGGAAGATGATATTGTATCCACTCCATTGTGTTGCCCATTTAAAGGCAGTTTCAACACCTTTCAATTCTTTCCTTTCTATGGTTCCACAATATGCATTATATCCCTTGCTACTCTTGTGGTTCCTGCATAATTAGTGAGTGTCAAACTTATCCCGAAGATAGTGACTAGGTCAAGCATAGTTATAACAACATTAATTCTGACAGTCATGGATATTTTTTTCCCTTACAATCTCTTCATAAGTAATTCTCAAGTTCTCATCATTCATTGGGTTATAATAAAGTGTCTGCATTATGTCATAATCAATTTTACTTGTGTTCATGAAGCTAACCTGACTATTGTCCTAGCAGTTTGAGCACTATTTTGCTTAGTTTTTCTAAAGAAAAGATTATTTCTTGCTTTCCAAACATGCCAACTAACAATACTGCACCAATCTGTAGCTCCCCCATTTCTATTATGGTTTCTATACCGTGTGTTAATCCATTCATGGAAATCAGTAATGCCATTAATAACATGATAAATATCAAAGTTCAGATGCATCCATACTTGAGAAGCAAAATTGCACTGAAGAAATAGATGTGTAAGCGTTTTATCACCATTATGACATAGAATTCAAGTATAATTTATATTTGGTAAGATAGTTGCCACTCTCATACCATTAGGGAGTATATAGTGGGAAGCTTTCCAGACAAACATTTTAACAGTGGGGGTTATTTTCATATTCCATATTCTGCTCCAATCTTTCAAGTTGGAATCATTATTACCATTAGAGTTAATTGAATTATATAAGGCTTTAATAAAAAACATACGTGTACTGGTCAGGATCCAATGTGGTTTATCTTTCATTCTTATAGTTGGGATTTTAATTCTCAAAATCTTAACAATAATACTTTGGTTAAAGCAAATTGACAATTTAGAATGGTCCCAACTATGCATATCTGTTATTAATTGACTAACCTTTTTAAATTCATCAGTACCAACGATATTTTTGGTAAGAGGAGGTTTCATTTCTGGTATCCAGTGATCATCCCATATATGAATCTTATCTCTATTTCCAACCTCCCAGAGCAAGTTTTTCTTAATATGTTAAACACCTGTCAAATATCCTTTCCAAATCCAACTATCATTTAGTTTAGGTTTAGGTTTAACATGCAATATATCAAAATTAGGATAGTACTTAACTTTTAGTATGGTGGTGCAAAGAGAATTCGAGTTCTCTTAACTTTCTTCTTACTTATCAAAAGGGATGCTTCAAGATTCTCACTACTCTTATAAGAAAGTAAGGCATTCTGCAGAGAAACTTTTGGTGGGGGCATAGATCTAACAAAGGTATTAAATTTATTTCTTGGACTAATCTAAACAAGCTTAAAGAATCAGGTGGGCTAGGCTTTAAGAGTTTTGAGGTTTTTAATAGAGATCTTCTTTGTAAACTTGCTTGGAAGGCTATTGTAAGAATCTGAGGATCTATGGGTTAAATTTTTAAAAGCAACATACTAAAATGATAAAAGTATCTTACAACAACAAAAGCTAAATGACAATAATGTTTGGGTATAAAAAGGCATTTATAAATATAAGGATACCAACCATCAAAGAAAATAGTTTCTAGAATATCAAATGTGGAACCAAAGTCAACATCTGGATGGATTGTTGGGTTATAGACTTGGTTCAACCCCCTGATCCAATTGCAGGTTTGGTTATTCCTTCATCTCTTGTTAATGTTCGTGACTTGCTCATACGTGGTATAAAATGTTGGAATGTGCCTTTGCTTAATAACATTTTTACCACTGAATCTGCTTCTAAAATTCTGGCTGTGCAAATTCCAATGAGTGGAGTTGATATTCTCATTTGGAAACCAGATAGGAAATGAGATTTTACTGTCATAAGTAACATTCCTAGTTCTTTTGCAGGTAATCAAACAATTCCTACATGTGTATGGAAAGTTCTTTGGAAAACAAAACTTGCCTACATAACCAAATTATTTGTCTGGAAATATCTTAGAGGCATTGTTCCAACTAGAAAAAAAATATACACATAATGTTCCTATGGAAACTCTTGATCATCTCTTTTTGAACTGTCATTATACCAGATCTGTTTGGTTAGATTTTAATGTGAATATCAGTAACATTGTGAAAGCTCATAATAATCCCCACAACTAGATAATTACCTTGTTTATTGCAGGTACTAATCAGTATAATGGTTCAAGCGGTATTAATGAAACTATGCAATTTTTATGACTACTATATGGACTATTTGGAAAGATAAATGTGCAATTATCTTCCAAAATGTGAATCCTAATAGACTACTGTCTGTTGATACAATAATAAGTCTAAGTAATCAGTATAGTGTTACTAGAACTTTAGTCAAAATTTGGGTACTTTGCAATATAGGAATGGGATCCTCCAGACGTGTATAGTTATAAAATAAGTTTAGATGCTTCCTTTGTTAAAGAATTGTTACAAGGTGGTATATGACTAATTGTCCAAGATTTTGTAGGTATCCGCCATGGAGCAAAAGGAAAATACTTTAATGGAGGATTGATTAAAGACCATGAAGTGGAGCAGCTGGAATGTCTAGCTATATTGGATGTTATGAATTGGGTTATATCTAAAGGTTTTGAGAGAGTAAATTTCGAGTAAGATAGTGAACTTCTAAAAGCGATGGTTAGGATGAACACTCTATCCCTTTCAAAATGAATGAGTGACTAGGTGAAGGAGTGACTTTTGGTCTGTGGGATAAAGAAGTAAAAAGACTAGACGGGTGAACTAATATTGACCCGTCCAGGTAATATATTTAGTTATTTTAGTAATAGTAACCCAGGTAGGACCCAAATTTTGGGAATTTAATATTGAAGATGGGGAAAATTCCCCTATTTGGAATGGCGACTGAACTTTACCCTCTGGGGTAGACTTCCGAGCACTCTTTCATATGAAAAAAGTGTTTGAAAGAATTTTGGTGAAATGGGGTCCTTCCCCTACCCATTGTGGCACCTAATTTACCTAAATTTGGTCTAACTAATTCACTTTGAATGAGTATACTCTAACCATAGCCCTTAATCTAATAAAGTCCATCAATAAACAAACATCATATATTTATCGAAGGAATCAAAATATCATTCTAGACTTTATATTTCTTTCAGAATGTCGAAGTTCTTGGTCTTTTAAATATGTTAACAAACTAAAGAATTTAGTAGTATATTTTATAGCAAAAGAGCTAGAATTGTTATGTTAGAGTTTTAAATTTTTTAAGTGAGCTTCCAGCTGACATTCCGTTAGAGGTATCTAAGGAGTTGTGAATTGTAATTAGTTAATATATTAATAAAATTTCTTTTTGAATAAAAAAAAAGGTTAAACTAGTGACCAACTAGTACCGAGTCTAAATTTAAGGTAGGTTTGGTATTGTTTTTTTTTTCTTTAAAAAAACAACACTTTCAAAACATATACTAGTATATAACATATTTTTATAGTAGTGCTTGGTAAAAAAATATAAAGCGTTTTCTATTAAAAGTACTTCTGGAACTCCTTATCTTTCAAAATCTAGGGAGAAAAAGCTTTTATAAACTCCAAAAACAAAAGTTATAGATCCACAATACTTATTCCATGTAATTTTATATCCCTATTGTAATTTGTAAATGATACTAATACTTAACACGTAGGGTAACAACATATGCATAGGTTAAAGTTGAAATATATTCCTCACCTCTTATTTATAATAAAAAATTATATGGGTACTCCATGTTCCCAAATGATTTTTTTTTTCTGGAGGCTCTGTTAATTTCTTTTTTATGATTATAAACCTTTTTACCCAATAAACATATCTAATCGTTATAATATTCTATATGATTGCGTGCAACTTTGATTTTTCACCCAATAAAATTTACTCAATCCTACTTAAAAAATGATCATATGTTATTCGAGTTCATGTTCAGATCTTTATATATATAATTCGGTGCTGGCGATTTGGCTGAAAATTAGGCAAAACGGCGAAAAATGCTTAAATATAATAAAATATTTATGTAGATTGCAGAAGAAACAGAAATAAATAATATTTAAGCAAGCCTAAAACATCTACATAGTTGTACATGGTTGGTGCATCACAGATGCCACACATACCTAGTTTTGTAGTTCAGGAAGGGAAACGATGTGAAACAGGCCCAACGAGAAAAATAACCTAGGTTTTATCAGTTAAGGATTCTAAAGACCCAAAAGACCAATATACTATACGCAATGATACCGAGTTTCTTTTAATGGTGCATTGTATACAAACAACCTATTGAAAAATTTCTTCAAGCTCAAAAGTGTCAGTTTTCTTAACTTCCTTGTTCCTAATTTATCTGAGTTTCTTCTATTGGTGATGTGAATTTTAATTATAAATCTCAAGTGCACGGCTGTCGATGAGACAATATGCAAGCGCGGGTCGTCCACAGAGACTAATCAATTGTTATTTATAATTTATAATTAAATTAAATGTCATTACGAAAATATTAATTAGAAAATGATGAAAAAGAATAAAATGGAAAAGAAAATACTATGACTCAAGATTTCACCACTATGTTGATGAATAAAACTATTTTCTATAAAATTCTTCAATACTTCTTCAAGGCGATTTAGGACATAAAAACGTCTTGGAAGATAAAACTCTATAACCCACTTATTGAGGTTCTCAAAATACTAATAATTTCCATTCACTTAAAATGTTTTTCTTTGTAAACAGAAAATATGACTCAATAAAGCAAGCACAGGACATACGAAGAAAATTATTATCATTATGAAACAAGAACAAGGACCAAATGGAATTATTATAGAAAAATAGTAGAAATCCTCTTGCATACATCATAGGGCTTCATCTAGCCCTAGTAAAGAGTTTATTCCATTACAAAAAAAAAGAATGAAAAGAGATAAATTAAAATTAAAACTAAAAGAACTAAACTGTTGCTCGGAAGCGGACCAGAATTAAGATCCCAAAAACCAACTCCCCCTTTCATCTCCTTCCACCATTATTTATACATCTTTAAAAGAAACCACTTTCCTTTTCCATTTCCACTACCACATCATTATCAAATGAGAATGTGTCATATGTCGGGACAATACAAAATCCTCCAATAAAATGTGCCACATGTCAAATAATACCTCATCATGAAGCCACCATTTTCTTATTTGGAATATTTCATAATATTTATTTCCTTCTTTATTTTGATTATTTTCTTCGTTAAACAAAATATCTTCAAATATCCTTTTATCATAATTAATATTTTGCAAATGGTCTCCACACTTTCTACACATGATGTGGCCTGCTTACCATACTTTTATATCCACATAGTTGGTCCAAGGAAATAATTCTCCATGTTTTTCCTTTCGGGCTTAGCCCATTCAACCACAAATTATTTTATTTTACGAACTGAATTACGCATTTTAATCCATCGAGCTTTATTTCCTATAAACTGCAAAACTAAACAAAAATTATTAAATATGTACAAAATAAAGGACTAAATAAACGTAAATTAAGATGTAAAAATGATGTGTTTACACAATCATCACATACCCCCAAACCTCTATTTTACTAGTCCTCGAGCAAAACTAAAATGAAAAAACTAATCTAAAAATAAAATAAAAATCTGAACTCACTTTAGCAAGGAATCGCGACTACACTTAGCATGTGTAACAAGCCTTTAAACCCCTAGGTGGCCCTAGTAAACGAGTTTTGTCTCGTGAGGGTTTACAAGAGATATACTCACAAAACCTTTTACTCCAAACCCTAACTACTTGTGAACGATTGAGGGTAGACACTAAACATGCTATTTAGTTGACTACTAAATTCTTCGTCTATGGGAATCATTATCCTATATGAATTCAATTGATTTACACGAGTTTTCTCTCGAGCGTACTAAAATTCATACAAAAGAAAACAAAGCTCTACTCAGAAAGTCATACCATGGACCACGATACTCGGAATCTAACAAACCACAATCACATGAACAGATTAAGAAGATGGGTATGGAGACAGAAATGTGCGCATGTTGACTAAGGTGAACGGTGTTTCCCAGAATATTTGTATGATCGTCATTACCAAGATGAACCCTAATAGATTGAGATACGCACTGGTAAGAATCCTAATCCTAGTATCAACTCAGCTGGTATATACCAAGGCCCCAGCGGTCGATTTATTGAATATATACAATTATTTTTTATTAATTTATTATTATTATTAATAAAAAAAATTCCGACAACATAATTAGATATTTTGAATCTAAGCGCATGCTCCTTGTCAGCAGATTACATGGTAGTTCCCATGGATTATACGTTACATGCTTGCTTGAGCGACAAAGACAGGGATAACACACACATATTGATATCCAAGTGTGTTTTTTTTATTTGGTCAAGTTCAATTAAAATAATAAGGTTTGATCTCAATCATTCTACTTCATCCTAGTGGCGAAAACAAGGCGATACTAGTGCCTCACCAAATTACTTAGAGAAACACAAAAGTTGCAAAAATAAAAACAAAACGTGATGTGCGACGAGTATCATGTTATTTCTAACACCTGAGTTATGTCCTTTTATGAATAGACCATTTAGCTGGGCACACCAACTTCTATAGACAAGAATTTTGTTTCCATCTACCTAGAATGGTTAGTGTCATCCTGAATTGTTCACAAGTTTCTAGATTTTTGAGTTTTTGGTACAACTAAAAATTTTAAGTTTTTTCTACCCCCAAACTTAAACTGAACATAATCCTCGATGTTCTAAAGATAAATGAATGAAAACATGAACAACCATTAATAATGAACAAAGTAAAGAGATAGTGAAAGATATTACCAGCACCGTGTACCAAAAGCACATTGGTTGCCTCCCATAAAGCGCTAAGTTTAAAGTCTTCATCCAGACCAAGAAAGGATTAGTCACAATTTTCGAATCATATAACATTAATCGAAATAATTGCGGATCCTTGAAATCAATTGAATTTGACTTATACAGTTGACCACAATGAAGTATATGAAAGTGGTGGTCATTCTTAGAAAAATGTGTAGATTCTAATTTCCTAAAATATTAGGGTTTGGTTCCAAAATTTATGAATTGACACATTTGAAATTCATACGTTCCCACATTTGAAAGAAAAATTTTTGGTGGGAAAACAAAATCAATTACGGTATTATGGTCCGGGTAAATCACATCAACAAGACGATGGGTTTCTAACACCTTAATTTCATTTTGGACACAATCAGGCTCGAGAAACAGTTCTTGAAGATAAAATATGACAGAGGCACAAACGTCAAGTCCCAAGTGAGGGACAATTGGTGTAAAAATTTCCTGACCACATATTTCAAATTCTTCATCAACACTATCCTCATCATCATAAAAATATGAAGATGGTTGAACCTTATCTAAATAAGTGGTGTTTTCGATCCTAACCTCGTCCTCTTGATTACGTAAATAATTATCGGTATTATCAAGGGTAAAATTGAAACATATTTTTGACAATTAAGATCATTTGGAGCAATACTAGAAGCTGACTGTTTTTCTTCAATTTCTCTAAGGGTATCATTTAATTTGTTCCCACACTATGTCTCTCGTACGTGAATTTTCATTCAACTGGTTGAGTGAATCTTCTAAAGAAAGACTTACATCATAAGAAGTATTAGGTATCAACTGTTTGATTAAATCCTCAAAAGATGGAGAACACACTTTTGCTCAGTATAATATTGCTCATTTACCCGTTCGTACGACTGGTGAGTGTGCGTATTATAATCGGGATCACTATAGTATGAACCATAACCCTCACAAGGTTGTGATAGACACATTTTTGTGTCTAAATTACGCTCGATTTTCTATTTTGTTAGTGTTCGATTTTGTACTTTTATTGGTTTTTTGTATTTTTATAGGTATTATGGAGAAATGAACAATCTGAAGAAAAAAAAACGGCTCAGAAAGTTGTTAAAGGCACTCAGAAAAATTACTAAAGGCACCCAGGGAGAAGTGATCAAGGCACCCACACTTTGGATTGGGGGCACCCCCTTTTTGTTTTCAAAATTCCGATTAAGGCGGGAAAGTCTTTTATTTCGGGAAGAACTTCTGTTGGCGGTAATTAAAATTTACCCAAAGTGAATTAGACAACCAGAATACCATAAACACACGTCACAAACGTGTTTTGGCAGAAGTGAATTTGGACGGAAAACCAAGTTCTTCCCCGTTTCGGTTTCACACGTAATTAGAGGATGATTTAAACGTGTTTTATGATTCCTTATCAACTTAGAAGACTTCCTAGGGCTTAATAACCCTATATATATCAAAGAGAAGGGAGGAAATCGCATAGAGGAGCTGTCAGAAAAGAGAAAAAAAAACAAACAAGAAAACTGCTGTTAGGAAGAAGAAGAAGACGATGAAGAACATAAGACTGTCGTTGAACTGTCATTCTTTCTGTCGCTGTTTCAGTGGTATCTTCAGCTTCTAAGGCAGTCTTATTTCTACTGCGGAATCGGTCCATTCTTCTTTCCCGTTTCCTTTTATTTCTTCTGTAACACTGAGATCACTTCTGTGACAGACCGAATTTTTTTTGCTTCCAATGGGTCGGGTTTCGGTCCATTAGGCCAGCTCCAACTTCCCGATACGCCATTCGAGAAACCGAACCTTTTTAATTTATCGAACCAATTCGATTTTACCAAGCAAATGTTTATCGATTAAATTCAAATTTCTTTATAAACATGCAACCATAACTATTATATTTCAAGGGTCATCGAATCCTTTCAACTGCTTTACAGTTTTGATATCATTTCTGATATTTATCGATACCAACAGATGATATGAATTACCTATGATCTCTTATAAAATACCAACTTAAGATACTGAGACTCTGCTGAATAGAAATCTCACTGATTTGAGGTTAGGATTCTCTGATCATATGTCATTCACCATAGTACTAAGAAATCCCATGATATCCGTCGTGAAGTCAATTGAGACCTTTTGAGCATACGTCCCATACCGTATACCCCGATATACCAAAAGAGTCCACAATTTCATAAGGGTCATCGAGTCTGACAAATTATTTCCATCGCTTCTACTGTGAGGTTCTCTTGCTGCCGTTACAGCTAATGATCATCGTTACAGTTAATGGTCTTCCGGGTTGCCACTCATAAGTGGGAGCTAGCAGGCCTAACAACACACACCGTTCCAACGACGGGTGGGGATGATCAGTCCCGTTGTCTACCACCGTTCCAGCGACGGTCTTCCGGATAGCCACCTGTAGGTGAGAGCCCCAGTGGGCCTGGCAATTCACAGTACTAGGTCAAGCTCAACCGACTATCTTTTTCAAATGATATGAACTACTCAAAAAAGTTAGTAATCATTTCTAGATGGATGATATGAACTTCCACTATAGGCAATAACCATCCCTTCTCAGATGATATGAATTACCTGGAATGGTAATAATCATCTCTATTATATGTATCAGACAGATGATATGAATTACCTAGTATGGTAATAATCATCTCTTATCGCACGTTTTGTACATTTATCAGATGGTATGAATTACCTTGGACGGTAATAATCATCTCTCACTAAGTAGTATGAACAATCAGTAATTGGACTGCAACTACCTCGAGAAGATTGCAATCATCTCCAAATAAATGGTATGAACTTCCGCGCAGCAACCAACACTTTTAGATGATATGAACAATCTTGTGCTGTGCAGAGCGGCTGCCTACGTACCCTCTCCATAGCTCGAAGGGATCAAGCACGACCATAGTTCATCATCTTTGTTTAGATAGTATGAATTGCTTACAGTAGCAACAACTATCTCTTTTTAGATGATAGGAATTACTTTGCTTAAGTAGCCACCATCTCTCACGTTAGATTGTATGAAATGCTTGTTATAAGAGCAACAATCTCTAAAAAATACTCTTGTTAAGCATATTTTACTGTACCGGAGCTCATCCCATACATTACGCTAAATCTTTCTCAATGTTCAAACACAACAATGTTTAAATGATATAAGGATCATATCCAACATATTTACGCATAAACAAGAACATGTCCACAATGCATCATATCTAGTCCAGTATACGGAATGAAATTCTAGCATCTTAAGTTACTGTCACTTTTAACACTCCACTTCAGTCGTTCCCACTAACAACCCATTTGAGTATAAATCACATGACGTACTTCATTAGACAACAAAATTTAAAGGAAAAAGTCAAGCTCATTTGGTCTAGGACAAGCCCATTATAACTAACTAACTAGCTAGCTAGTTTCTCATTGTCCAGAACTTTCTCAAAATAAGGAAACATGAATTCAACTTCAAGGATTTCATAATTATCAAGGCATCTTGCTAGTACTAAAAACATCAGTTTTAATGCCATAAATATGTTTGAGAGAAAACACTACCCAGATTCCTAATACAAGTAATCGGGACCTAAGCGTCCCTTTAAACTACAAGATAAATAATAAGGAAGGATATAAAATATTCAAGAAGATCCATAAAATGTTTGTAAAATCAAGTAAAATGATAAATCACATTTCATTCCAATTAAACAAGAACATCTATTTTCTCAAAATGCCTCAGATGCAAATAATTGTACTTGAATAGATACTAGAAATACATATATATGATGACCAAGGGTATAAGCATAAAACATTAAAATGTGAACTTGTATCATTCAAGAAATATTAATCATTCGCAACACGAATTACATGTACTGTCAAGTGATAACATGCTCATTTAATTCATCACCTATTAGGGTTAGCTCAAACTCTAAATTAAACAAGTTTATAGATGAATGCTTGAAATTATACATATCATCTACTAGCAGAAAAAGCATTTTGAAGTGACAATAGCAACTAACGAATAATAAATGCCAATCGATCAATAGTTCATGAATCATGATAATGCAAAGAAAAGAAAGAAGTACATACGTGTTTTTGATGGTTAAAACTTCCTCCTTCTGCCTTCCCTTAATCCATTCAAAAGCAGCCATGTAACAGCTGACTTCGACAGTAAGTAGCGCTTAAGTGAAGAGTCAACTCGTCAGAGTTCTGATTTCGACAGAGTCTCCCCTGTTTCAAAATGATTCCCGGCCAAATTCTGGCCATTTTATTTGGTCCTTCCCTGCAATTACATTCAACGACAATGCAAGGGTGCTTATGCTGTTTTCACGGAAGCAATAACAAATAATCTCGAATCCTAATCCAAGATGTGCCGTGTACTTCTTGGTGTCTAATCCATGCCATAACCATCAACAAAGTACAGAATTCAAACCAACTGGTAGTTTAAGACTTTTATCGAACAGTTTCTGTGCACGACCTAGTGGTGAATCACACACAATTGTGTTGGTAATTTTAATCCCCACACTCCTTCCTGCATCAACTCAAAGAATCCATTCATTCAATTCATTCAAACACAAATCAATCATTAATAAAACCGTTTTTTTCTTCAATCTGCGTTTTTTCTATAAACTCTGATCCACTACTCATTCTCCTCGGAAAAACCTTGCTCAAAATCTCCTCATAACCTGTTGTAAACTCTAATCCAGCAAAAACCCAAATCTTCTTTCCCTGTATTATTGACTATTTTCTACTTTTTCAATTTCATCTACACCAACAGAGCCATCGTTGTCATCCCAGTTCGAGCAAAAAAACAGTTAAACCCATTCTTACTTTCCTTTTTCTCGATTTTTTCTACAACAAACCCCAATTCTGTTCGTATTCAACTTGAAACTCTCAGTACGCATCTTCTATTTCTTACTTGTTCTTCTCATTGTATTCTCCCCCAAAACTTAATTAGTATCAAAAAAAACTTCAAGTACTTTTGTCTCCATAAGACTACTTCATATACGATTTCAAATTTTGTTATTTCAATTTCCATGTGAAAATTGCCAGAGAAGAAGAATCAGAAGGAGCAAATCCATAGCCTCCCCTTTTCTCCCCATTTCCCTCTTTATTCTTTTTTTTTTCATAGTTTACCACATGTAAGAAAACAAGAAAAAGAATAAGCCTCAACCTTGACAGGTAGACACGTTCCATGCATAGCTATTTAGACATCCAAGGGTTTAAATTAGGGTAAACTTTCATTTGGGCACTGCCATTTATTATTGAGGCAACCTTAGAGTGTTAAAAGACATTAAGACAACTAAACATTGTAGAATTTAGTAATTGGGTTTGGTAAAACCCGAGTAAAAGTTTGGAGCGTCACAACTTTACTGTAACTTTTATATACGTCTCAAAACTTCTGTGTTACTCCTTTTTCACCATTGTAAGCACCTTTTGAGCAATGGAAGTCTATTTTGAGTGTGTTTCCATTACAATGAGCTAATCACCATCACTGGAGGAAGCCGTTCATCCAATAATTGTGGTAGCTTCTATTTTAATTATATTTATTCTACAATTCTTTTATTATTAATTGCTTGAATTAAAATTGAAAAAATGGTTTTTCTCAAATAATTGTGTTTTCTTCTGATGGTTCATACTTGGTTTTTAAACTCTTGATGTCTCATGCTCTTGATTAACAATTAATTCTTTCAAAAACCTATCTTTGGCATATTTAGATTAAATTGAATATAGAATTGTTAGATGTTATCACTGAAGTATTGGTTAATGGTGGAATCTTAATCCCTAGTTTTTCTTCATCCATTTTAAAATCAAATTGTTTTAATTCTCTTTATTTTATGTTATTAAAAATTAGGTCTAGAAATTAAATCTTCACAAGTCCGAGAATCGAACCCTTTTTACCACTATATTAAAATCACATCAATTTTTGGCGCCGCCTACGCGGACTTGTTTTTAAGTTTAGAGTTTTAGATTTATTTTTAGGTTTTTATTTTTATTTTTAGTATTATTTTTTATTTTGTTCTATTTTACGTTTCTTTGGGTATTTCTCTTTTTGCTACAGGTTTGGATCTTGGATTGAAAGGAAATAAAGCCAAAGACTTTGGTGATTAAAGACTTGAAGTTAAAGTTAAGGACTCGGAGTTAAAAGTTAAAGCTTAAAGAACGGACAAGAAGACAAAGATTTTATTTTTATTAATTAGATTTATTTTCTTTAGATTTTATTTGTTTAGAAAATTGTATTAGGAATTTTTATTATTTTTGTAATTTTTCTTTTATTTTTGGACACTTTTTGGACTTTATTTTGGACTTTGGACATTTTATTATTTTTAAACCCTACGGAAGGGTAATTTAAATATAAACTGCTACATGGAAGGATGACAATTACGATATTGTCTCGGCCCCTCGGGTTCGTACAATGACACAGGAGTCGGTGGCCCGAGTCGACTACAACCGATTCATCCCCCGTATGGTACGGGAGGTAGGACTCGTTCAACCCACGAATCCACTGCAAGTGGGTTTACTATATTCCTTCGTATGCATATATGTTGAGGAATTGAATACGGTTTTACTTTTCTAGGGCAAGAACTGGCCATATAAGATAAGGACTCGGATTTCATCACCGTTTTCTTCCTTCCCCCTTTAGGAACACGTTACCAAACGCGAACCTAAACCTTAAATTTTTGACTATAAAGAGACTGATAGGGTAACGAGGTTATAGGAAACTCGTTCAAAAGGACTGTATTGGTTACTTTGTTAGCCTGACTCAAAGTTCAGGAAGATTATTTTAAGTTGATTAGAGCCGCCTTGTAACCCAGGGAAAAGTTTCCAAAGAGACAAGGTTATCAAAGCTCCTTAGAGGTTATCCTGTTTCTCTTCGACTTAATCTAATTTGGATCGTTCTAAGAGGTTTGCTAAAATTGTAACTAGTTGCCTTTCGAAGGAATAAAAGCTGGTTTAGAAACAATCTAAGTGGAGCCATCATGCTTTTTGTTTGCTAGATTCAATAGGTTTGATTTAGTTGAGTCGGCATTGTTTGTGAATGTTTAGAACCCCCTTCATGTTAGGATTTATTTTCTTAGATTTTTTTTAATATATTAAGAAGTTTCTTAGAACCCCCTTCATGAATGAATGTTAACTATTTTTGATTCTTAATGACTTTTGCATTAATTTTTATTTGATTTATGATTTTTCTTAATTAGTTGTGATTTTTTTTTATGGTGTATGTTGGGACTTAAGATATTTTGATGCGTCATGCTTGTGATTTAAAGTTAATGTTTTAGAAATCTACTTTTGTGAAAGAAATAGAGTCAATAAAAGAGCTATAATTGTTATAGAATCATTATAGAAATCAATCAGAAGTGATTTTAGTGGAATCCTAAGTTCCAGTTCTTCCCAATATTGTTAAATTTTTTTACTTATTTTCTAGTTTCAATCAAAATTAGGTCTAAAACGAATCTTCACAAGTCTCAGCGAACGAACTATTTTTACCACTTTTCTAAAACGATCAAGTTTTTGGCGCCGCTGCCGGGGACTTGTTTTTAGATTTTTTTTTTAGGTTAGTTAGTTTAATTAGATTTTTATTTTTATTTTTATTTTTTCTATTTTGCATTTCTTTGGTTTTTTTCTTTGTATTACAAGTTTTGGATCAAAAAGAAATTGGAGCCAAATATTATATTGGTTGATTAAAGACTTGGAGTCAAAGATAAATCGAAAAGAACGGAAAAAGAAGATAAATTTATTTTTATTTTTTGTTAATTTTAATTTTATTTAATTTTTAGGGTTTTATTTATTTTTATTTTTAGAAAATCGTATTAGGAATTATTTTTTTTTTTGTAATTTTTCTTTTTTTTTGGACACTTTTTCTTTGGACTTTGGACTTTTGGAAATTATTATTTTTTTAAGCCCTACAAAAGGGTATTATTGAATATAAACTGCAACAGGGAAGGACGACAATTACGATATTGTCTCAGCCCCTCGGGTTCGTACACTGACATAGGAGCCGGTGGCCCGAGTCGACTTCAACGGTTCATCGCCCGTCTGGAACGGGAGGTAATACTCTAACCACCCACGAATCCCCTGTCAGTGGGTTTTCTGGACGCCTTTGTAATGCATATATGTTGAGGACCTGAATACGATTTACTTTTCTAGTAAAGGGAAAGAACTGTCCATACAAGATAAGGGCTCGGATTTCATCACCGTTTCCTTCTTGCCTGCTTTAGGAACACGTTACCAAACGTGAACCTAAGCTTATAATTTGACTAGAAAGAGACTGATAGGGTAACGAGCTTATAAGAAAGTCATTCAAAAGGACTGTATTGGTTACTCTGTTAGCCTAACTCAAAGTTTAGGAAGATTATTCTAAGTAGATTCGAGCCGCCTTGCAACCCAATGAAACATTGCCAAAGAAGCATAGTTATCAAAGCTCCTTAGATTTTATCCTGTTTCTATTCGACTTAATCTAATTCGGATCGTTCTAAGAGATTTGCTAAAACTGTAACTAGTTGCCTTTTAGAAGAATAGAAGATGGTCTAGAAACAATCTAAGTGAAACCATCATGCTTTTTGTTTGATAGATTCAGTAGGTTTGATTTGGTTGAGTGGGCCTTGTTTGTATATATTTAGAACCCCCTTCCTGTTAGGATTTGTTTTCTTAGATTTTTTGTACATTTATTAGGAAATGTTTTGTTAGAAAATGTCGAACTGGTGTTATGAGGACCAATACAATGAATATCCGACTGAATATCAAAATAGACATTATCCGTACTATCAACATGGTTTGGATAGTAGTCGGGACCACCATCAACCTTTTGGAGGTTATTGCTCATACCAGGATGATCCCAATTACTATTCGTATAAACACCCGTCATATGAACATGAAAATGAGCAAAATTCGAGTTCTTTGTCTTGGAGGGATGCCCTAAAAAATATGCGATCTAGTACTCCATATGATGACCCAAATCCTTCTCTAGAAGAATCACACGAGCAGTTGTGATCTAGTACTCCTTATGATCATTTGTTTCTCTAGAGAATTCCCTCAAGAAGTTGACTGAGAATACAAATAGGTTCGTGTTAAGTATGGGGAAAAAAATTAGTAGTCTATATCTTTCTCTAGAAGAATCCCTCAAGCAGTTAACTGAAAATACAAATAGGTTTGCATTAAGTGTGAATGAAAGTCTTGCAAAGAATAATATTGCTCAAAATGATATTAATTGCCAATATAGTGCTACCCTTGATAATTATTCACCTAGTCAAGAGGACGAGGATAGAATTGGTGACACTACTTATGTAGACGAGGTTCAAACATCTTCATGTTATTATGATAATGAGAATAGTATTGGTGAAGAACTTGAAATATACAGGTAGAATAATCGGGAAATTGTCACTCCAATTGTGCTTCATGATGATAATGTTAGTTCTGGTTCAAATCCAAATAATTTTAATGATTATTCACCTTTTCAGAAGAAAGAGGATTTGACTAAAGATACCACTGTTTTAGACGGTGTAGAACTTTCTTGTTTTGAAGCCGATAATGGTTTAGAGGAACATGTTTATCCTGAGAATACTGTTTTAGAGTCCAACGATTTAGAAACAATAGTCTTAGATAACAAAGATAGACCCATAGAGATTTTAAATATGAGTGAGGATGCACCACTTGATTATAACTCAGAAGAAGCAATTGACCATTTTCAGGAATCTGATGATCTAGAAATTAGGGAAATTGTCACTAGTCTATCTAGGGACACCAAAAATTCTAAGTTTGGGGGTGATTATCATTCTCCCTGTGATTGACCTTTGACTCTTTTAAAAGTCCCTCAATTATGACTTTATGTTTGTGCCTCTACCATATTAAGAGACTATCTTCAAAGACTGTTTCCCGAACCTAATCATGTCCAGAAAGAAGTTCAGTTGTTAGAAACTCATCCTATGGTCAATGTGGTTTACCTAGGCGATAATACCAAGATTGAATTTGTATTGCCACCAAAATATTTTCTTCCATATGTGGGAACGTTAGAATTTCAAATGTGTCAGTTATTAAGTTTTAAGACTAAACCTAGTTACTTTAGGGAATTAGAATCGACACATTTGCTTAAGATTGACCACCTTCATAGTAGTCAATTGTGTGAGTCAAATCTGATTGACTTTGAGGATCCACAATTATTCAGGTTATTATTATGTGCTTCTAAGTTCTTAGTTGAGTTATTCCAGACTCTACAACCTGATTCTTTTGATCCTGCCTACGAGCAAATCCATCCCATGAAATTATTTTATCTAGACCCTTTTATAGAGCCTGAACCTGAACCACAACTAGAAGTAGTTGTCTTAAACAGAAAACTAAATAAGAGTGTGCTCGGTTTGTTCATTTTCTTGGCCTGTTGTAGTTTCCTTTTATTTGTGATAGCACTACTTGATTCAGATGACCCACAGTTGTTCTGACTATTGCTATATGATTTTATGAGGTGACTAATTCTTTCTAAGTCTGGATGAAGACTTTAAACTTAGCACTTCTTGGGAGGTAACCCATGCTCATGCAACACGGTAATATCTTTCCTTAACTCCTTTCTTTCGATTGGTAACAGTTTCTCCTTGTTCATATTTTTAATCATTCATCTTTAGAACATTGAGGACAATGTTATATTTAAGTTTGGGGGTAAGGGAGAAATTTTAATGAAATATAAAACTCCAAAGTCTAGAAGCTTGTGAACAATTCAGGATGACACTAACCATTCTAGGTAGATCGAAACTTAGCTCCTTTTCTATTGGAATTGGTGTGCCTAGATAAATGGTCTATTCATAAAAGGACAGAGTTCAAGTGTTAGAAATAACATGATAGTTGTCACCATATCTCGGAGTCTATCTCAACCATATCACCTTCTGTTTTTATATTTGCAATTTGTGTTTATCTAAGTGATTTGGTGGGGCCCAGTATCGAATTGTTATCGCCGCCAGGATGAAATAGAGTGTTGAGATCAAGCCCCATTTTGAATTCTTGTTTAATAAAAATCAAAATAAAAAACGAAAATAAAAATAAATAAAAAATCGAGTATTGACACTTTGATAGCAATATGTGTGTGTTCTCCCTGTCTCCGTCGCCTAAGCAAGCGTGGAACACATGATCCATGAGAACTATCATGTAAGATGCTGATAAGGACTATGTGCTTGGATTCAATGTGATCCAATCATGTTGTCAATACATTTATTGTTTTATTTTCAATAATTCGATCGCTGGAACCCGTGTATATACCAGTTGAATCGATATTAGTATTATATTTAAGACCAGCGGGTGCGTATCTTAATTCATTAGGTTTCATCCTGTCACTGACCTTCAGACAGATATGGGAAACACCGTTCACTTAGTCAACACGTGCAACCTTCATATTTTCCATGTCCATCTTCTAAATCTTTTCATGTGATAGATTCTGAGTCTTGTAGTTGAACGATTATCTGAGTAGAGCTCTGTTGTCTTATATATGAATTTTAGTATGCTTGAATAAACACTCATGTACAACAATTGGACTCATATAGGGTAATGATTCCCATAGCCGAAGAATTGAGTAAGCCAACTAAATAGCTTGTTTAGTGTCTATCCTTAATCGTTCACGAGTCGCTAAAATCTGGAGTAAAGGTTTTATGGGTATACCTCTTGTAAACCCTCGCGAGACAAAACTCGTCCACTAGGGACACCTAGGGGTTTAAAGGCTTATTACATATGCTAAATGTAATCGCGATTCCTACGAAAATGAGTTAGGATTTTATTTCTAGATTAGATTTGCTCGAGGACTAGAAAATAGTAAGTTTGAGGTATTTGATAGACATATTTTTGTGTCTAAATTGCGCTCGATTTTCTATTTTGTTAGTGTTTGATTTTGTACTTTTATTGGTTTTTTGTGTTTTTATAGGTATTGTGGAGAAATGAATAATCTGGAAAAAATCGGCTCAAAAAATTGTTAAAGGCACTCGGAAAAATTACTAAAGGCAACAGGGGAGAAGTGATCAAGGCACCCACACTTTGGATTAGGGGCACCCTCTTTTGATTTCAAAATTCCGATTAAGGAAGGAAAGTCTTTTTATTTCGGGAAGAACTCATGTTGGCTTATGTTGCGTAATTTTGGGAGAGTTGGGTAATTAAAATTCACCTAAAGTGAATTAGACAGCCAGAATATCATAAACACACGTCACAAACGTGTTTTGGCCGGGAAAATTGGTTGACAGAAGTGAATTTTGACGGAAAACCGAGTTCCTCCCTGTTTCGGTTTCACATGTAATTAGAGGATGATTTGAACGTGTTTTATGATTCCTTATCAACTTAGAAGACTTCATAGGGTCTAATAACCCTATATATATCAAAGAGAAGGGAGGAAATCGCATAGAGGAGCTGCCAGAAAAGAGAAAAAAGGAAACAGGAAAACTGTTGCTGTAAAGAAGAAGAAGACGCTGAAGAACATAAGACTGTCGTTGAACTGTCATTCTTTTTGTCGCTGTTTCAGTTGTATCTTCAGCTGCTAAGGCAGTCTTATTTCTACTACGGTATCGGTCCATTCTTCTTTCCTGTTTCCTTTTATTTCTTCTGTAACACTAAGATCACTTCACTGTAACTTTTATATACGTCTCAAAACTTCTGTGTTACTCATTTTTCACCATTGTAAGCAACTTTTAAGCAATGGAAGTCTATTTTGAGTGTGTTTCCATTACAATGAGCTAATCACTATCACTTGGGCGATGGAGGAAGCCGTTCATCCAATAATTGTGGTAACTTCTATTTTAATTATATTTTATTCTACAATTCTTTTATTATTAATTGCTTGAATTAAAATTGAAAAAATGGTTTTTCTCAAATAGTTGTGTTTTCTTCTGATGGGTCATACTTGGTTTTTAAACTCTTGATGTCTCATGCTCTTGATTAACAATTATTCTTTCAAAAACCTATCTTTGGCATATTTAGATTAAATTGAATATAAGAATTGTTAGATGTTATCACTGAAGTATTGGTTAATGGTGGAATCTTAAGCCCTGGTTTTTCTTCATCCATTTTAAAATCAAATTGTTTTATTAAATCTCCACAATTACGAGAATCAAACCTATTTTACCACTATTAAAAACTACATCAGGTTGGTAGTGGTCCCAAGTACTATCCACACTATGGTCATAGTACGGGTAATGTCCATTTTGAAATTCAGTCGGATATTCATTGCATTGGTCATCATAATACCAGTTCGACATTTATTTTATTTTTTTTGGTGCACATGCAAATGCAGGGTCAACTAAAATTGGGTAGGCTCAGGTTACCTTAGCAGAGTATACCACAATCAAGACTGGTCAAAGGTACAACACTAAGGCTTGTGGAATTTCGAGTGATAACGCCCAGAGGGTTCAGTGTACTATTCCACGTTTTTTCCTAATAATCCATAGCGGACAATACAAATGATGTGTGTGCACATGTTTTTTTAATAAAGGAACAAAATAAATAATAACATTAAAAATAATTAAAAATCTAACTAAACTTAAAAGAAAATCATAATCCAGTTATTTACAAATAAGATATAAAGAGTAAAATATTTCCTAAGATAATTATTTGTAAAAAAAAAAAATGAATAAGATCTAATCTAAAATAAAATAAAATGAAATTTGAATATTATTCTACTTATCTTTTTGGTATGCAAATTTTAGTTCCACCTTAAATGTCAAATTAAATCTGCACACCAAAAATAGAAATATACCCAAAAACAAAAACAAAAAAAAAAATCTAGAGAATAAAAAAATAATAAAAAATAAAACTATCCTAATATATAGAAAAAAAATATTTAGAAACTAAAAATAACAATTGTTTATTCTCCGGCAGCGGGGGCCAAAAACTTGATGTGAATTTTAGTTGTAGACCACAAGTGCACAGTTGTCGATGAGACAATATGTAAGCGCGGGTCGTCCATGGAGACTAATCAATTGTTATTTATAACATGATTAAATTAAATGCAAATACGAAGATAAGAAAATATTAATTAGAAAATGATGAAAAAGAATAAAATAGAAAAGAAAACAGTAGGACTCAAGATTTCACCACTATGTTGCATACTAGATGGTTAAAACTATTTTCTATAAAATTGTTCAATGCTTTAAGACGATTTAGGATACAAATATTTACTTTTTGGAAGATAAAACTCTATAACCTACTGTATTGAGGTTATCAAGATAGTAATAATTTCCATTCACTTAAAATGTTGTTCTCTATAAACAGAAAATATGACTAAACAAAGCAAGCACAAGGACATGCGAAGAAAATTATTATCATTACGAAACAAGAACAAGGACCAAATGGAATTATTATAGAAAAATAGTAAAAATCCTCTTGCATACATCATAGGACTTCATCTAGTCCTAGTAAAGAGTATATTTCATTACAAAAGAAAAGAATAAAAAAAAAAAAAAAAAAAATTTAAAACTAAAATAACTAAATTGTTGCTCGAAACCGGACCAGAATTAAGATCCCAAAAACCAACTTCCCCTTTCATCTCCTTCCACCATTATTTATATAGCTTTAAAGGAAACCACTTTCTTTTTCCATTTCCACTACCACATCACCATCAAATGAGAATGTGCCACGTGTCGGAACAACACAAAATCCTCCAATAAAAATGGGCCACATGTCAAATAATATCTTATCATGAAGTCATCATTTTCTTTATTTGAAAAATATTTCATAATCTTTATTTCCTTCTTTATTTTGATTATTTTCTTCATTAAACAAAATATCTTCAAATATCCTTTTATCATAATTAATATCTTGCAAATGGTCTCCACATTTTCTAAACACGCTGTAGCATGCTTACCATACTCCTATATCCAAATAGCTAGTCCAATATAATAATTCTCCATGTTTTTCCTTTCGGGCGCTTAGCCCATTCAACCACAAATTACTTCATTTCACGAACTGAATTACGCATTTTAATCCATCGAGCTTTATTTTTTATAAACTTCAAAACTAAACAAAAACCATTAAATATGTATAAAATAAAAAACTGAATAAATTAAAATTAAAATTAAAATATAAAAATAATGTGTTTACACACTCATCAGTTGACACATTGTTCGGGCCTAAGAAAAAGTCATTAGAAGAATTAATGATTAACGAATCATGTTAGCTTGAAACATAAAGAAACCCGAAATACTTTTGGACGTTCAACTAAAAATAGAATGAAGCTACCCATTCATGCATAACTACTTTCTTGGCTTACTTTCTTGCCGAGTTCTCTTGTTTGTTTTCTTTTGATAAGTTCAAGAAGCAGTATTCCAAATCCAAAGACATCAATCTTATAAGAAGATTGTCTTTTGATATTTAGAAGGTATCTCGACTACCGTTCCTTTTACTGAAGTTGTCATTGTGAATTTTGACGATCCAAAAGCTCAACTAAGCCGAAATCTTCAACCACAGATTGACAGTACTCATCAAGTATAATATTAGGAGCTTCAACACCCGTGTAAATTTTTTTTGTCCACGTTGCTCATGGAGGTGTAACAGTCCTGTTGGAGATCCTAAATCCATTGTCTTTCTAGATAAGTACTATATTTTAATCTGCTAAAGAGCATACACGTATAATATCTATATAATATATATATATATCATATTCTGGATGGCCTTCTCACACATTCAACAGTGTTGGACATTTGCTCTTCGCTTCGATGGGGTATTTTTGTGGTTGTTCAACACAACAACGATGTCTGGATGCAAAGCCATACACATTATTCTAAAGTCAATTCTTAAATAAAATGACTCTGATGGGTTATATTTCGGGAAGTCGGGGTTATGGATAAATGGAACTTAATAATGTATGTTCACTTGCACAAATAAGACCAATCCTTTTAGCAACAACGACTACAGGACTAATCACATCCAAGGTTCTTTAAGCTTTCTCAGCTCAGCTCACCCTTGACACCCCAAGTAAAACCCAATCCCTTGAGTAACAACATGCACCATTTTCTTATGGATATCAGTACTGGAGGAAGAATGACATCTACTTTAAACAAAAAATTTCGATATTTGGAACAATAAAGAAAGTGATGAGCAACTCAAAGAGAACATTGATAACAAAGCTTGCAGATGAATGATATAGGCTAATTATGTATGGTGACCGATGAAGTTAGATATTTTGACAATTTTCCCTTGCCTCGCTCAAGAGATTGGTTGCAGTGTGTCGAACCGTTTTCTGTACTTCACTACCAAGAGCAACAAAAAAACGGCATTTCCGACAACATCTTCAACTTCAAAGCTGGAAGGAATCTGAGTTACGAGAGGGACATGCTGAATACTTACGTGATGATAGGAATCAATAAACTCTGTAGACTTAATATATTGTGCAAAGGGGTTACCTTGCTATGGTAATACCCTCATTACCGCTAATTACGACGACTGCATTTACCAAATTTATTTGTGATCTTTCCAAAAACTTCACTCAGTAATGCTTAAATTTTGTTTATCATGAATAGAGATGTGCAAGTTTTTGTGAGTAAATGCATCATCCTCGTTAGTTAGAAAACCTCACGTTTTATAGGGCGATCTAAAAAAAATTTGGGGCGACTAATAAAACAAAATAAGGACACTGAGAAATAATATCAGCACACCCCTTATCCATATATTTTCTTTAGTGACTAATTTGTCCCTGTTTAATTAGTGTTAATGTTGATTAATTAGTTAGTTAATTTTGGTTATAGTTAGTTTAGAAAATTATTTGAGTTATAGTTTTAGAAAAGAGATAGAGAGTGTGTTAGAGAAGAAGAAAAAAAAGAAGTTTGGGAAAACTAGGTTTTACCTAAAATCAATAACAAACATGGATGAGTATGACGAAGAAGGTAAGAAACATCTTGAAGAACATAATATTGAAGGTTCAATGACGTTTAGAGATGACGATTTGGGATATTTGTTGGATGATCCAAATTTTGGTGTGGAAGAAACCCTAGACGACGATTTAAGGAGAGAAAATGATGAATCACATCAAAATGAAGATAATAATGCATCAAACAATCAGGTATTGTGTTAAGAAGCTCAAAAACCCACTTTGTATGCGTTTGTATGTGATCATTAACAAAAAAAAATCATTTTTGCATGCGTTTAATGCCATGGACGTCACAGAATCGGCAGATAATGGAGTACCATATCTACCTATTACACATGCTCGTGCCAAAATTAGGGTATAATCGGTAGTCTCGTGAAGAATGATTGCTACCGATTAATCAAAATCACCAAATCAAATTTTGTTCAAATTTTATTTTCATAATCGGTGGTTTAGGAATACTTATTATCTACCGATTATAGTTGTCGCCCCAAAAATGAATTTCTCCAAACTTACAAAAATTTTAACTCTTCATCTTTCACAATCGGTAGTGGGTGAATTTTTTTACGTATCGATTTAGAATCGGTAGTTTGTAAAATCACATATCTACCGATCGTGATTATAGCCAGAATTGAATTAAACTTAAAAAATTTGCACTTTGTAATCGGTAGTATACATATCAAATTTATCTACCGATTCCATTGTAATCGGTTATTTTTTAACAAAATTAAGCCTCCGATTATACTTGTTTTTGTGTGCAGAAATTGTCTTGATTTCTTTCTATAATCGGTAGTACGGAAACATAATTAACTACCGATTGTTGTTAATCGGTAGTACGGGGATATAATTAACTATCAATTTTCGTTAATCGGTAGTACGTGAACATAATTATCAACCGATTGTTGTTGTCTAACTCACTGCTATTTTACGTAGATTGTTGAATCGGTTAATCATGTTTCATATGAGGGTCCTGATACTTCCCTACACTATGAAAATGATTTGGTATGCTACATACCCACTCTTGTCTTGTTCTAAGAATGTATGTTACATGGTTAGGCTTATGATATTTGTTTTGTTATATGTGCATTAAGACATTTGGAAGTAAGGCGGAGGCAAAGGAATGGCTTATCAACAAGGCAAAAGAGAAGATGTGCGTTGTAGTTCAGAACAATTGTGTGAGGGTTGATTGATTTGAAATGATTTGTGAGAGAGGTGGCGAGCGAAAGAGTCACGTGGGAAAGGATCGTAAATACGTAAAGAAGACAGAGAGGAAATACCAAGGTAATTCAAATAAGATTGGATGCCCATTTAAGATTATGTTCAGTAAGCCCGACGGTAAGGAATGTAAAGTATGGAAAATGTTTAGAGTTGCTAATGGTCGTCACAACCACGAAGATCCGGAAAGTCTTGTTGGGCACGTAATGGTTGCCAAGTTAAATCCAAATAAAATAGAGACGGTGAAGTCTATGAGGAACGTAATGAAAGCGAGTGCAATCCTATCTAAGATAAAGGCGGACGACCCCAACACTTTTCTTCGTTGTCTATAATTAAGTCGCGCTAGCAACGATCAAAAAAATAAAATGGGATGGTCGAGTGGTTATGCAACAATCAGAGTGATTATCTGAGAAACATAATTACACGTTGAGAAAAGAAGAAAGGGATGGTAAAGTGATTCATATTTTCTTGACACATCCGAAGATGATCCAATTGGCTTAATGCTTTTATCAAATTTTGTTGATAGATGCTACTTACAAGACAAACAAGTACAACATGCCGTTGTTGAACATTGCTTGCCACACATCGGACAAATGCACGTTTACAGTGGCGTGGGGTTTAATGGATGTTGAGAACGATGTGAGTTTCATTTGGATGTTGCAAATATTAAGGTCGATTTATAATGACGAGCATTTCCAAGGGTTATTTTAACGGACAACGATCAAGCCTTTATGAATGCAATAAAGGTAGTGTTTCTGGAAGCCCAGAATTTACTTTGTACGTGGAATATTCAATGCAACATCAAATCCAATTGCAAACATCATATCTAAACTAAAAAACAAAACAAAGGTATCAAGAGGTCGAAGGAAGAGGATGAACGTATAAGCAAATTAACCGTGGAAGAACGAGAAGAAGATAAAAGGTTAGATGATGAAAAGTGAGCCGAGGATGGAATAAAGTGGTCTTTATTTCTAAAACCATGGGATAAGCTAGTTTGGTCGATGCGGAGGAATTTTATGAATACAATTGAAGAAATTTGAAGATGAATGTGGAAAGAACTATCCCAAACCAGTTAAGTATTGTAAAACACAATGGTTGGGACTGTATAAGGATATTTGTGTTTGCATGGACATAAGAATATCAGAACTTCAAGAATGAGGCAACAAGCATTACAGAGGGGTCCCATGGACGATTAAAGAAAATACTAGTCGGTAGTCAAAATGGGGTTGTGCCGGTCCAAGAAGCAATCCATGAGTTCACCAATCGTGATTTCACTAAGATTTATGGTTCAATGGAAAAAAGTCGGCATAGATTCCCATTGGAACATTTAAAACATAAAAATCTTCTAAGGGGTATAGTTTACAAAGTTTCTTGGTGGGCAATAAATTACATGATACAACAATTGGAGTTGTATAGAGATCATGATGATGAGACTACGGTTTGTAATTGTAATAGGTATTGGACTCCCGTGTCGTCACATGGTTGGTAGGTATGTTTAAGTGATTGACATTAATGATATTCATCCTTTTTGGAAGAAATTATCTTTCACTCCAAACACCCCGGTGGTTGATGGTGCGTCTTTCATGGAGAAGGAAATGTTTGCACGAATACTCGAGCGTTACTCTACGTCAAATGGGACACAAAAGCAAATATTCATGCACCATTTATAGGAAGCCATTCACTCATGTCTAAAGGTTGTTGAAGAACCAATGAAAGGAAAGGCGATGGATAGGCCGAATACCGAAAATTCAAGGTCAATTCAAAGAAAATACTTGAAGGAATGGTTATCTAGTCAACGAGATCTTTTTGGGCATGAGCATACTAAAGCTGGGTATCAAGATGTACCGGCTCTAATGAATGGGTCGTTCAAGGAAGGATCAAGGTGGACCAAGCTCACGACAAGTCAAATCTAAGGTCTCTACAATTCCTTCTCAAATAAGTCAAACTCAACCTATACACGGAAGACCAAATCGAGGTACATATACAATATACGATGAGTATTTGGAACAACTCCCTCTACTCATTATACCATTAGTTTTCTCCACCGACGATGTCGATGGGGATGGCAACTGTGGTTTTCTCATTGCTTCGAAACAAATAAGAGACTTTAGTGAGGAGGTTACCGAGAATTTCACTCAATGACAATATTTAAGAAATAAGATGGCCGCCCAACTATTGGAGGATAAGGAATTCTATATTGAAATGATGAGAGAAGGAGATAGACATGTTAGAGAACAAGATTTCAAAGAGTTATATACTCGTGTAAAATGCCGAAATGGATTGAAGACAATCGGGTTCAAGTATTGGATGGTAATGCCGAAATGTGGGTATGTTTTAACGTATGTTTTGAACTGTATGGTACTTTATTTATGTCATCCTTCCTTAGGAGTGAGTGTTACGTGTACACCCACAAAGACGGTTTGTGATGAGTCGGTCAAGGATAGACAAATCATTATGGCATGGGTTAATAACAATAATTTTATCAGTTTAAGGTTAACGGAAGATTGTCCATTACCTCCATTGAGTAGGTGGTCAGATTACTTCCCAACTAACCATTGCAATGAGTGGTTGAAGCAATACGAGTCCAACATGGAGCGTTGGGATCGTTTAACAAACTTTGCCAAGGACCCAATTGAATTGACCGAGGATGGTGAGTAGTTTAGTTGAATATGTATTTTGAACATTGCATTTTCAAGTGATAGAAAAAATTAATGCAATGTTTCAGTGTTATCGCCATTGTGTTTTCTATACACAAGTGATTGAAAGTTTTTTGTGTTATCATCATTATAACATGGAGAAAGTTTTTTGACAATATTATATTGTACAATCGGAAGTATCGGGATCACTATTATCTTCCGATTTGAACAATCGGAAGTAGATAATTACATTGTAATTCTGATTATGTTGAATATTTTCAACAAGAAATCAAGTTGAAATCAAGTTAAAATTAAGTGAGACAATCGGTAGATATATGACAACAATAACTTCCGATTATACTAAAAAATCAAACACAAAAACCCATTTTCCCTACATAGAGAGTTGTATCGTCATAATATTTTTAAAAAGTTACTACAAAGACTATAATCGGTTGATAATAGTATATTCTAACTACCGATTATGTATCCATGGTAATTATTCTGTGATTCATATTCTTTTTTGGAGAATGCCCTTCACCTTAAGCGGCGTGGACGAACCTTAAACGGGTTGAATCTTTCCATCACCTTAAGGATATTGAAATGAGCTTCATAATGGTAATTTGATCGTTTCCATCATCGTCATTCCTCGAGAGATCTTGCTATAACTTCATCATTAGTTTCACCCCTCAAACGATATTGATTGACAAGATAAGTTAAATTCACAAATGGATCAACTTCTCTGCTTATGCAATTAAATCGACAAAAAAAAAAATCAACTCTATTACGGTTATTGGGGTTACCGGTGTCAACGCAAAAATGTTCGTGAATGCTCTCCAAATAACTTATACTCATTACACCATTTTTCCTACGTTCTTCTCCTCTCCTCGGTAGAATTACACATAGCGCGTACATAGCGATAAATCTTCTTCTACCGTGAACGGTTGAGCCATTAATCTTGAAGATGATTACTTATGTTGGAGAGTTAAAATGTATTGGAGGTGCCTAAATGAGAATAGTCACCCTCCTTATATAGATTAGAGTCCTAGCGACTTTTTAAAAAAAAAAAAAAAAATTGTTGAGGCCTGGTGTAACAAGAGTGTACAGAAAATATGTACACTAAGTTCATACGAATATAAACAATCGCAAGTATCGGGATTACCATTACCTTCCGATTTACACAATCGGTAGTCTATGAAACTTTATTTACTACCAATTATAGATGTTGCCTCAAATTCGAAATTGAAAAATTTATCAAATTTCAAAAATTTCTTATTCCATAATCGGTAGTCTAAGAAAACTTATTTACTACCGATTGTATATGTTGCCCCAAATTCAAAATTGAAAAATTTATAAACTTTCCAAAATTTGCATACTCCATAATCGGTATTCCATGAAACTTTATTTACTACCGATTATTGATGTTGCCCCAAATTCGAAATTGAAAAATTTATCAAATTTTAAAAAATTTCATATTCCATAATCGTAGTCTAAGAAAATGTATTTACTACTGATTGTAGATGTTGCCCCAAATTCAAAATTGAAAAATTTATAAAATTTCCAAAATTTGCATACTCCATAATCAGTAGTCCATAAAACTTTATTTACTACCGATTATAGATGTTGCGCCGAATTCGAATTGAAAATTGTATCAAATTACGAAATTTTTCATATTTCATAATTGGTAGTCTAAGAAAATGTATTTACTACCGATTGTAGATGTCGCCCCAAATTCAAATTGAAAAATTTATTAACTTTCCAAAATTTACATACTCAATAATCGGTAGTCTATGAAACTTTATTTACAACCGATTATAGATGTTGCCCCAAAATTCGAAATTGAAAAATTTATCAAGTTTCGAAAATTTTCATATTCCATAATCGGTAGTCTAAGAAAATTTATTTACTACGGATTGTATATGTTGCCCCAAATTCAAATTTGAAAAATTTATAAAATTTCCAAAATTTGCATACTCCATAATTGGTAGTCTATGAAACTTTATTTACAAACGATTATAGATGTTGCCCCAAATTCGAAATTGAAAAATTTATCAAATTTCGAAAATTTTCATATTCCATAATCGGTAGTCTAAGAAAATGTATTTACTATCAATTATAATGTAAAATGTGTCCAGAAACCAAGCAGTTCCATCAGCAGGTGTAATCGGTAGATAATTATCACCCGATTTAGGATAAGCAGGTGTACTCGGTAGATAATTATCATCCGATTGTGGATCAACAATCTTAATCGGTAGGTGATGCATACCAATTATCTACCGATTGTAATGTAAAATTTCAACAAAGTTACTTATTAAAAATGGGTCTCTTGCTAATCAATCGATATATCACAAAAAGAACCTAAAATCCATTCATCATCCATAAAGTAAACCACTCATTAACTTAAGACATAATGTTAGAACTTATAATCCGAAAATCCCCCTTAAAAACTAGGTTTGCTTTCGTACGAAAATGATGTTAGAACTTATAATCCGAAACAAGTTTCTTACAAATCAATTGAAAATGATGTTCTCTAACAAGACAACCACAATCTAATTTCTATATTTTTTTGGTTTTAGTACGAGCACGACAAGCACTAGGGACATTTGCTTCATCATCAGTGACATTGGCTTCACCATCAGCACTCGATGAACCACGAAATCTTTTACTAGGCTTTGTTGCTGGCCTCTTAAGCTTATTCGAAGCTTTCTCCCCAAACTTACTTGGATAAACTTCATTATCAATGTTATCCATTAGGTTTTTATGCTCTTTCAGCTTCTCAATTGATAAAGGCACTCCCGCCTTTATACACCCAACAATCTTCTTGGAGAAAAACACAAACCTATTTTTCTGTTTTTATGCAATAACAATCAAAATATTATTATCTAAAATATTGAGCCGTAATATTAAAATCAAAAGGAAAGAACATAATGTACCAGTCTTTCATAACCAGAAGGTTTGTCTTTGATGATACAAGTATAATCGGAAGCCTTGGTGGTCATCCTTTATCTTCACGGATCACATGAAGGTGAGAATGCTCTCAGTACCATTCCATATAGCCTGGATGTACTTCATCACCTCGGTTGATAGGTCTCCCATCGTTGATCAAATATTGCATCATGTTATTCCAATTTTCAACGGATGGGTTACCAGAGTAAACTATTGTGATAGAGTCCTTACCACATACACAATTCTCCATAATTCTCCACGTCCAATAAAATGACAACTCAGACCTTCCCGCTATATGTTCACTAGATCGGTCTTCCTTGTATGGATCAAAGCATACATCTTTAGACGTCATCAAGTCTAATTTTCTCCTCAAAGAAATCAACTGATGCTCCTTAAACCTTGAACGGTTATTGTCGAAGATGTATTTTGTTCCTCTGGGTGTTTCTTTCTGCCATATCGGGTTCTCTTTGGCCAAATCGAGGAACGAGAAGTGGTCATAAATCCATGTCTAGTGTAAATATCAAACCAAGTATGAGAAAATTGATTCTTAAAAGAGAAAAAAATAAACAAAAATCAAAGCATCAATAGAGTTACCAAAATACCTATAATAGGCTCATATTCCCGGTAATTTGGCTAGTTGCTTCCCTCAATGCCTTTCTTAACTCTTCCATCAAGAACGCATGGCATGCGGTGCCCCACGAGTAATCATGAACTTAATTGAGAGGATGCAATAGTTGTAGAAGGTTAGCGTCGACCCGGTTGCCACTACAATTGGGGAAAATGACACATCCCGATACACAGAGGAGATATGCAGTGGCTGCAGCATTCACTTCGTCGCCGCTAAACTCTGGATTCATTTCTTCTTTATCCTTGGTGCCTTTGAACATATTCATCAAGTGGACCATGCTGAATTGTCTAGTTTTATAACGAAAACACCGGTTGAACTCAATGTCGGATGTCGCTCGATCCCAACCAAGACACTTCTGAGCGTAAAAATAAATATGTTCTCATCTTAACTGCTTTGCATAATCAAACTTGACGACTGTATCATGGTCAGCGAGACTAAGAATATGCACCACATCATCTGGGGTGATCGTCATCTCTCCAAATGGCATATGGAAGGTGTCGGTCTCAGGATACGTTCTTTCCAGGAAGGCTGATATCGAAATTCGGTCATGCTCTAACATTGAATTCTCGGCAACAGTAGATAACCCCGAGTCATAAATAATTTGCTTGAACCTTTCACACCCACCATCTAATGGCCAGTCTTTTATTTTTCTTGGTGCAGTTGTAGGTTTGAGTAGACGAACCGCATGCGAATGGTCCTAATATACACGACGAATTATAAAATAATTAGAATAGTCGTTAACACTTTTACGAATAAAAAGACAATAGCTTAAGAATGGTGTTTTATAATTATTACCTCAGTTGAATAAATTTCCTTGGTCCATGAATCTTTGTATCCAAATAACAAATCTCCTCCATCTCTTGGTACCCCAGGGATTTGGCCTGCTTCAATACCCTTCATCTTCGAAGAGGCGGGGACTTGGTGTTCACCTTTCTTCTTATTACCTTATTTGTACCTTGTCATTCTCTTTGTGTAGCACTTTGTTCTCCTTCTTCTTGGTTTCTAACTTTTGGAACACTTGGTTCTCCTTCTTCTTGGTTTCTAACTTGTGGAACACTTGGTTATAAACTTGGCTGAGTTCCTTCGGTGATAAAGATTCCGCTAGCGCTCTTTTATCTTCTTGCACTAGTTGTTACTTTCTTACCCCCTTCACGACGAGGCCCCAAAACAATTGTATTTTGGGCTTGCTTATCTCGCCTTTCCCTATAAAACAAAATAAAAAACAATTAGCTTGTAAGATACCGTTTAATCGCTATATAATCAGTAGAAAAAGTACATAAAAAACAACTGATTGTTCATAATCGGTAGCTCGGGTCCTAGATTATATCCCGATTATGCAACAATTTTGGGTCATAAAAATCTAAGCTATGGACATACACATGATCGGTAGTCAAATAAACTAACCAACAAACGATTACAAAATAATCGGTAGCTGGGGTCCTAGATTATCTCCAGATTATGCCTAAAATTGGATCAGAAAACTCTAAGCTATGGACACACATATAATCGGTAGTCAAATAAACACAATAACAAACGATTACAAAACAATCTGAAGTCAAATACAAAACCTATCTACCGATTAGGTAAAGAGAAATCAAAGGTTTTAATGCAAATATAATCTAGAGACAATAATCACACATAATTACCGATTATGATGTAGCACTAGTATTTTTTAAATTTCAAAATATTTTAATCGGAAGTTAACAACTACTACATATCTACTGATTGATTCAAAACTATATTCCTCTACATGAAACCATGTAATATAATCAGTAGTTAGATAAAAAAAAATTAACTACCGATTAAACCTAAATTTAGTACAGAAAGAAAATCGGTAGTTAATGACTAAATATAACTAACGATTATAGTCGATGTGCTTGAGGAATGATGAATTCTTTCATATATGGGAGTTAACAACTACTACATATCTATCGATTGATTCAAAATTATATTCCTCTACATCGAAACCATCTAATATAATCGGTAGTTAGATAAAAAAATTAACTACCAATTAAGCCTAAATTTTGGTGCAGAAAGAAAATCGGTAGTTAATGACTAAATCTAACTACCGATTAAAGTCAATGTTCTTGAGGAATGATGAATTCTTTCATAATCGAGAGTTTAAACCTATACGAAACTACCGATTCTGGGTAAAAACCGAAAACCCTATAAATTATATTGACGATTTCAATTAATTGAAGCAAAATAAACCCAAATAGTGGTATACCCTTACCTAATTGGGGCCATCATACACTGCTGGAGAGTCCAATTGTCAAAATCAGTCTCTGTATCTAGATTATCATCTTCGTGTTCTTCATCTTTTTCACTATGTTCTTCACTAATCTCTTTGTTTCTTAATCTCTCCACAAAATTTGGCCGGTTACTATTATCACATTGACGGCTTGTTTGTTTCTGTCGAGCCATCTTTATATCGAAATATCGACGATGATTTGCTACGGCGATTAACGACGATACGATGAATTGGTTTCGAAAATTTTACGAGAATTTTTTTTCTTCATAATCGGTAGTCAAGAGGAAGAGAAGAAGAAGAGTTAGATTTTTCTCACAATCGGTAGTCAAGAAAAAGAGAAGAAGAAGAGTTAGAAATGAAATGAAATTAGTTTAGGTTTTCTACTTTTATTAGTGAAGGAGTATATATGTATTTTTACCTACCATTAGGCTATCCTATAGCCACATTTATTGGATGGGTAAGTCGCCCCAAATTCTTTTTGAATCCTCCTAAAAAACGTTTTGTTTAGAAAAAATGACGAAACAAACGTCCTTCCAAAAGCAAAAGCAAATGGAATGTCGTTAACATCTTTTTGACAGAAAAGAAACGTAGCTACCTTTCCAAATATATGATCCTTTAATCCACAATGTTGTTCAGTTCAGCAACTTAATGTTATCCATCAGGCCACGCTAAAGCTCAACCATCGCCATTTTTATCAAATACAACAATTTCACAATATTCTCGCGGGACGCAAAACACTCCACATAGTCTACAGGTGCAATCTGATTTAGTCTGCATAGCAAATGATATGTTATCACAATATTTAATTAATTTTGGGTTTATTTGACTTTGGTATCTGGGTTTTGTCCAGATTTTGTGTTCTTACCGATTTTTGTCCAACGTCAGACTTTAGTACCTGAAATCATTGTTCACCCTGGATGGCAAAGTTAAGTGTAATTTTAATTAATTTTATTAGATAAATATTTATACATTTACTATTATACCTTCTGATCCAACGACTCTGATGAAACTATCTAGCCAACGGTAAGATATCGAATATCATTAACATTTAACCCTAATTCTCTATTCTCTTCCCCTACGCCTCCGACCCTAATTCTGTATTCCGCCTCCGACTCTAATTTTGTAATCCGGCATGACTTGGATGTAATTCCGACATTTATCCAGCTCCTTCCCTGCAAATTGGGCATGATTCGTTTGTAATTCTAGCATCCGAAGCTCCTTCCCTACACACAATTACCATTCAAGCACTCAAATAATTTATTCAAATCACTCTGCAGCACTTCATTCAACCTAATAGCTCATGGTAAAACTAATGGAAGCAACAGTTCCCATCTACAATTTCAATCACACCCATTCTCTTCATTATAATTGCAACATCAATTCTTCATTATTCTCATCATCTTCTTGCTGCTAAATCAAGTTTGAGGTGAACCCAATCTTCACAATTCGTTGTTCCTTCTTGAACTACTTCTATTCGAACATCAACCCATTATTCTCTGCCTTTAGCCAACAACTGACTTACAACTGACTTACAATATCCATCTTTACTTTCTATGTTCAACATCAGCAAACCAAGCATCACTGAACCACCATCTCTTCTAAATATGCACTGAAATCAAATTTAACCTAAACCCATTCTAACAAGCCACAACATTCAACCAACACCCCCAATTTCTCTCTATCATTCACCCTCAAGAGAAATCAGAAATTAGGGTTAGGTTTTGTTGTGTTCTTCCCCAAATTCTAAATTGAAGAATAAGGGTTTGATGTGATGATTTTGAAATTGGAATTGTTAAAGATAAATTGACGATGATGAAGATAGATGGAAGCAGTGATGATGTTGAACACTCAATGATGATTAATGGCAGTGATGATGGATAATGATTGCTTCCATGAATTGAGAATTGATGTGGTTACTCGGTGATTGATGGCAAGAAGAGATAATGGAAGTTTAGAAAGCTTGGGTCGTGTTTGAAATGAAGCTTAACATCTCAGTGGTGTTGCTACAATGATCAATGGCTGAGGTGAAGTTGAGTCGCTGCTACTGATGGAGGCGGTGAAGGTTGAAGGTAGGTAAAGTGGTAGAGAAGAAGACTTTTCCGTATAGAAATGAGCTGGGTTTAATTGAACCCAAGGTACTGATGGAGGCGCTAGATGAAGTGGGCTGGGCGGCTGCGGGATAAAGGCACCCAAGGTCGATTGAACCCCATTTCAGGGGTACAATTGGAATTAGATATTATTTATTTGTTAAAATTAATTAAAATTACACTTAACTTTGTCATCCAGGGTAAACAGTGATTCCAGGTACTAAAGTCTAACGTTGGACAAAAGTCAGTAAGAACACAAAATCTGGACAAAACCCAAGTACCATGGTCAAATAAACCCATTAAGTTTCCATTAAAATTGTTATATTCTTATCATTAAGGCGCAACATATTGTATATAGAAGAACCGATATTTCTATAAGTCCGATAAACAACAGTAATCGAGAACTTCAATAACGTAAGCTTAAAATCAATCATCTTAACAAATTTTCCATATATCAATATATATAATCAAAGAAGTACATATTTGATATAAAGCTTTCACTCTATCAATATTAAAGGAAAACCTAGGATTTATTTGGGAATAGGGAATCTACCTTTAGTGTTTTATCAGAATGTCCTGAGAAAATTTTATCTTTGAAACAATCTACTGAGAAAACTTCACCATTTCTACAGCGATCTAGTTCTATTAACTTTCTATGGGTCCAAAGATACCATTGCCAAAATAAAAGTCACAATGGAGATAAGATTGTATCATCATTATAATAATACTGTAAAAAAGAAAAAAAATTGTTTGATTTCCTTTTACTAATGGTTCTTAAGCTTTTGCAAAAACTTTTAGCATCTCTGTGTCTATGGTTAGAGTGTTCCTGAGTTCTCTTATACCCTTATATATATATATAATTTTGAAATGATCAAAAAGTGACGAAATAAAAATGACCGTGGTCTTGAAGAGGTGTACTATCAAAATCGATTGATAGATAAATTGGTAAAAGTAAGGCTACTCAAAATACAACGATCTTAGATGGACCTAACTAAGAACCCAGATTGTAATATGAAAATGAAAGGAAGTTAGGGGAAATAAAAAGTACCTCTTAGAAGGGGGTGATGTTGTGCGTTTCGAGTCATTTGAAAACTAATCAATTATCATGAGTTTGGGGAGGGATTTCAATTGTTGGGGTTTTCAATTGCTGTTATCCTAATCGTTCGATCTTCATGGTTAGACTTTTAGGTGTGTCCCAAAAATAAAGGAAAATACAAGGAGGAAACGAAACGTTTTCTTTTGCAGTAAATGAAAACCCAAATCATGTGAGAAACGCGTTTGAGAGAAGAGTTTAATGTGAACAACCACAATCATGATCTGTTAGTGCGGGATAAAATCTTTATTGGAAGGAGGATCCCCATTGTAAGGAAATTTCGCCAAAGGAAATAATCCTTATTTTTTTATGGGATTGCTTAAAAAAATTACTTGATCATGTGAACTTGTTTTTCCTTTCCATGGAATCCTGCATGTGGAAAGTTATGGATAATTCGATTGAATTTCCGCCTTTTTAAGTCAGGAAAAAGTTTCATTTTAGTGGCATCCACGCCATGCATGATTATTGCTCCAAGATTCCTTAAACTCTCCAAATTTGATTTTGTATCCTGGTAATTCTTAATCACCACATTTGGTTCATGATTACATAGTTTGGTGTGTTTAATTGAAAAGTCCGCAAAAGTTGAAAACAGAAACAAGAAACATCCATTTTTTTCTTCTTTTATGAATCAACTCATACAATATATACAAACCGTAGAAATTTCTTTGTGCTATTAGTTCTATTTAAACATGAAGAACATGATCTAAAATCAACATGTTAGCTACTCCATAGAAATTTAAATCAGGTTCTGTTACATACATGGTTGAGTCATAATCTTGATTGAATTAAAACTCCTCCATCTCTATCAGCAGCAGGAACAAATCTATTAAGGACAAACTTTATTCCTCTCACCATTTCTATTCTAGTTGCCCATAAAGATGGAATTCTAGCAACTCAGTTCTATAGCCAGAAATAGGTTTATCACCTCATAAGAGTTGTTTATAGTAGTACCTTTTGTCCCATCAAAGATACTTAGCACTTAAGCAAGCTACCTCAATAGCCGTCATTTTTTAATCCTCTTTTGCTCTGTTCACATTTGCTTACCGCCAAAAGAAAAATATAGTTCAAATGGATATTGCTCTCTAAGTTATCAAACCAAAATGGTTATGGGTATGTGGTCCACAAAATCCAACATTCTCCCACTTGGCCTATATAACCCATACCAAACAGATATATTCATCAAGGGTTTGATACAAAACAAGTACACGTGCAACCTTAAATGAGAGCTTAATCCATTACAATAAGCTATAATATCATTATTTGGTAATACATTAATGCGAGTCATGGCGGTAATACATCATTTGACATACTCCTTTCCATGTATTACAATACTAACATATTACAAAACGCTGAAAATATAAGTTCTTCTCAGTTTATAAGGCTAAACACCATAAGAGCCTTAATATTATCATACTCAATTACTAAGTATTCCTGTATCATTCAATCCATCAACAAATATGTGCACATATGGAATAACAAGAATGCAGAAACAACACTTTTCATGAGATCTCAAAGAGTACTATGGGAAACTACAATTTATCCATACCTCAATCATTATAAGGGGCCAGTATATCACGATGCAATTTGTTCCTTAAGGCATCAAATGGCAACCCTCGTTTTATCGATGGATATACATTCACAAGTTTTACACTTGCATTTTCCACATCAATTGGTTGTTTCCGATCATCTTTATGTACAATGGGAAACTTTATCTTCATATGCTTATTAGCATATAAGGTTTCACAAGTTATCCTTTAAGATAAAGAGATTGTTGTGCACAATAAATACTCAACTACTCGGCTATAATGTCGACATTCTCCAAGTCTTGAGATGAGGCTGCACAACCTCAAAATTGTAGTGTTATTTAAATACCACGTATCCAGACTCCAAAGTGAATGAAGCGGTTATACATTCTTCATGCTTCATCACGATACAACTCAACATATTATCATGAATACAAACCCCAAAAAGACTACATGAATCATGAGCATCAATATGAATCTGAATAATTTATTATCTTCAAGGAATCAATTACTTTTATAATCCTTAAAATACCATTTACTTTAATGTTCTATAATAATTTATATGTTTTTTTTATTTTGGTAAAAATCAAGCATGTTTATTATAGAACTCCATTAATTTCATGCAAAACACATTACATATGGAAACCTTCAAATACGGAAGCATACAGTATAATTCCTTGCATTTTCTTGAGATTACTAGTCAACATTATGCAGGACTTACATTTGTTACTCTCCTGTATAGTTTTAATATTAGAAGAGCAACTGTCATGCCATAAATCTTAGAACCTTGCTTTACTGAGATGTTATTCCCTATATTGATGGAAAGTTTCATCTCACCCATTCAAAAGTTCTTTCAAAGAGTACTTTCTTGGTTTAAGAAAAAAACCAAGATTTCCAATAGAAAATAGCTGCTAGCGTGTCATCAACATACAAATTAGTATACGTGTACTTACTGATGTGTGTCGTACCATGTCAAAATTATATTCACTTTCTCACTTGTAAAATATTTATTATGAAGCTAGAGTAAGTAAGTGTTCCTTCCACGATAGGCTATTGTTATTATTCAATTTCAATTTCTTAAGTAACAAAGGAGGGATTTTTCAGAATTTATGAAAGTAATAAAAACTAAAACTAAAGAAAAGTAAATAGTTGAAAGTAATCAATATGATGAAGATATTGGTTAAGGGATTGTATCATTCACAAACATGTATTTGCATTAATAATTAGAATTGGTATTTAATCTCTCATTGTTAAAAACCCAGAATACCTTGATCGCAAGAATATCCCGTTTATTTCCGAAATCATCACAAACACATTAAAAGATGCAAATACGAATTCTACCTAGAGAACAACCCAATGTGTAAAAGCATTAATCAAATTTAATTCCCCATGAACATTATGTTTTGTGAAATAATGTTAATCAATGCAATTGAACGTGGAAAACGCACTAATTCCATTTAACAAAGGTTATGATTCATATGTGACTGCCAGGATATATCACTACAAGCAACAATCACACTTATGCTACTTGAAATCAAAATTCATCAACTTTTTTATATTGAAAACCCTAATTTAGATTTATATATAAAAACAAGTTAAATTGATTCCGGACTCAACCAACGAAGTGTTCAAATCCTGCCAAAGTTATAAACGATGAATCACAAACGACAAATGTTGAGACAGAACTAATATATTAATCAAATACATGTTTGAGAAATAAACTTAAATCCTTAACCAATAATAAGAAATTTAGCTATCCATAGCTATGGAGTTCATACACATATTAGAGTAAAGAAGAAGATAAAAATATTTTAAATCCTAGATACGTGAAAGAGAATGGTGGTTCCTTGATCCCAAAAATCAGATGTAAAAGGTGTGTATATAGTTGTAGAAAACTCTCCATATTATAGCTCTTCTTGTTTCCAAAAATAGATCATATCTTCGAAAGTCCAAATCTAAGTAGTCCACCAAGCCCATGTGTGAGAAATAACCCACTAAAAGTTATGTCCAAAATTGGTCGTCGGGGTTCAGAAAAGTGATCGGAAATCGTCCGGAAAGTTGTCGAAAAACATCTCAGGTGACTGGAAAACTGTCATCAGCCGTCAGAGTCAAACTAACGACAGCATTTATACACAGCAGTCAACTAACGTTCAAGGGAGGGAAATCTGAGTCGGACATCTAGTCAGTTGTCTGACTCGGTTAACTGGGAATTACTCAACTGAGTCATCTGAATCAGTGAGTTAACTCGCTGGATTAAAATACGATAGAGTTCTGTCTGTTTCAGGGTAATTTCCGGCCCAAATTCAGTCCATTCAGAGCTCCTTCCCTGCACAGTTCCTAACATTTATCTACACAATAGCACAAACCCATTTACTCAAAAATCTTAGCATCATTCGGCTCTGCAATCGACTCAAAACCATCTAAAAATTATCAACCCATTACATATAACCACAATCTAGGTTTGTTTTTGTGCATCAAGCCCTGACAACAACCATTTTACGACAATCAATCCACCAAAATCACAACAACATCAACATCACTCGACCAATTTTTCCTCAACATCACAGATTTAACACCGAACTCACAAACAAATCTTTTTATATATGTGTTACATTATCTCTAGCAGCTCCACAACCCATTGTGACCATCTAACTCATTACCAACTTCTAATTCCTCTTCCTTCTCTGCCATCTTTAGTAAACACATATGCACAAATCTTCTCCAAATTTCTTCATTTCTCTCAACTGACTTTCAATCACCAACTCAACCTTTTCAATTCAACTGAAATCCATTGATCCAATCTCTAAATTTCATCATCATCTCAACATTAACAACAAACCCTAAAAACCGTTCTCTTCCATGTTTATAAATTCATTTTGTGAATCGATGGTAGCAACTCCATCTTCTACAACACCAACCCATTTCTCAACTTCAATCCTTGACAACGACCAACAAACCCACCATTTCTCACTGATTTCTACTAACTTCTTCATTTATCTCTTCAACTGTCGTGAAATGAATTGGGGAAGAACAAACCTAATTTCATTTAGGTTACAAGAAAGGGGATACGTAAGTGCACCCAAGGTTTATATACGGGCCACCACTATGGACAAGTAATCAAATTAAATGGCCCCTTAGCATATGGCCGGATGTGAAATACACTTGTCTGTGAAATGCCAATTATGCCTTTTTTGCACCTATTTCTTCTTCTTGTGCGCCATATGAATCCAAACTACCTAAGAACTCAAAAACAAATGTAAAATATATAATTTACAAGAAAAATAGCAAAGAAAGCATAAACCATAGATATTAATTAAGGTGTTTTAGACACCTATCAATTTCCCCCCACACTTAGACTTTGCTAGTCCTCAAGTAAATTAAACTAAACTAACTCTAAGATATACTAAATTGGAATACAACAACTCCGTTTCGTTGAGGGTACGATCAGACTTAGCATGTGTAACAAGCCTTTAAATCCCTAGGTGTCCCTAGTGGACGAGTTATAGTCTCGTGAGGGTTTACAAGAGGTATACCCATAAAACCTAATCCAACTTTCAAATATTCCAAAGCACATGCATCCAAAAAGCTAAGAGGACATAAAGTTTTTGCACGCTAATAAAAAGAAGTTAGATTATCAAAGAACATTATTCTCATGATTAAAGGAAAAAACCACCATATAAAAAAATTCAGGTTCGAGAGCGAATCAAATGTTTTTGCCTTACCAATAGGATTTTATGATAATCACACTCAAAAGACGCACTTTATGGCTCTCATGTGTGCAGGCAGGAATGAAGATAGAAATCCTGCACACGTTGAATGGTGGGAATGGAAAACCTTCCGAATTATATCTGAATATCCCATAGAAACGTGGGAAGAAAAATACTTGTTTCTGATGATCTCTACGAAAGAAAATCAACCACTATGCAAGGATGGGAATGCTCACTCACCTTCTTATTCAATCTACAATCAGCATCAGTCTCACAGCGTCACATAGAAACGTCTTCGTCTTCGGAACAAATGTAGATGATGAACTCTTGAACTTCAAAAATTTGTAACTCTTTTCTGCTCAAATTCTTGTTGCTTGAAACTTCTTTATAGATTTCTTCTTTCCCACGTCCTTAACGAATAAATAGAAAAACAAATATACACTAAAGCAATAAAAACAAATATTTTTTCTCTTTTTTTTCTGATTTTTTTTCTCTTTTTTTTTTCGAGAAAAGAAATAAAAAATACTAATTAAAAGGATAACAATGAAACTAATATGGTCATGGGAAATGAGTTTACCACTTGATTATTCACAACTTGTATTATCTCGGTATCATAAACTTCATAAAAATTCACTTATTTTGATTTCTTCGCTCTTGTACTTAGTCTTCAACTAGGATATAAAATTCTACTCCTTGTATTGTCACTTCACTTTGAATCTGAATTTTGCTCTTGTGTGTTGCTTGTAAACCTTGAACGTCTCAACTTTCTTCAAATTTGTAATGTTCCGCTTGTTGATGATGATGGTGTTTCTATGGACATGTTGTTGTCGAGAGAGAGATATAGAATGGTGCCAACTGCAAAATCAAACTACAAGGTAAGGTTTTTTCTCAATTCTGATGTCACCCTCATGATTGACAGAATTAGCACTCAAAAGATCAAAAAGTAATGCTGAAATGGGTACGAGGTTGGGTAGCTCGTCATTCTACCCAGAATTTGCGCAGATAAAACACTCTAAACGGACAATTTAGATAGGTACAAAGAATTGAAGGTTTGGTGCCTCACTCATATATGGGTATTGAATGATCAACTTCTCTAATAATGTACTCGCCACTGGCGGTTTAAGTCCATTTTTGTCAGCTCTAGCCTCTCAACAACTAAGAAACCCGAATATAGTTCTCTAATACTTCTAAGTTCAGTTATTTTGTTAGAACTCCGTATGTAACCGTATCTAGAAGTATACTAAGTGGCTCTAAAATATCTAAAAGTTGGAGGTTTTATGCAAATAGTTACAAAAAATTTCAAATTTTCTACCTAAAAGTGAATATTTAAGAATTCTATATACTTAACACTCCCCCACACTTAAGCTTTACGTTAGTGTAAAATCAAGGTGAGAAATCCTAAAATGATATGAATATTTAGAAAAAGTACAAGAAATACTAAACCAATGGGTTGCCTCCCATGCAACGCTTGGTTTAAAGTTGTCAGCCCGACAATCTACTTGCCCACAACGCCTCAGCCAGTATCTAACATATTAGCATGAAAATTTGTTTGAATATTACTTGGGTGTATCATTGCCTTAAAGATATTGAATTGTACGACCTCTCCATCAAACTCCATAGTCAAGGTGTCATTGTGGACATCAATCTTCATTCTAGAAGTGCTCAAAAACGGTTTACCTAACAATAAAGGTGTAGACGAGGATGAATTCCCATCACTCATGTATAGAACGTAGAAATCCACTGGAAATATTAGCCATTTACCTGTACCAAAACATCCTCAACAATATCTTTCGGGTAAACATTAGATCTATCAAAAAATTGAATAACAATGCCAGTCTTTTTGAGAGGACCAAGATTTAAAGAATCATAGATTAAAGCAGGCATAACATTAATAAATGCTCCTAGATATAGCATAGCTTTTGTAGACCTGGTTTTACCAATTACACATGGAATAGTGAAACTATCGGGGTCTTTCAATATAGGTGGGAGTTTCTTTTGAAGGAACGCCAAAGCATTCTCCCCCACACTCATTACCTCATTACTACTGAGTTTTTTTTTTGTTGGTACATAAGTCATTCAAACACCTTGCATATTTGGGAACTTGCTTGATAGCATCTATGAGAGGAATGTTCACTTGTATCTTCTTGAAAATATCCAAAATCTCCTTGTCTTGTTCCACCTTCTTGGAATTAGCAAATCTGCGAGGGAAAGGTAAAGAAGGAACATAAGTATAAATAGGAGTTCTGGGTTTAGATTTCGGTACCTCATGAATTTGGGGAGAATCAGAATTTTTTCCCTCCAAAATTGGCTCATTTTGGGTCACTGTATTGCCCGTATCACTAACATTAGATTGCATAAGTTGTGAACAGCTTCTCAATGTCATGGCATTCACATATTTTATTGGATTAACAAGAGTTTGAGAAGGTAGTTTCTTATTATTATGTGCTTTCAATTGATTCAACTCACTAGCTATCGAACCTATTTGTGTTTGCAAGTCCTTGATAGTGCTCTTGGTTTCTTGATGACTTTGTTGAAACATAGATGTGATACCTTGCATCATGGTGTAGATTTTCACATCGAGACTAGAATCCTGAATTTGAGTTTGTTATTGAGGATGAAAATATTAATGAAGGACCCTACTTGGACGATTAAAAACAAAACTTGTATCTGCAGCTTGCTCGTTATTATAGCCAAAGTTAGAGTGGTATCTCCATCCTTGATCGTAGGTATTAGATAAAGTACCATACCAATGATTTGAGAAGATAATATTGACGTGATCTACTTTCTCATAAGCTTGGTGTGATGGTTTTACAACCGCAGCTGTAATTTGATGTGTTTCCAGATAATTCAGTCTACCAACCATAGTGTTCATTTGTGTCTGCAACTCTCTGATTGCACTATCAGTTGTCTGCTAATTTTTCTGCATCAATGACGTCATATTCTCCATCATAGAAAAACATCTCTGACAATTCTGAGTTTGTATCTTGTTGTTGAGGTTGTACTTATTGTTGGAACCCATTTGTGCGACCAAAAACCGGCCCTGGGGATGCATCTTGCTTGTTTGCATAACTAAAGTTAGGATGATCTCTCCATCCCGGATTGTAAGTGTTGGAATAGGGATCATACCTTCTTTGTTGATTTGGGAAGATAACGTTAGCTTGTTCCAACTTTTCATCACATGAGGGTACAATAACAACATCCATCTTTTGTATCATTTTCTCCATACTAACCATTTTTTCCTCAATGTGTGATGAATTAGTAACTTCATTAACCCGTCTAACTATTGAATCACCTCTTGTGTAGATTTGTTGCGTGTTTGCAGCCATACTTTCAATTAACTCCGTAGCTTCTGCAATGGTTATGTTGGTTAATGCACCACCACTAGCCGCATCAATGAGATATCGATCTTCAGGAATCGTGCCTTTGCAGAAGTTCTGTATAAGCAGTTGATCGCTATGATCATCCCCTGCAAACCCCTTAAATTTTGGTAACCATTGTATCAACTGAGATTTCATCTCAATTAAACGTCTAAGTTGATGCAGAGTTCTTATTGATCTAACGATGGAGATGTTAGATCCTTGATTGTCCATCTAACCGGTGGAGGATCCGTTTCACCACTCATTTCTTCTCGTTCTTCTTCTTTATCTAAATATGAAAATTAACTTGGTGAAGAACTAGGAGAAAGTGGAGTGTTCACTGCTCGAACGAAATCTTTTAATAAAGTGCATGATCGAAGACGTATTCCAGTAGGACTTGGTCTGCGCTCTTTAAGCATTCACAAAAGAGACGGTACTTGAAATAAGATTCTCATAACTAAGTTAATAACTAAAATAAAACAACAAATAAAAAGCTAAATACCAATCCATTATGCCTCCCCGGCAGAGGCGCTAAAATTTGATGTGTGTCGTACCATGTCAAAATTATATTCACTTTCTCACTTATAAAAGATTTATTATGAAGCTAGAATAAGTAAGTGTACGTTCCAATGGAGGCTATTGTTGTTATTCAATTTCAATTTCTTAAGTAACAAAGGGGGGACTTTTCAGAATTTATAAAAGTAATAAAAACTAAAACTAAAGAAAAGTAAATAGTTGAAAGTAACCAATATGATGGAGATTTTAGTTAAGGGATTGTATCATTCACAAACATGTATTTGTATTGATAATTAGAATTGGTATTTAATCTCTTATTGTCAAAAACCCTAGATTCAACACCGAAATCACAAACCCATCTTCTTATGCTTGTCTTCCATTCTCGCTAGCAGCTCCACAACCCACAGTGACCAGCAAATTCATTACCATCTTCTAATTCCTCTTTCTTCTCTGCCATCTTTAGATAACACAAATGTACAAATCTTCTCTGAATTTCTTCATTTCTCTCCACTGACTTTCAACACCAACTCAACCTTATCAATTCAACTGAAATCCATCGATCCAAGCTCTAAATTTCATCTTCATCTCAATCTTAACAACAAACCCTAAAAAACGTTCTCTTCCATGTTTATGAATTCATTTTATGAATCGATGGTATCAACTCCATCTTCTACATCACCAACCCATTTCTCAACTTCAATCCTTCACAGTGGCCAACACATCCACCATTTCTCACTGATTTCTACTAAGCTTCTTCATTTATCTCTTCAACTGTCGTGAAATGAATTGGGGAAGAACAAACCTAATTTTATTTAGGTTACAAGAAAGGGGATACGTAAGTGCACCCAAGGTTTATATACGGGCCACCACTATGGACAAGTAATCAAATTAAATGGCCCCTTAGCATATGGCCGGATGTGAAATACACTTGTCTGTGAAATGCCAATTATGCCTTTTTTGCACCTATTTCTTCTTCTTGTGCGCCATATGAATCCAAACTACCTAAGAACTCAAAAACAAATGTAAAATATATAATTTACAAGAAAAATAGCAAAGCAATCATAAACCATAGATATTAATTAAGGTGTTTTATACACCTATCAAATTCCCCCCACACTTAGACTTTGCTAGTCCTCAGGTAAATTAAACTAAACTAACTCTAAGCTATACTAAATTGGAATACAACAACTCCGTTTCGTTAAGGGTACGATCAGACTTAGCATGTGTAACAAGCCTTTAAATCCCTAGGTGTCCCTAGTGGACGAGTTATAGTCTCGTAAGGGTTTACAAGAGGTATACCCATAAAACCTAATCCAACTTTCAAATATTCCAAAGCACATGCATCCAAAAAGCTAAGAGGACATAAAGTTTTTGCACGCTAATAATAAGAAGTTAGATTATCAAAGAACATTATTCTCATGATTAAAGGAGAAAACCACCATATAAAAGAATTCAGGTTCGAGAGCGATCAAATGTTTTTGCCTTACCAATAGGATTTTATGATAATCACACTCAAAAGACGCACTTTATGGCTCTCATGTGTGCAGGCAGGAATGAAAATAGAAATCTCGCACACGTTGAATGGTGGGAAGGGAAAACCTTCCGAATTATATCTGAATATCCCATAGAAACGTGGGAAGAAAAATACTTGTTTCTGATGATCTCTACGAAAGAAAATCAACTACTATGCAAGGATGGGAATGCTCACTCACCTTCTTATTCAATCTACAATCAGCATCAGTCTCACAGCGTCACATAGAAATGTCTTCGTCTTCGGATTCAAATGTAGATGATGAACTCTTGAACTTCAACAATTTGTAACTCTTTTCCGCTCAAATTCTTGTTGCTTGAAACTTGTTTATAGATTTCTTCTTTCCCACGGCCTTAACGAATAAATAGAAAAACAAATATACACTAACTTAATAAAAATAAATATTTTTCTCTTTTTTTTCCTGATTTTTTTCTTTTATTTTTTTCTTTTATTTTTTTTTGGAAAAGAAATAGAAAATAATAATTAAAAGGATAACAATGAAACTAATATGGCCGCGGGAAAAGGACTTTACCACTTGATTATTCACAACTTGTATTGTCTCGGTATCATAAACTTCGCAAAAATTCAATTTTTTGATTTTTTCTCTCTTGTACTTAGTCTTCAACTAGGATATAAAATTCTGCTCCTTGTATTGTCACTTTCCTTTGAATATGAATTTTGCTCCTGTAGTGTTGCTTTTGAACCTTGAACGTCTTCAAATTTCTTCAAATTGGTTCATATCAACTCATCATGGGAATACATTCAATTATTAAAACTACAGTTCTTAGTTTCCAACTCCCACTAGATTAACCATTAATCAAGCGTCTCCAGTTTCAACAATTCTTGTACTACAATATGGACAATAAAATACACATACACATTGGATCATTAGTCTTTCTTAATCCAAATCCTTCATGCAGGTGGAGAACTCTATCTTTTGTTTCTTAATCTAATTATCTTAAACTAGGTTTCCATTCACTTAAAGAATGATAAGGCTGTTGAGAGAAGCTTGCTGGAAACTAAGTTTATGATGTATACAACAGTTTTAAGAGCTTTCACCTACAATATAATGGGTAAGTTCTAACCATGTCCAACACAACAACACAAATACACTTTATAGGAATAATTATGTACCTTAAGCATTGTGCATTACACACAACACAACATTCTAGGATTCCGATTATTTGACGAGAATATTATCTCCATCCGTCACACCTTTCAAAATATATTTTCACCATTTCAAATGAGCTTTTGCCTTTCACATTTCATTTTGTAATCTTTGAAAGCCCCGGTAATAAACATTAAAATCCATGTTTATTATATATAGCTATCTATCAAACAAATGTAACCATAATATGAAATCTATTGATGAACATGGTGAAATATATTTTTTCGCAATTCCCTAACAATAATCATAATAATCTCAAGAAATCATGAAATCGCAATATTTGCAAATACATTTTCTTGTTGCTCAAATCTCGCTTCAGACAAAAATATTATTTAATTCATAACAGAAAATGCATTAACAAGGAAACATCACTCTGCCACTGCATCAATAATGTGGCTAAGTTGTTATGATATTGCTTGGTTTATGTTGTATGCTTATACACACCTTCACTCTATCAAATTTCATGATAGTGAAGTGACCTTTAGTGTGCTAACTAAAGCTAATCAATTTTACGAAATTCTTTTTGAAATTATTATGCAACTCATTATCATCATCAAGAGCATAAACATAAAGATATTCAATTATCATCCAAAAGAATCAAGTGCATAAGCATCAAACAAACAACAACATAAATTTTCAAAACAGACCATACCGTCGTAACTTCTCGTTTAGGACGTAATTCCGACATATAATACATTTATTTCTATTGCCACCTAATCAACTTTAAATGTCAATTGTATCATACATCCTCAAAACTAAAAGGTCTTAACTTCTTTGGTTTTTAAGGCCATGCATAAGGATAACATATACTAATTACTTCACATAGTGATGTCTTTGGACAAATCACTAATACCCTAATTAATTAGAATATGCAATTGATAGTTTTGTGAACCACATCTCTAATGAGCTCACAGTTCTTTAAGAACTATCTTAGCAACCTAAATGATTGGTTAAACTCAATTAAGTTCGCATCTTCTGGTGGAAAAATATAATTTACATAACCGTTGCAAAATGAATAATCAAGTACTGAAAAATACTATGAGCATGAAACATGTGATACTTAAGAGTTACTTTAATCATGCAAGTCTAACAAATTCCCTATAGTATTGCAATGTTTTGTGCCTAAACTACGATCAAAAGCACTTACTGCTCAAGGATGGAGCAACAAACAAGTTACTAACATTATATAACTCATTAAACAGTTCTAACATACTTATCATTCCGGTTTAGACGATTAACATGTAATCAACACACCAACCTTAGATTCGGAACAACCAAAAATCGAACGAAACAATGGTAACATAAATGTCAACTTGTCATATATATTCTCCATTGCCATACCATAAGCTTGACACCCTTTGCTATCAAAATCACCCTTGAGAGAGAATGATTCATCTAATTACTTCAACAGGTGGCGTCTTTGGACAAGTCATCAAAACCATAATTAGGATATACAAGTGACTTTGTCACCATAATTCTTAAAAGAATTTATCCCTTTCATTTGTCTACTTTGGCAGCACAATTTTACTGGTAAAACGCTATATCATTCAGGTTGCAATAGAAATATGCACCGGCAACGGATAAGTTGAAATATTAAAATTCTTCCTTTGGGAGGAATTAAGACACACATAAAGTTTATCCAAATATATGACCCTAATTTTCGATTTGCATTATCATTTATCCTTACATATTCATATGACATGATACCTTTAGGTACCAAAACCCTTCGTATAAGAACACAAGAGCTGATTATTATTTTTATTTTTTTTATTAACACCCAATCAACTTGGAAAACAAACGACTATTTTATCATTCATGAGTAACCCTTTACTGATGGTCACTTTGGTAATCCAATGAACGACGCATTATAAGGTCATATAGGCATATTTACCGTATGTCAAAGCAAATACAATATAACAGTAAATAATTTTGAGAAAAGCCAATACCATTTGGGCATAAATAACATAAAAACACATTTTTAATTTAGCATTTATTCTTCGTTCTAGGTTCAAATTAACTTCATGAGCCTTTGAATCCAATACGGTTCAACTACAGTCAGGAAATGTCGGTCAAAATTTTATTCAACTAGGTAACCAAATATTAAGTTAACTAGCCAGCAAACAGTCATACCACTAAATATATTTCATATTTAGGAGGCAAAATTCAGTAATGACCAACAATCTTGTCCTTTTATGTTCACAGCGAGTGATTGGGTCTTAAAGAGAATTATAACCAGGTCATGCAGTCATGCTAATCCGTTTAGACTTGGTTGGTCAAAATATATTGACACGTCATTATCATTTACTCTTAACCGCATAATGTTAAGATATATTTGCGCTGCCTCATGCACATGACTTGGAAACTATAATGAGGCATCCAGACAAAAAATCAGACAACTCAGATTGCAAAAAACGAGTTAACTCGGACCCATATCATCCAAATACAGTCGGTTTCAAAATTTCAGGAAGAAGATAATGATCAATCCTTACACCATATCTCCGTCATCATGGAACAACTGATAATTTCCTAAAACAGAAGTTCACTTGTTCTAAATAGGTCATAAATTTTAATAGCCAATCATTACTAGCTTGTTTCATTCTTGAATATCATTACAAATTACGATATCAGGCAACATAAAATGATCATTAACAACTAACCAAGGAATGCCATATAAAAGCATTTGAATGGGTTCTATATATACCAACGAATATCTAATACAATCAAGGCATAAGGCTGGTCAGGCTAGTCAACCATATTAGTAATACTAGGGTTGATTATAACTAAAAGTACCATGAGATTTTACTCACACTTGGTCGGTCTAAAATACTTCATGACCAAGTTATTAAAGTACACATCATCATCTTCTTAAAAGAAGAAAAGAACAACAGATGAAAACCCGTTACCGGGTCTGAAAATTTTCAATTTAAGGAATACATAACTTTAAAATCATGAACATGTGCAATTTATAGAGATGAAGACAGTTTCACTAATTATTAAATGTCAAAACAAAGAACGTGTGATCAAAACAACACAAACATGATCGCCAAAATAATTATTTCTCTTGCAAGGATTGAATATATAGACATCCATTAATTCAACCTTAAAATTATCTATTATTAAGAGAAAACATGAATAATATAATTGGCTCTAATATCAACTGTAGGACTTTCTTCATGCTGTTAATTTTATTCGAACATGAAGAACAAGATCTAGAATCATCATGTTAGCTACTCCATACAAATTTATATCAGGTTCTGTTACATACCTGGTTGAGTCATAATCTTGATTGAATTCAAACTCCTCCATCTCTATCAACAACAGGAACAAACCTACTGAGGACAAACTTTATTCCTCTCGCCATTTCTATTCTAGTTGGTAGGCATAAAGATGGAATTCTAGAAACTCTATTCCATGGTCAGGAATAGGTTTATCACTTCATAAGAGCTACTTATAGTAGTAAATTTTCTTCCCATCAAAGATACTTAGAACTTAAGCAAGCTAAAATCCATTGGAAAATAAAAAATACGCATATCCGATGAAATGGTTCTTGCTATCTGCTCCAATAATGAATCATTTTATTGGTTTGACTGAATAACTAACTAAAATAGTTAGACCTTTCTCTTCGTATCAAGTCGATGGATCTTCTGAATTGAAAGATCTCCTATATGGCTAATACACATTCCAGTTGACCGAGCCTAATTCTAATTGTTTTGTTCCGAAGCAAAGATATCCACGGGGCCGGTTCGGTTCGTCCTATTCAGATATTCACACGACCAAGAGGTACTGGATTTTCTTTCCCTGAAAGGGGAAGGAAGGCTGGAATGCCAACATACGTCTATTATAGAATTCACCCGACCTGATAGTACCCATTTTGGGAACGTCCAGTGCCAAAATCACTAAATGGGTAAGTCGTCAATCCCTAAAACGGACTATGTAATGTACTTTAATATAAATACATGTCATTATCAAAAGATAACTATCTCACAAAAGCAAGAAGATATTTTTTTTATCCTAGGAAGACGACTTCCTATCATGTTCACAAAACAACTATATTCTCTTTGGTTCTTTGGTGTTACTTTTAACACTTATCAAACTTGTCTAATCGCAAAAATACCAAACGATATACTACATGGAAGCCAATCTCTACTAAGCTTTTAGTGACTGCAAATGCTACCAAACCTGGAGTGCGACCTCAATTTCAATCCTAAATCTAGATCATTTTTATCACACAATGATTTTTCAACCTTTTCAGCTTTCCTCCCCTAAGATCAACCTATCATTTTCATCATTGTGATCGAAACAAGATGTGAACAGCCATTTCTTGTTTTAGGCTCGTCTTGTACGATTTTAATATCTCAAACCTACGGAAAGTACTATTTTCAGTATATTTATTTTTCACTCTAAACTAAGGTGTCATAAATTAAAAAAAATATATATATATTCTTTTTATCAAAAGTTGATCTTCAATCAGGTGTCAAGCTCAATAACATGCATGTCATCTCACGAGAGGAGGTAAAGGAGAAAATCATACCTAGACTTCGAAAATCCTAGGTTTATCGGGATTTTTTTCCGAAGAAAATTCCGGGTGAGGGAATGGTGGGGGCCACTATAGCCATTATCTATCCTAATAATAGAATGATTGGCCAGTCCACCATCGGATTCTCTCACATGATTTTACCCAAAGGTCCTCGGTGTGTCTAAAATCACTTTAAACTTTTTCCATGACCCTTATCTTATTTTATTTTGATGAGTTTCTATGATCCTTATTTTAAGTCCATATTAGCATACGTTCTACTTTTAAAACTAAAAATCTATTTTTAGATCTCTCCTTGACCCCCTAGTGCTGGAGGTGTATTTTAGGTGAAAAGTTTTATTTTTGTTTGTTTTTGTCATATGAGAATGACATATTTATTTATTTATTTATTTGACCTCTAACACCTAGTTAGCAATTCGCCAAATGACAAAAATACAGGTCGGTAAGAATGCATGCATAAATCAGCTATGTAAAATATAAATTCGGTTAAATATCCGGTCAATTATGTGAAATTCGAATAAAATGCTGAAATACATGTTAAATATGTTTTGCATATATTAATTCAACATAAATATATAGTTTTTAATCCTATTTATAATTTTAATACATATATTAAACATGATTTTAGCAACAACTAATTTCGTAACAACCTTCTTGATTATATAGTGCATTTCATCAAGATCATCACACTGTTTTTATAGTGCATTTTGATTATAATAAATTATAAAATGATGATTGTTATCTTCAACTTGATTATAATATGATCAACTTAATTTATAAAATTAAAAAAAATTACGAATAATTTGTTTAATATAAAAACACACATTTTTATATCGGGATCGTAAATATATGGCGATTTTCTACGGGAATACATAGTGTTAACTTCTCCAGTAAAAGTGCGTGAACTTGCTAACTAGGACATTGATAATAAATGCCAAATAAATAGGAGATATTTTGATCGCGTTGCCACAACCAAAACACACCATTACCGTCGGAGAAGATCTAACGACTTCCATCGGTCCATTATTTTCTTACTCTCTCCTAAATTTATTTTACAACTGTTTTTTCTGTTTGTAGGTAAGGAGTCTTTCAATAGTCACTTGCACATACTCTGTAGTTAAAGAAGAAAAAAACAAGGTACAACATTTTTCTATCTCTGGTTTATTAGTTCATTTTCTTCATCCATTTTCAGGTAAATGCTTACTGTAATTTGATCGTGATCTTCACTTTGGTTAGATCATCTTGACATTTATGTTTACAATTAGTACATTTGTTCGGTAATTGGTATTGATCTAGATCAATGTTGAAATTTAAGGAAATTGTCAAAATTCTAATTGATCTTATTTTGTTTCTGTTGGATCTAAAGTTTCTTTAGTAGATGACTTATAATTCAGAAATCTGAAAGTTAAAAGAAAGATCCAATAGATTTCCTGATCTGATGATCCATAGTTTCTTTGACTTGTTTAGTTAGGAAGGTATTGTCCTGAGAGCTTGATAATTGGTATCACTGAAAATGATTCATTTTTGGCTTCTTGTAATTGTGAGTTATATAGTTGATTGCTGTGAAAGATTTTGGAAATTTTCTTAATCTGGAAAAAATGTCAAACTAATTGGCTTATCAACTTATAAATGTGAAAAATAGGGTCGATCCAGATCTGTATCTTATGCTTAAACTACTAGAGTTAGTAAACAAAATCATTAATCAGGTGGGGTTAATTAACTTAACAAGTTGTTTAAACTTACCATAATCATTCAACAAATTGTTTATCAAAATCACTGAAAAATGAGATTATTCAGGAATACACATTGAATGCTGAGATTACGCATTGAGATTATTTTATGGAGGTTCTACTGTAATTCATGTAACTGCTTTTTTCTTTTTCAGTATCTTATATAAATGCTTGTATCTGAGTGTCTGGATTTGGTGTGCAGTTAAGATATGGCATCATCTGACAATCCAGAAGCTGTTGATAGAGGTTTATTTAGAAGAAAGGGTGAGGAAAAGGAGGAAGAGAAGGGAGGGTTCCTCGACAAGGTTAAGGATTTCATTCATGACATTGGAGAGAAGATTGAGGAAACAGTTGGATTTGGGAAACCAACGGCAGATGTCACAGCGATTCATGTTCCCAAAATTAATCTCGAAATGGCAGACATTGTCGTCGATGTGTTGGTAACCAACCCAAACCCAATTCCAATTCCTCTCATAGATATTGATTACTTAGTAGAAAGTGATGGGAGGAAACTTGTTTCTGGTTTGATCCCTGATGCTGGTATAATCCATGCCCATGGTTCCGAAACTGTAAAAATACCGCTTAGGTTGATCTATGATGATATTAGAGCTACTTATGCTGAAATCAAGTCAGGAAGCATAATTCCTTAGTAGATGTGCCCGTATTTGGTAGGCTAACTCTACCAATCGAGAAGACAGGAGAGATTCCCATTCCTCTCAAGCCTGATGTTGATCTTGATAATATTAAATTTGAAAGGTTTTCTTTTGAAGAAAGTGTTGCAAATCTTCACCTGAAATTGGAGAACATGAATGACTTTGACCTTGGACTCAAGGACCTGGATTCTGAAGTTTGGCTCTCAGACGTGTGCATTGGAGGTGCAGACCTCAACAAATCAACTGAAATAGCTAAAAGCGGAATCAGTTATGTCGACATCCCCATTACATCCAGGCCAAAGGACTTTGGTTCGGCACTTTGGGATATGATTAGGGGAAAGGGTACCAGTTATTCTCTGAAAGGGAACATTCATGTGGACACACCCTTCGGTGCAATGAAGTTACCTCTCATCAAGGAAGGTGGTACAACTCGCCTCAAGAAAATAAAGATGGGGAGGAAGAGGACAGCACTGAGGTATAATTTCTTATATCTTAGCTAATACTAAGTTATTTAACTTGTCAATCGAAGAAATCGCAAAATGATGATGTCCTTTCTGTAATTCTGCTTCATATGTTTGTCAAATGTTATCTCTTGGTTGGATACATTTTTGTATGTATGGTTCTAGTTCTTGGAGGTATCTCTAGTGTAAAAAAAAGAGGAACATCATATATCCTCCATGAGATTTTCAATATGATGTGACTTGCCACTCGGAATGGGCAATCTGAACCTCAATGGAAAACCAGTGTGCAGCTGAGTATCATTATAAATTGTGCAACCTTTTACTTTCAGATGGAAGGTTAGTAACTATTAATTTATAAGAACGAAGGGTCATGCAGTTTTATCAGTCTAGAGCAGACTGACTTGGGTCTTGGGGAGGTGTCTAGGTCAATAACGCTAGGCAATGAAGTCCTTAACTCACCTTATCTACTGCATTTTCTAGTGCCTAAGACTTAAACATCTTCATAAGAACATTTTTCATAATAACAAAAGGTGAATTTAAGAGTGGGGTATTTTGGGCCTCTTGGTTCAATTTCTTATCATGTCATATGTCTTCATCAGTCCCCGTGGCCTTCGTATTTTTTCAAGTTCTTCATTGTTTTACAGGATATAGCTCCTTACGACTGCTCGCCTTTTCCCCTTCCCCTTCATTTCTCAAATTTTCATGTCCCACTTGTATCTGAATACTCTTTTGTTTCATTTTTCGTGCAGGAATAGAGAAAAGGAGCCTGCCAGAAGCACATCTATATGTGACTGTTTGTTGTAATAATATATGCTCACATTGATATAGCTTTTTAAGACATCCATATTAACTGCGAGTGTTGCTTTGTGACGCCATGAGATGCATTATGCACTGTGGCGTTACAACCAGAAGTATTGTCGTCTTAGTCTTAGTTTGGATCGACTAGTTATAAAACATATATCATGGATTGTTATTGTGGTTATTTCATTTGATCCCCTTCTTGCTTTTCTGGTGTTTGTCGAGATTCCTGAAACTGTTTCTTGGATAGTGACACTGTCCCGTCGTCTTTGAAATCGAAAACTTTTAACAAATTAATAAGCCCTATCATCTGGTCTTATACATTTATTCCAATATTGTATTTTATTGTTACTCTTCTCAATGGAATGAATAGCTCAGCAAGTTAGCAAATTGCTAATTTACTGACCAACATTATATCGCCATAACTGACGTGCGCCCGTTTGTTTTTTTTTTTGTGCTCGATTCCGACATGCATCTTGTGTATGCCGGATATAGTTTCGATGTTTGTTAGACGCTTACTTAAAAATCAAAACAAATAGCAATTGAATATTCCTGTTGCTAGAAGAAATTATAGTATTATTTCTTTCAGGCTTTGCCGTTATACTCTTCCACCAACGCCAACAGAATGGCACCACCTAATTTCACGGTTTGGAACTTTGGATTTAATAATTCTGAAAATTTAATACCAAATGTCCTGGTACGTGGTACCTAATCAAACCCATAACAAAATTATTAAAAGAATAAATTAAGATAATTTATAGCATGCGTCCATTCTCCTATTCCAACCAAACACATTCATAGAACAGCATGTATTTAAATAAGTATACACATACTGTATTAACCACCAGAAATGGTGACAACCATCTATACTAAAATGAGCATCGCGGTGACCAAAAACCACGGAGAAAAACCAAGAAAACTATCAGTGATCTTATTTAGATCGGTTGAGATGCAACGAGTCTCGCTATTGTGGTGATAGGAATTTATTAAAAAATAGCATGTACATGCTTTGGACCAAAATCCAAGAGTTTCTCATCTAGCCACTCTACAATGTACCACTGTGTTTCCGGCTGCGGAAGTCGAAGCTCACATCATATTAGCCTGTGCTAAATGTCAGATAATCTAAATTAAAAAGATGTCTGTACGAATAAAGTTTATGGCGACCATTATTAGACAGCATAAACAAGCTAAGGTTAGTATATGAGCACTCCAATAATACACGCGTGATAACTTTCAGTAGAACCAAGACTTGTTACACTGCAACCTGCAAAGAGATTTTTGCATATCATTTATTATTATTATTATTATTTGATGCATATGACGTATAAGTTAACACTTTTTTTAAATAAGAAAAAGAGGTGCTAAAGCAAAACTCATAAGATAGTGTTTTTACTTGCGAGCAAAAGATAACCTCATATAAAGCTTTGGTCTTGCAATAATAATATTATTATCTGCTAAGAGATTATCAAAAAGAGGAGACTAGATTAACCCTAGTAACATATTGATATCCTATGAGAGATTCTTCTTAATATTGATTTTGGTAACTAGATTAACTAATTTAAAAATAAAAGAGTTTTCGCTACGACACCGAACTTATTTGACCTATTTATCATAAAAAGAAAAAAAAATGTATTTTACGTTTAGCGGAAAATACAAGTCTAGTGAAGAGATCATTCAGATTATATAATTTACCATTATCAGATTATTGAATGATGTTTTAATTCAAATGTTTCTCGTAATGATTCTTTGGATCATGTTTTTTTAGTTATCAGATTATTATATGGTGTTCTAATTCAAATGTTTCTCGTAGTGATTCTTTGGATCATGTTTTTTTAGTTAGAAATCTTTCATTAGATACTTAAGTGTGGTGCTTGTTTAGTTGAAGTTTTGTTTTAATATTTTAACCTTTTATTCTTCAAATAAAAATAGAGTATTAATAAGAAATTCAAGAAAGTACTACAACTATTATGTCCGGTTTTCGAAAGTAGAACCGTTTTTTTTAATTTATTTTATGCCCCCAACATTAGTAAAAGTTATATGGAACCGCTCATTTGGTAAAATCTCATTGACTAGGTTAGAAAATATGATTGTAATTACTTTACTAGCCTCCAAACTAAAACCTAGAAGAAATTAAAAATATTAAAATTATCAAACTGTCCTTACAAGTTACATATATATCACTTATGATACAAACTATTAGATTTGTCAATTGAATAAAAGAGGAGTTTTCCTTCTCTTCTCCTCTTTTCAACAATGCTTCTCAATAATGGCGGCATCCCATGAAATATTTGAAGAAAACACACTTTATTTCACGTACAAATATTTTGTGGGGTTTCTTTTTCTCTCGTGTTTAATTGATTTTTGAATGCCAATTTTCTGTTTTTTCTTCAGTTGTTCATCTTAGGGCTACTGGTAATTTGGTTTTGGGGTTTTGACAGATTTCGTTGAGGGTTATATGTTTTGTGTACCTTAGGTCTTGATTTAAGTTTTTTTTTATTATCTAAAATTATAGGGTTTAATAATTGTATTTCGATTTCGATTTTTTTTAAGAAGAAAAGTTTGTGTATTAAAGAAAAAAATATGTACAAGGGGGAGCACATCTTCTCAAAGGAAATAACGCATCTACATACGAATCACATTCTCCCATTGGATTAAAATATTAAAAACTAGAATACATCTAAAAAGATTCTTGGAAAAAGTCGACAAAACTATTGTTTGCTTGATGTGCTTCTCAACCTCATCCCTTGATCTATGTCTAGCTCCATGAATGCGATTTTTTCTTCCATTCTAAACCTCCCACATGATAGTGTATGAGAGCAACAGTCATATTTCCTTATGAATACCTCCAAGTTTTCTTATACTCCACCCTTCAAGTTGGTGTCTCACCTCGAACGGAGTAACCCAAATCACTCCACAAGTCCTTATAAAATAATCCCAAATGGCACTAGTGAAAGTGCAGTGAAGAAGCATATGTTGCACAGACTCCACCTCTCTATTGCAAAGAGTGCATAAATTCGTAACGACTTGAATACCTCTATTATCTAGCATCTGCCTTGTAGGAATTGAATTGTGTAGAGTAGCCCAAATAAAGAATATTACCTTAGAGGGGAAGATTTGAAGGAAGCAATCTGTTGATGAAACGGTATTCTCCGTCTTCATTATTAAGATTTTCATAAAGTTTTCTTGATGTGAATTCTCCATCTAAAGCATCAAATTCCTGGTTCACTACCACGCTCCTCATATCATATTTAAGATCTAGAAGTTCAGTACTCTCTGTCGGGTTTAATGGTCTCCTAAATTTAAAATTTCAGCCACTTTTCGTCCATAAATCCGACAGTGCATCATTCTTCTGAAGGCTTATTTTGAAAAGCCTAGGGTATTTTTCTTTAGGTGAGTTATTACTCATCCACCAATCATGCCAAAACCAAAAAAAAACACCATTATTCACTGTAAGACCAACACATCTTTGTAAGTCCTGCCGCGTCTTTAAAATTGGAATCCACATACTTCGTCCAATTGTCAGTCTTGCTTCAACAGGTATAATAAAGTTAGGCTTCGTTAGAGTTTTCTCTTGAATAATCCGTCTCCAAGGAGCAGTCTTCTCGTTAGCATATCTCCAAAGCCATTTAGCAAGTAGAGATTTGTTTACTTCCCTCAAACATTTAATTCCCATCCCCCCTAATTTCTTAGGCCTGCAAACTTTTGTCCCTAAAACCCAACTCATCTTTCTAGATCGTCATCTGCACCCCACAAGAATCTACACATGATCTTATTTAGCTTATTCTCGACCGAGGTTGGTATCCGTAGCAAGGACATATAATATACAGACAAACTTTCAAGTGTGATTCTAATTAGAGTAATCCTACCCGCCTTGTTTAAGAATTTTCTTTTCCAAGGGGATAGTTTAGTCTCCATTCTAGTTACTACATTGTCCCAAACAGAAACGCTTCTGCTAGTTGCACCAATAGGCATGCCGAGATAAAAAATAAGCAAACTAAAAAACTTTTGCCCAAGTTTTAAAGCTAGCTCTTCGATCAAATATCAGCGCCAATACTCATTATAGAACTCTTTTCGAGTTTCACTTTCAAGCCCGAAGACTTGAAAAATGACAAGAATTACATGAAGTCTTTTGAGTTCTTTTTTAGATGCATTTATAAGAATAATTGTGTCATCCGCAAACTGTAAGTGTGATATAATTTTCCCTCCTTCTGTCACCTGAAACCCATGGAGTTTGTTCTTTACCACAGCCTCATTAATTAACTTCGAAAAAACTTCCACTACCAAGAGGAATAGAAACGAAGATAAAGGAAAACATTGTTTAATTCCTTTATATGGTTTTATTATGTTAGTTGAAGCTCCGTTAACCAAGATTGAAAACCGAGTAGATGTTACACACCATTTAATCCAGTTAATCCACTTAGAACCAAAACCATGCTTATGAAGAATAATGAAAAGTGAATTCCAGTTAACGTCATCGAACGCTTTCTCCATATCAATCTTGCAAAGAATGCACGGAATGCCTTATCTAAGTCTGTTGTCAATGCATTAGTTAGCCACCAATATACCATCCAAGATTTATTTCTCATGAATGAATGTGCCTTGATTTTCTGAAATGCGAGAAGGCATCACCACTTCAATTATGTTGGATAACAATTCAGAAAAAATCTTGTAAATGCTTCCAATAAGACTTAGAGATATGGAGTCTTTACAAGTAGCAAAATCTTTTTTCTTATGTATAAGTTTTAGAAAAACGACGTTGAATCTCTAATCCAACTTCTCTTTGGAGTGAAATTCCTTCAAAACCAACATAAGATCATTCTTCAAGATAGGTTAGCATGCTTTGTAAAATTCCATTGTTATACCATCTAGCCCTGGAGCCTTATTGGTTCCTGATAATGTCGAGAACTTCTTCTTCATCAAAATTCTTTCAAGCCAGATCATATGGAAATCATCATCTTGAGAAAAAACCATAGAGTCGAAGCTTGGTGAAATGCAGTTCCTAGCTTCAAAAAGAGAGGAGTAGTAATCTCTCAACTCTTTTATAATCAATTTCTGGTTGAAAATATCCACTCCATTCACTTCAAGCTTAGTAATAACATTCTTTCTGTTTTGGCATTAGCAATCTTATGAAAGTAGCCTGAATTTTTGTCCCCGTAATTGAAACATTGAACCTTAGCACCTATCAATTTTCAGTTTCTTAAGATTCAATTCGTTAGCAGTCCTCTTCATCAGCTGTCTATCCTCAAGAGTAGATGATTCTTCCATCAAATTTAGTCCGCCAATGTTCTCTTGTAATCTCTTTTCTTTTCTTTTACTACCTCCAAAAGTTGTAGAGCTCCGGTTCTTCAAGAAATATTTTAAGTTTTGTAACTTTCTAAAAAAGACAAGACTCGGTACCCAACAAAAGACATATTGTTCCACCATATTTCAACATTTATTAAAAAATCTTTATGGGATAACCAATGATTCTCAATCTTGAAGTATGGTTTACAAGATACCTCAGGAAATAGGTCCAAAACAATTGGGTTATGATCGGAAATGGTCCTGATAAGTGATATTTGTGTTACCATGTTAAATTTCGCATCAAAAGAAGTGCATAGAAAAAACGTGTCCAATCTGCATGGTGGATTGTCATGTTTATCACTCCATGTATACGCGCTACCATTGAGAGGCATATCCACCAATTCCATATTTTTCTATAAAATCATTCAAAAAATCCCATGTTCCTTGAATCGCCGCCAACACGATTTCGTTCATTATCAGATCTTACCGCATTTGTGTCCCCAGAAAGGCACCATGCCTCAGTGCACCGATCTCTAACTGTAGCCAAATCAATCCAGAATTCTTCTAGTAGATTTTAGTCACAAGGAGAATAAAAATTGGTTGAGATAAATATAAACCCAAAAATCTTGCATTTAAGAACTACTGAAATAGAATTCAATCCCATCTTCTCATCAATTAACTCCCATTTATTAATGTCCCATATAGAAAGCAAACCTCCACTGTTGCCACTCGATCCTTGAGAGGGTAGATATCTCCAATCAAAATCCGAGCTAAACCATAATTTTCTTACAAACCATGCACTCATTTTCACCCAAAAGAAAGGGTGGTAAAGGGATTATTTACCGATCTGGGTTTGATAGATCCTCCACTTTAGGTAAAAGTAGATTCAACTCTAGAGCCGTAACTTTCGTCTCTTGGATAGTGCATATATTGAACTTATGCAATAAAATTAGCTTGGCGAATTTGAGGGCTAACAAAAACCATTTAGGGGCTAATTTTTAAAGCCATCCAATTAGAGAAGCTAAGGGGTAACCTAGGGGTATGTAAAATTACCATAAAACCTTTCATTAATCTAATTATTACCAAAATACCTTTTATTTATAAAACCTAAACCTAAATCTATTTCACACTTTCACCAATCAAACTTCCGATTCTCTTCTTTTCCTCTCAATTTCAAAACTACCGATTACTCTTCAAACTAGTGATTTTCCACCATTTTCTTCTCATCTTCAACCGATTAATTGTAAATTCATCGTATAATCGTAAACCAATTAATCGTACTTACTACAATCTAAAGATGCCTCGACAAAAGCAAACATCTCGTAAACCTCCTAATGCAGAATGGCTGCCATTTACCCTATTTACAGGAGATCGAGTAATTGTTCAAGAACAAAGTGATGAACGCGATGAGGATAAAGTGGACACGGAGTCCGAATACGAAAATCTGCCTCTCCAGCAGTTGATGGCTCCAATAAGGTTAGGGGTTTACCATAATTTGTGTTTATATTGCTTAAATCGCTTGAATTAGTGAGTAGAATACCAAGGGTTTTAGGTGCAGAGCCCGAGCTACCGATTGTGAACAATCGGTAGTTAAGTTGTTTTTTGTACTACCGATTATACACAATCGGTAGGTAAGTTATTTTTTTGACTACCGATTGTTAATAATATGTTGAGTTCAACTTACTTTGTCTACCGTTTTATGTACTGAAATAATTGTTCTTTATCTTGTATCAAAAAAAGGGAAAGGCGATCAAAGCAAGCCCACGATACAATTCTATCGGAGCCTCGTCGTGGAGGCGGTAAGAAGGTTACCGCTAGTGCTAGACGACAAAAGAGCGCTAGCCAAAACGAAGAAGGAGGACCAAGTGCTCCTCAAGCTCAACACTTCGAAGGAGGTGGACCAAATGCTACCCAAGAAGAAGAAGAAACTGGTACAAAGAAACAACCAAGGAAGAGACGAGGACACAAGGTTCCCGACTCTCTGAAGATTAAGGGTCCTCAACGAGATCAAATCCCCGGGATACCAAGAGACGGAGGACGTTTATTGTTTGGCAACAAGGATTCTTGGGCCAAGGAAATCTACTCTACCGAGGTAATAATTATTAAACACCATTCTTAACATATTTTCTTCTTATTCGTAGAAGTGTTAACTTTTATTCTAATTATTTTTAATTCGTCGTGTATTTAGGACCATTCTAATACGGTCCGTCTACTGAAACCTACTGTCGCACCATACAAGATGAACGACTTCCCGTTGAAGGATGAGTGTCCTCGGTTCCAGGAAATTATACTGAGCTCGGAGCTATCTACGGCTGTCGAAAATTCCATGTTAAAACACGACCGTGTGTCGATATCGGCATTCATGGAGCGGTATTATCCAGAGACCGATACTTTCCACATGCCGTGGGGAGAGATGACCATCACTCCCGATGATATGGTGCATATTCTAGGTCTGACCGACCATGGTACGGCGGTCAGGTTTGATTATGTGAAGCAGTTAAGCTGGGAACAACTTTATGCTTTGACCAAGAAGTGCTTTGGCTGGGACCGAGAGACCTCTAACGAAGAATTTGACCGGTGCGCTAAATACAGAACCAGGCAATTTAGTATGGTTCATCTGATGGAAAGGTTCAGAGGCACCTTGGAAAAAGAGAAGGCCAACCCAGGGTTCAGCGATGACCAGGTCAGAGCTGCAGCAACTGCATATCTTCTGTGCGTTTTGGGATGTGTAATTTTCCCAAATGCTAGTGGCAACCGGGTTGACGCCAACCTTCTACAACTTTTGGATCCCATCCAAAAAGTTAGAGACTATTCGTGGGGCACTGCTATTTCTTGCGTTTTTGATGGAAGAGATGAGGAAGGCATCCCGGGAGGAGACTAGCCAAATAGCCGAGAACGTGAGCTTATTGTAGGTATTTTAGTAACTCCATTGATGGTTTGATTGCTATTTATTCTTCTTCTTTTGCTCTTTCAATTTTCTCATACTTGGTTTGATATGTTCATTAGGCTTGGATCTACGATCACTTTCCCTCCCTGGAGTTGGAAAGACAGAAGCCGTATTGGGAGTGAGGCACAACCCGAGGCAAAAAATACATCTTTTCGGGCAACCATTCAAGGTTCAAGGAGCAGGAGTTGATTGCTTTGAGGAGGAACCTAGACTCCATGGCGGCCCCAGATGTTTGTTTTGATCCCTACAGGGAAGAGCTAGCTGATGGTACTATAGCGCGAAGGTCTGAGTTGTCCATGTACTTTGGACCCTTGTGGAATCCAACAGGATATGTAATCTACAACGCCTCTAGGGTCATACGTCAAATGGATTATGTCCAAGTAGAACCTAGGCCTCACATCCACGGCAAGTTCAAATTGGACGTTCCAAATAGTGTTTGTGGTAAAGACACGATCCAAGTTGTTTACACGCCCAACCCATCTATTGAAGATTGAAACAACATAATACATTACATGATCGACGAGGGGATACCTGTAAACCGAGGTGATGAGATAACCTCAGCCTATATGGTATGGTACCTGGAGCATTCTCATCTTAAAGTGATCCTTGAAAACAAAGGAAAGAGCACCAGGGTGCACGAGTATAGGTCCATCTTCAAAGATAACCCGTCGGCCTTAGCAAGGCCGGTACGTAATGTTATTTCCTTTTGATTTTAGTTTTACGGGTCAATATTATAGATAATAATCGTTTGATTGTTATTGCCTAAAAACAGAAGAAGAGGATTGCATTTCTATCGAACAAGTTAGGTTCGTGCCTCAATGGGGGAGATAAATACCTCCTCCTCAACCTTGATAACGAAGATTATGCTCCCCAATTCGGAGATACATGTACGATCAGGACGGCGACGAGGAATGTAACTACTAAGAAGACTAAACGTTTTCGCGGTTCAACGAGTGCTGCTCCTCGAGCCAATGTCCCTGCTTCTCAAGCCGATGAACCTGAAGCCTCTGTTACTCGTGTTTCTCTTCCTAAAACCAAAAAAGTTAGGAATTAGGTTGTAATCGTTAAATTGAAAGATATTATTTTAGTGTTTAACATTTCCGGTTTGAAGGTTTCCGATTTGAGATGATTATATGTACTTTTTTTGAGTTATCATTTGATTTGCCATCGATTTGTTTTTAACAAGTTATGTTCTATAAATTTTACATGTACAATCGGTAATTAGCGGGTCTGAAACAACTACCGATTGAGTAAATTAATCAGTAATTGGTAGTTTAAGAATTACTTAAACTACCGATTATGTATATTTAGCGACAATCGGTCGTTTGTACAAAATTTTAACTACCGATTGAGAGTGTCTAGGAGTTTTTAAAAAAAATGGATTTCCAATTTGGGGCTACTAATCATAATCGGTAGTTTGTACAAATTTAAACTATCGATTGTGATTGTACAAATTGTTGAAATTTTTAAATTTTTTGAAAAAATATCGATTTCCAATTTGGGGCTACTTATCATAATCGGTAGTTTAAGAATTTTTTAAACTACCGATTGTGATTGTACAAATTGTTGAAATTTTTGAAAAAAATCTCGATTTTCAATTTAGGGCTACTTATCATAATTGGTAGTTTAAGAATTTTTTAAACTACCGATTGTGATTGTACAAATTGTTGAAATTTTTGAAAAAAACTCGATTTCCAATTTGGGGCTACTTATCATAATCGGTAGTTGAAGATTTTTTTAAACTACCGATTGTGTTTGTACAAAATGTTGAAATTTTCAAAAAAATCTCGATTTCCAATTTGGGGATACTTCATAATCGGTGTTTAAGATTTTCTTAAACTACCGGTTGTGCTTGTACAAAATATTGAAATTTTCAAAAAAATCTCGATTTCCAATTTGGGGCTACTTATCATAATCGGTAGTTTAAGATTTTCTTAAACTACCGATTGTGCTTGTACAAAATGTTAATTTTTTAAAAAAAATTCCGATTTCCAATTTTGTTACCGTTTTGTTACCGTTCTAAATTGTTACCGTTGATCAACGTCTATAATTTGTATTCTCATACACCTATAAATAAGTGAATTTATATCTATCATTCCCATTTCAAATCCACATCTTTTACATTTCGTAGAAAAATTTTAATCTCGCGTTTTCATGTAATGTCGGGTTACGAAAATCTTAGGCTTAATACAGAGAATTTTACCCTAGACGGAGATTTATCCCTATGTCGAAACATGGTATTACATTATCCAACAAGGGGTCATGAACGTCGGATGAATGGTGTAATGAGCATGCAATGGTTAGAACATGTCCATGATAACTTTTGTAACGAAACCGGTAACCCCAACAACCGGAACAGAGCAGACCTTTTTTGTCGATATATGGAAATCACAAAGGAAGTACTAGAATTTTCTTCTTTAACCGCTAAGGTGAATGAAAGAAGAATTAGGAATGAAACTGATGATGAAGTTGTTGCCAGATCTCTGGAGGAATGGAGAAGATGGAAACGTTTAGATTTCAGGTACCAACCTCATTCGAGATCCTAAGTGTGATGTGAGAATACAATCATTTTGTGTTGATTATTCTCCGAAGAAGTGAAAAACGTCATCCCGGGCGTAATACGACCCGTTGAAGAGGTTTGCTTAAGTGTTTAAGTGTAATCTACCAATAAGATTGATCACTTTGAATTTCTATAACGTGTTTTGTTTCGTTTATTCAGATGTTTTTAGTTTGTTTAAAACATGTTTAATGAACAAGATGTAGTAAGTTTATTTGAACAAGTTTTTCTCCGGATGTTGAAATAGTATTACGAAGTTGGATGTTAAGTAAAATCGACATATTCGGTAGATAACTATGTTTCTAAACTACCGATTACGTACAATCGGTAGTTATTTATTTCTCGTGCTACCGATTATCCAAAATCGATAGTTATTTATGTTCACTAACTACCGATTGTTGCAATAAAAGTCCTGGACAACAAAACCATTATAATCGGTAGATAAAATTGATCTTTAAACTACCGATTACAAAGTTAAAAAATTTAAAGTTTAATTCATTATATGTTTACAATCGGTAGATATAAATTTTCAATACCTACCGATTGTGAAAGATGAAGAGTTCGAAATTTTGGAAGTTTTGATAAATTCAATTTGGGGCAACTTACATAATCGGTAGTTTAAGTACTCCATTAAACTACCGATTGTACAATCGGTAGGAAAATAAATCACGATCCTACCAATTGTACAAAACTAAAACTCGAACAATCAATCTAAAACACTCTCGATTTCTAATCCAAAACTAACTCAAATCATTTTCTAATAACCAAATTAATCAACTAATCAATTAAAATTAACACTAATTAAGCAAGAGTAGATTAACCATTATAGAAAATAGATGAATAAAAGATACATTGAGATTACTTTAAAATAACCTTATTTTATCTTATTAGTTGTCTCTAATTAGTTTTTGGTAGTCTTAAAAAAAATCAGGAAAATTAGGTCCTTTAAAGCTACCTGTTTATGTCGAAAGCATTAAGTCCCCGAATGTTCCAGTTCAGAAATTTTCTCATCAGACACATTCAGCCCCCGTGAGGTAACCTCCTCCTCAGCTGGCAAAGAACTAGAACTATCTTCAGTAGACACACTATCAGCAGGGTCATGAAACTTCTCTCCAGCACCCAAAGCGTCATATCCATTCTTGTACTTGCGCAAGATTTCGTCAATGATTACTTTTGACTCTTCTCTGTCGTTGTTGTCGATTCTTCCAACTCTACAGCATAGTTCAACTACCATTTCAGAAGTTGAAAGAATTACCTCATTAGGGCCTATATTAAACTGTTGCAGGTCACCAATACGGACAACAATATCATCCTCCATAATTGTAAACAAAACTCTGTCCTCAGCTGGATGTGAGCTAGATTTAGTGGGTGCTGCTCCTCGTGCACCTTCTCTATGAGTCACACCAGCTTGACTTTCACCGATCATCTCCTCCTCTGTATTTTAATTTGGATTTTGTAAAGAGTTGTTTTTGATTTTTCATTGTAGGTTCAGTTAGGTTTTGGGTTGAGTTTAGGTCTTTGATTTTTGTTAAGAAATCAGGTTTATAGATAATGTTTTTGTTTGTTGTTTTGGTACGTTGAGAAGTTACAGTAAGGAACTATTAGAAGCATAATCGATTTGGTTATAGGAATTAAAAGGGTAATGGAGAAGTAATTGGTAGTAATGTAATAATGGTGATAATAAGAAAAATATAGAGTGTTTCAACTTTGTGTATGATTAAGAGTGTTGGGTACTTGTTAATTGTTCTTTGCAGAGAAGGAGCTATACAAGGAGTCGTATACAACTTCAACTCTTTTCTTGATCACTACCAGTTCAAACACCCATAAGCTGTTCGATTAAAGGCCTAAATGACAATTTTTTCACAATTTCAATTTCAGTTGCTAGCTGCACCAACCTTGTCGTCAGACAAGCCTTGTTCTAATTTAGATGCATATGTAGAATAATTTGATAATAAATTTCATTTTGTTGAATCTCATTGACATAACTGATCGTAATTTTAACCTGTAAGTTGTTAGGGATTTATGATTTGATGATTCTTCAAGTAATTTGATTCAATTTGAGATAATATGGGTTGTGTGGATTCATTTATGCATCTCTGTTAGAATTTGGTTTTATCAATTAGGGTTTTCTGAATAATATGGGGATTTCTCTTAATTTGGGTTCTTCATTTAGGGAAGAACATGATTTTGGAAAGAATATGTGACCGGGCTAACTCAGTAAACTGAGTCACAAGTTGATTAGGAATTGACTCACTCATCTAACTCAAATTAGTAGGGATTTAAATATCTCACTGTGAGACTTAACTGACACGTATGTACTAACGGACATTATCTACTTTTTGAGTAAAACGGAACGAAAAAAAGTCAATGTGCATTACTTCCCTAAGAGAGCCTCCAGTGGGCATTGGTACATGGGTTTATGGGTTTTGCTAATATGCTTGTCCATGTTGCGGACAAATCAGTTTTACATAGTGGTAAACTAACAAATTTAATAAATAAATATTTTTTTTAATTAATGGATCCATATTTGTATAAAAAAATAATTAAGAGGACCGATTTTATTTAAAAAATCAAAAAATATAATATAAAATATATTAAAGTAATTCAACCTGACGTGTGGGGTAAACTCTCAGATTTTAGGGTTTGCCAATCCATTTTATCCATTTATAGCAAAGCCAATGTGGTGGATATATTGGTTAATTTACCAATTACCACCCCACAATGGGATGAACAAACTCAAAAAATAGATTGACAAATTGGTATTAGGGAGGGCCTGCCCATCAAGGCTCAAGCTGAACGATCGGTTTAACTTGAGACGATCGTATCAACTTGAGCCAAGCGGTTCAAGTTGTGTCGAGGAAAATAGTTTTTTATCATAAAAAGTTAGATAAATTACTTTAACTTATTTTATATATATACTAATTTTAAATAAAAAATGATCCGATTTAATTAAAAATTATTTGTTTATATAAAAAACGGACTTCATTAGTTAAAATAAATATTTATTTATATAAAAATTGAGTTTACTATTTATATTTGTCAATTCTTCCACTATAAAGAATTAAGTTCGTCTAGCCATGCGGACATATATATTAGCTAATATACCAACTCTCACTGGAATTGTTCTTACTTATCCCACTATAGGTATATAATTGGCATGTTGGTTATTTTACCGATCGCTTTTACGATATAAATGAAGTCGTAATATAGGTTGAGAAAATCTACAAATTCCACCAGCAACAGGTAGAAGTAGAAGCAGAAGCATGTTCGGCCTGTGTCCTCCAGCAAATTCAAACATCCGAATCTTTATTCAACACATATGCATTTTAAAGCGGTAAAATTCAAAAAGATAAGGATTAATACTTGATTGTAATTAAGAAAAGAAACAAGAAAGAAAAAGAAAGAGGAGACAAGTATCATGGGAAAGGAAATCTAGAGATAAGACGAAATGATGCACTATACTTGATATTTATCAGTCTACCTGACCATTTAGTGAACTGAGCGACTTGCCTCACTAATTTAGCAGGTTATAGTCCCGACTTAACCAAAATAGTAGTAGTCCATGACTTCACTATTTCTCTATGAGACATCAAATATGTCACATGGGGGGATTCTCATTGGGGTATTGGTCTGGCGGTTTACAGCAACGTGCGATGTGGCAACACATCCACTAAGAGAAGGTAATAAGTAGTGAGACGGTTAAGAGCGGTTGAAAGGATGAAGGAGTAAAAATCATACAACCTTCATAACTTAGCAGACATGACTCAACTACAATCTCCATGATCATCGTTTTTCCATCTGTACACAACTTCCACAACTTATGAGAAATCAATTTGTTCACTGCAAGACTATAAGTAGATGGCTTTTCATCTATTCAAAATAACAAAGAGAAGATCTATCTCATAGATAATCAAACTCGTAGTCATAAATCCAGTCTTCAACTACACACTACCATTTTCATCACACTGCGATTTCTCCACCTTTTCTCTTTCCCTCTACTAAGATCAAACCATCATCTCCACCTTTGTAACCGAAGCAAGACGTGAACAACCATTCCTTGGTTTAGGCTTGTCTTGTACGATTTTGATCTCTCGGACATACAAAAGTATTATTTTTAGTACATTTGTTCTTCACCCTAAAACATTAAGTTTTTTTTTTTTTTTTAATGTTAATTGATTACTAAAAATAAAGGGAGATTCTTGATATTCTTAATATCATAGAAAATAAAATATTTTATGCATTTTGTTTTTCGCTACGAAAAGGGGTATGTGATTCAAATTTCAGTTTAAACACGAAGGGACATGACGGTTCACATAAGACACAACCATTCCCGATAGACACCATGTGAGTCTATTGGAAATAAAGAGGCATCTCTAATAGGCGTGTACCCCTATATAAGTAATGATGATTAATTCTTATTGATAAATAAAAAATATTTTTGTGTATTTTCTTTTCTCTAAGCATCATCATAGAATCTCGCTAGTATGTTCTTGGTCGAATCAAGATTGTACAAGTCTTGAATTTGACAACGTGGTTATAGGGTTTCATTGTATCCTGAAGGCAATATTCAGTTACGTAATTGTAGTCGTCAATTATATTTAGAAAGGTTGAATATTTTTTTAAAAGATCTTAATCGAGCCTTGAAGCCGGAAGTACAACAATTCTGTTTTAGAGTAGAATAACAATTTCTTGTTAGTATTTTTTATTCTCATATTTAGCCAAATTTTCCAACATTTCAGCTGAAGCAATGGTAATATGGCTTGGAGTAATGAGAAAGTTGTTCATATATGTTGATGGTAATTTTTTGACAAAGGCAAAACTTGTAAATATGCCTCAGTCGATGGCTTCATATATGCCATCAGCCCAGCGACCCTTCTGTCTCTGTCGATAGCTTTATGCTATCATCCCCAACACCTTGTTATCCCCAGCACCTTGGCTAGTGCCAATATCATTACTCGAGCATAATTTCCTGAGGAAGCTTTACTAATCGAGCACAGTCTCTCGATGAAGCTCCCGAAGAAAATTCACTACTCGAGCACAGTCTCTCGACCAAGATTTACTACTCGAGCACACACTCTCGAGGAAGCATCACTACTCGAGCACAGTCTCTCGCCCTCTGCCCAGCAGCAGAAATATAGAAATATTCACATATATTTCTGACCTTGTATCAAAGTACGAGTTCTGTACTTCTATCTATATTCTGCAAGAGAATTAAGAATACAATCACTACAAATATCTACAGGTGCTTTATACTGATCTCGTAACCTCTCTGAATATGTATAAATACCTATGCAATATTGAACTAGTCTCAAGTTGTAGAAATTCCACGGTTGAATTCCTTGAACTTGTTCAGTATATCCGTCGATATTCAAATTCTTATTTGAACAACATCAATCTACTATTGTACACAATGAAAACAAGCATCTAAGTATGAATATCTAAAAAAGGGTGCTTGCGGCACAAATCAAGGCTAGTACCAATCTTGCTCCCGGATTCCTTATCATGAAGCTAGTCTAGGATAACACTCGAACTCCCCAAGACGCTACATTAATCTCTGGAGCTAGCATCACCTAGCGCTAGGCTAAGCATCCACTGACACTAGAATCACCCTAGCGTCCGCCCTATAACTACAGCACCAGCGTAGTGCTGGCGCTACCACAATAACTACAACGCCATCCTATTGCTATCGATATGTCTCCACCATATCGCCGGCCTAATGTGGCGCTAACTCTCCACTACAGCTCCAGCCTAGTGCTGGCATTATCCTATCACCACAGCGCCAACCTTGGCGCTACTCTATTCTTTGTCGATCCTTCACTGGTACTACTACCTCACGACCACTTTGGCGCTAGCATTTACCAATGTTTCTCGTCCATGCATTGGTCCTCATTGCGAAGTAATGTATCTCTTGGTACTCGAATGACCTCACTCGATGCTCTGAGTTACAAATATTATACTTGTAAGCCATTTGTATGAGATTACCCAAAATACCACCATTGGTCATTCATACTATCACTGAGTACCTAGCTTAAGAAAATTCCCATTGTTGGCATCAGTCCTTACAGGTCATCGCTCACATCCTATTGCTTAGAGCTCATCACTTACATCATATTCATCAGACCTGAACGCTCAAATAATTTCAATGCGGTCTACCACTAGACTTACTATTTTCATTATACTCGGCACTGATCAGTCTACTTAACCACTTAGTGAACTGAGCAACTTTCCTCACTAAATTAGCAGGTTATTTTTCTAACTTAACCAAAATATTAGTAGTCCATGACTCCACTATTTTCTACGAGATATCAAATACATCACATGGAGGGATGGGGATTCTCATTGGGGTATTGGTCTGGCAGTTTATAACAATATGCGATGTGGCAACACATCCATGACAAGAAGGTAATTAGTATTGGGATGGTTAAGATCAGTTGAGATGATGAGGGAGTAGTGGTCATACAGTCTTTTTGATATAGCAGACATGTTTTTAGGGGGTGCAAAAATGTACACTCACTATAATGCACTACCATTATAAATTCATTATACAAAATGAACTACCATATATTACGAGTTCATTCTACAA
>JAJJMC010029152.1:1702717-1777681 GCA_023531435.1 Papaver californicum
CAAAATGAACTACCATATATTACGAGTTCATTCTACAAAATGAACTATTATAATGAACTACCATTACGAGTTCATCCCAAATAATGAACTACCATATATATTACGAGTTATATCTACAAAATGAACTAATATTGCGAGTTCGTTCTGCAAAATTGAACTACCATTACAAGTTCATTCTAAAAAATAAACTACTATAATGAATTACCATTACAAGTTCGTTCCATAAAATGAACTACTATTACAAGTTCATTCGACAAAATGAATTGCTATAATGAACTACAATTGTGAATACATTAGACAAAATGAACATATCATACGAAATATACTACTGTTATAAATTCATTTTGTTAAATGAACTACTATTACAAGTTCATTCTACAAATAAACTATATAATAAACTACCATTATGAGTTCATTCAACCAAATGAACTACCAATACAAACTATCATTACGAGTTCATTATACGTCAATTAAAATTAGGTGATAAGATAGTAAGATGTCAGTTCTCTTCAAAATTTTGTCCTAATAATAATGAGGGAGTGAACTATAATAAAGAACAAAAGATATTAAATCATGTGAAGAAAAGAGAGAGAAAAATTAGATAAATAAGAAGAGAGAAGATAAATTATGTTAAAAAAAAGAAAGGAAATGTTATATTTATATTATAAATAAAAGGACCGAACATATATCCTTTAAATGTGGTAGATAAATTAATATGGGACCACCTAAAAAGGACACAACAAAAATTCCAAAAAACAAATAAATCATTCGATCAATCTAAAACAAATCGATCAGTTCAGTTTTCCTGGTTAATTTGAGGCCTATCCATTCTGCTCATAACTAGAGACTAGGATAAAGAGTGTCTAATTTTTGTCAAAAGTACCAAACTACCCATAACACCAAAATCATAATATGAATAAAAAGTGATTTCCCTTTTCATCTACCTTCCAAAATCTCTTAAAAACCCTAAAACAAAAACAACTTTCTATTTTCATCTAAACTTTCCAAATTCTAAAAACCCTAAATAAATTTTTCTCTATCTAATCATATCTCCTATCCCTTTCGATCTATAATGTAAATCTCTATAAATTCATTCTTTTAATAGCATTTTTAATTGATTTATACATTTAAATGTTACTTTTTGTGAATCAAAATCCTGAAATATTACTAGAATCGGTCAGTGTGGATCTATCGTATCCACCGATTCTGGTTATGTTCTTCATGCACATGAAGAATATGTGACACAATCGGTAGATACACATGCTTATCCACCGATTTCTGTTCATATTCTTCGTAAACAAATAGCATATCCAGAATCAGTGGATACGGGAGATCGTATCCACCGATTATATTGTTTTCATTTATTTTTAATTTTCTCAGATACGAGTCGATGGATAAGAAACATATGTATCCATCGGTTCTGGTTGTATTCATTTATTAGAGTTTTATCAGTAAGTAAGAATAGGTGGATAAAACATATATTTATCCACATATTCTGGTTTTATTCACTTTTTTTAGTTTTCTCAGTAAGTTAGAATTGGTGGATAAGACATATATGTATCCACCGATTCTGGATGTATTTATTTTTTTAAGTTTTATCAGTAAGTAGGAATCGGTGGATAAGGAACAATAGTATCCACCGATTCTTACTTACTGATTTTTCTGTTCCCTTTTATGGTTAGAATAGGTGGATAAGACATATATTTATCCACTGGTTCTGTGTTTATTCATTTTAGTGGTTAATTTTTTTGTTGATAATATAATTAGTGATTGTTGATTGGTAGAGCTAGTAGTAGTAGTTATTGTCAATTGGTAGAAATTAATAGCACTAGTACTGATAGAGATAATCTTTGTTTTTCAAATTTTTTGATTTTGTTTTCTCTTTAGTCATACTTATCTTTGTTTTTCAATTTATTTTTTGTAGAAATGGATAACAATCACAAGAAGACTGCCAATCATGGATCTATCCTTTTATGTGATGTATATGGAAAACCGCAGAAGATTGTACGAACCCAATATAAGTTTTCTTATCGAGTAAAGATAAGGTTAGATCAAGTCATGAAACTACTTGATCATCTTGCTTTAGAGGGACTTGAAGAGGTTATTAATGTTGCAACAAGCAAAAAAGACGATATGAAATTGTAAAGAGAATTTGATTCAGTGTTCGGTCTACATGATCCATCTAATGGTAGTGCTGTTTGTGCTAATGATACCGCTGCTGATAATGGTGCTGACAATACTGTTGTTGATGATGATAACTGAGAAGGTGCTGAAAATAGTTTGGTTTATGGATGCTTATTATATCGAAAACAATAGTTTACGTTTCATTTTAAAAAAATTGTTAGGTTTGGTTTGTAATGACTATAAGGTTTAATTGGTTTTATAAATGAATGAACTAAGGTTTAATTACGTATTATGAATAAGCCAATTCGATTTTGTAAGCTACAATCAGTTGGTATGGACGTGAGTATATGCAGATTATAATTGGTATCCATTTCACCAAAAATTACAAGTTTACAATAGGTTAATATGTCACTACATATCAGCCGATTCTGTCACTTGTTTCAAATGCCCTTTTTCTGGCCGGTTTTTAAGATACAATTGGTTGGTATTGGATGTGCATATGTTCAATTGTAATAGGTAACCATTCCACCAAAAATGTACAAGGTTACAATTAGCCTATATGGCCCTATATAACGGTCGATTCCCTTGACTTATGTGTTACTTTTCCTTGCATAAGGTCAAACTTCGTCTCAACAACTAGTCTTGTTTGAAATATATTTGTTGGCCCTTTATGTATACAAATAGGAAAACCCATTCTCCATCATATACTACTTCACTCAAGGAAATTCTACTATAATGTCAAATCCATCATCATCAATAACCAAGTAAATTGTTGATATGGAAGAAGAGATACTCAAAAGAAACAAACAAATGAAAATCGATGCGGATGTTAAGAGAGAGACCGAATGGGTTAAAATTTTTATATCGTGTTAGATCTTCCTGAGGAAAGTCGTCCCGACAGTCTATTTTGGTATCTTGTTAATACAGGTCATTTCATGCCTAAGTGGGAAGATAAGTACAAGAAACCAAAACAAGATTATGTGGATGAGTATGTTTCTTCTCACACATTAGCGGTTAGAAAATTGTGCTACAAATACAACGAGTTTTTAACTAGACACAATGCAAGATGAATATATCAAACAGAGAGAAGAACCGTTTAGTCATTTCGAAGATGCATCAATAATCGAATCTCGTACCGTGAAATAAAGAGAGTTTTACTTTATGCAATTAACTAGTGTAAGCAAGTTCATTTTATTTATGGAAAGTGTCCAACATAAGAGATTCTGGATCATCATGATTATGACAACCATCATCACTTACAAATCTTATATACACTATTGAGTCTATGCACTATAATCTTAAACGGGCATTCATGCTTCTTTGATTTACTCATGTAGACCCTTGACGTCCTCTTCGTATACGGTTTGTCCTTTTCCATGTGACTTTTAATCTTGTCACTTCTCTTGTAAAAAAATTCTAAATGATCACGCCTTGAACGACGGCCTAGGACTAATGCACATTTGATATTTATGCATTTGTCCGCAAACTATTGCTTTGCATCATCCTTGTTTTCTCATACCAAATGAGTGTAATAGTGTGCAGAAGTATCAGGCCCTAACAGAGACATAAATTCAGGTTGATCGTCGTTGAGCACTTCAACAATCTATGATATACACCAAAAAGTTAGGCCAAAACAATTGGCGAATTAGGAACAATCTTGTTGACCAATTTTTAACAATCGGCCTTCAGGTACATATTTATCCACTGATTCCACCCGGTCTTGTTTTTGGAAAAAATTTCCTAAGTTCATAATCGGCACACATGAACTGACTTGTGTGCCAATTCCAGCATTCAACAAAGTGCATTTTTTCTGGCCACTTTTTTTATTACAATCGGCTTATATAGCAACATACATCGGCTGATTATATACTTGGGAGTCCATAACAATCGATTGTTTCACCTACCAATCCTCCCAAATTTAAAATATAAACGTCTGATGTTCATCACCATATCAGCCGATTGTGGTTCGTAATATGTTGGGATGATATAGAATCTGCGGGTACGGTGTTAACATACCCGTCAATTCTGGGTAATGGGTTGGCCAACAAAACATTAAAAATATAAAAAAATATATATTTTTTTGGCGATTATAAACTACAAAAAATGGGTAGGCCTCCATTTAGCCATGTTAGTTTTAGCTTAGACCGACAACGACTAAACTAAAACCGAACCATAAGACGAATGAATTATTAACTTAATAACAACACAAACATAGAGACGAAACCAATTATATATAATTTCAATACTTTTTCCTCTGTTGTGGTTAAAAGCTGAATAAAGCTCAATTCCTAGAGCTTCTGAACCCTCCTAGAGAATATTTAGTACAATATATATGTGACAAAAATTAGAACAATAGGAAATTCTTTGTCCCCTTTCGTAAATAATTTAGACCAATAAAAAATCATTAGAAGTAGTTTAGACCAATAGAAAATAAGATGCTTTTGTCCTCTAAAATATGTGGGTGAATATTACCCGATTGATAATGCATAATGCATAAATGCTTTTCTCTAAACCCTAATTCTTTTTATCTTTTTATGGCTTCTCCCCATCTCCCTGTTTTGATTCTCTCTTTTCTTTTATGGATTTTTTTTATATAACCTCATTTTATTACCCTTGTTACAAATCTATCCCGTTTTTTCCAAACATATCAAATATAACCACGTTTTTTTCTTTTCCATCCTGTTTTTTTTTTAAATACCACTAACTAAATGTTATCTACCACGTGACACCCTTTCTATTTCTCCCAAAATACTTATTTATCCTTATATAACTTTATCCAACTCCAAACTAATCCTAGTTAACTTAGATGATTACATACACACATGTTAGTCATCTTGAAAAGCATTGTTGGACACCTTCAGATCATTCTTTTCCAATGGTCATGTATCCTCCTCTATCTACTTCTTCTTTATAAACCGTAACAACCAGTTTTCTTCACCAATTTCTTCACCAAAATGATCACCTAGAAAAACAGTCTTTCTTCGCCAATTTCTTCACCAAAATAATCACATATAAGGAGACACAAACCTATTCAAGTATGAGGATTAAACACATAAAACAGAACAAGATAGAAATTCAACAGACATTCTCCAAAGAAAAGGATGAATGAACATAACACTATACAAGGTCCAGAAATCTTAGACTTACTAATGATAGTTGATTTTCATATTAAAATTTCGAAATAGTTTTTGCACTCCATGCATTCAGCTTTTCCATAAGAGAACATGAGTTCTCTTCAGGTATGATGATTTGTAATCTCATTGGGGCTCTTTTGATGGGATAACGCTTCTGAAGCTCACGTCTAAGTCCCAAGGCCTCTGCACATACGTCATAACATCGCATAAATTAAAGGACATAACAACCATCAAACTTTCAATATGAGAAAAAATATGTAACCAAACACAATGGAATATTTACTTTTAGAATACTAGAGAAATTAGTAGAGAGTACTCCTGTAACAGCAGCGCAGAGATAACTACGGAGGGGAGACGTTTACATATTAGCACACTTTCACATGTAGATGCAGAAAAACCATATCCACATACATATCAAAAAATTAATTTTCCAGATTGGGCTCCCTTGAGTACAATGAGACACTAGTTATGCTGCTTATATAGAAGAAAAAAAAAATAGTTCACATACAGTTGCATAAAGCACCTAGATGGTAACTAATGACGACGATAAGGAGCATTTAGATTTATGGTATATATAAACTTACTTTATAAACTGGCAGTAAAATTAAAGCCCAATCATGTGATGCTGAAGAAAATTATTTCAAGCAAGTATTCAGACACCACAAATACACAATGCACAAGGAGTACAAGAAAAGAAACCTAGGCCAGCAGAAATAAACTCCACATTGTAGCAAAGAAATCACCTTGGGTGCTCAACGAGAAACTCGTTGACCCTAACCCCGTAAAGTTAAGTGTGAAATATGGTGCAGTGTTTCAAATGGCTATGGTTTTAGGTAGGGCAATATATATGAGGAAATAGGAGGTAATTAAGAAAATTTTGAAGTTAAAATATAAGGTAGGGAAGGGGGTTTAAAAAGGGTGGGCTTGTTAAAAGACATGCAAAACTAAACAAAAAAATACTTAGAAGCTCAAGTTAGAAAGGAACATATGCAAAATGTAATAATAAAAACAATATGTACATTTGTAACTGAAACAATAAAAATTGTGTCCCTCATTCAACACCACTAATCGATCACGTTCAACTTCGATTGTCCATCTTGCTACTTCTCTACAGGCTATTGCCTCTACTTCTGCAAAAATCATCAATCAAACCTTTTTCTTATTAATTTTAACAGGCATATCTTTTCTCTTTTATATCAAATGCCACATCGACTAACACATAGTTCTTTGATACCCTATTTGATGAAAGTTTTTTTTTCCATTAGTTGCATTTGTGATGTTGTTTCAGAGATAAAAATGATATTTAAATCATGGAATTCTGTTAGATGTCTGAGATGATCTTGTTTTAGCTTAAACCTAAGGCTCTGCAACTTCCATTATAGAATCTTGAGTTCACTAAAAATTCCCATGGAAATAAGGAGTGAAAATATATGACAATAATGATAAAGAGGAATATGAAACTAGACATTCATACCAAATAGAAATACTACAGTGAAGCAGCTTTGCAAGCGTGGTAGACAATATATAACTATAACAAGGAAAAAAATTATGCATGATAAAATTTATGACAGAATTCATAAACAAAGATAATATAATTATATCGGAATAGATATATAAGGAAAAAACAGATGCAATAATCAAGCAAGATAGAGAGATATTGGATTTTTATGTTGACTAAATTTAGAGCAGATATCAAAGATTAAAAAATACAAGATAGGCAAATGAATATTCAAAGAGATGTTGAAAGAAAGACGAATAGATAACTTATTAGATTTCGAGGTACTCAATGTATGTCCTTGTTGCTTTAGTTCTTCCACACCAGATTGAACCGCTGCTACTCTTCACTGTAGTTATCAGAATAAATATCAATCCTCACTTTCAATTTTTCATTCTCCTTTAGAATTTTTTCAGTATCTTCTTCTACAAATGGCAATTTAGAATGCCATAGTAAAACCTAATTTTATCAATAATGTTGCTTAACTTCAAGTTCATGCCTCTAAACCATTAACCCTATCACTTCTCATCCTAATTTCCCAACCGAAATCCACTTTTCACATACTTCACATATACTTAAACCCTCAATTGATATCTAGTTGGAAACTGTACCTTTGCAATTATGACTATCTATACCTTCTATTTTGTTAGCATACACTCAATCATAACTCATAAGACCGGAAAAATAAATAAAAAACAAAAATATTGTTAAAGCCCTTGGTCGTGTTTTATAGAAGGCAATTAAGCCCCTAATGTGAATAAGGTTTATTCTAATTTCAGTTAATCAATCTTTGAATTATCTATAATTAGTGAATATCCAACCCTAAATTCATCAGTACTACCCAAAATCCCTAATTTCAAAACAATATTATTCATATACACAATGAAATAGAAAATAATGGTGATATATACTCTTAAGTAAAAACAAGAAATAAAGAGAAGATAAGGTTTAGAAACCCTAACCAGGTTTTGTTAATAGAAAATCACATACAACAAGAATAAAATCAATACTGATTTTCACCAATTGAAGTGTTGAATATCCTCTTCCTCCTCCTAGGTGTGTTTTCTCTATCCATAGACTAAAACCCAACCCTTTCCCAATTCAAACAAATAAAGACAAAAGACAAGTTTGAAATAGAGGCGAAGAAGAATAACAAAAACTACGATCAATATTAGGCTGGGAAAATTTGAGGGACGAGATGAAGAACTATATTAGAGATTTTAACAAATATTTCTTCGATTATCGTCTTTGGGTTTGCTTGATCTTCGAATGATTTTGAAAGATGGTAGTGAATGAATACGAAAGAGAGATGCAGTTAGAAAGGGTAATATAGGAAAAACATGATATATTTGACAACTGTCACGTAGTAAAAATTACACCACGTCAGCCATTTTTTACGTGTAAAGTAAGTTGACGGAATGTTGGATGGAAACCTAACAGCTGGGGCTCGTTTTTTAATTTTGAAAATATATGTTAATCGAACCATAAAGTGGGGTTATATAAGCATAATCCCCTTTCTTGTACTGGAAGAATGCATTATGTGTGCATCTTATTTCCTATGTGTAATCAATCAAACTTCTTGTCATCTATATCTATGTGCTTCTGTCTGTAGCTTACAACTTAAATCCTTGATAATACTCTTCCTGTAGGTATTCAAGATGGATGATTTCAAAGGGTGACAGACACACAAGGATTTTGATGGAATAATGCAGAATTAGGGAAAAGTCAATAAAAGACTAAAAGGCCATTTCATTTGTATTATGGTTATCGTTCTCATCTTTTTTAGTTGTTTCCTGTTATTCCTTGGAGTTTGTTGGAATAGAAAATATATAAAAAAAGGATCCAAAATAGCTCGAGTGCATTGATGTCTTGCATAAAATATGGTTATTTTATCACATGTTTTCTTATATCCCTAGATATTCTGTACATATATTTAAACCGTTACAGCTTCCACTGTCAAAATTATAAATTATGAGCATATTTATCTTATACACCGGTAGTAATTGGAATCACATGTAAATAAACTTGTTATGAGTGGGCAATTGTATGATATTTATAGTACTTTAACTGGATTTGCTAGGCAATTATAGTTTACACCATTGCTATTAATTACCAGTGGATTTGATTGTCGATTTTTATTATCTATTCATGACTCGGGAATCCAAGGGTAAGAACAAGCTTTAGACTCCATCAATCTTCTGTTGAGGGTACTAAATAGTTAACAGCTGGTGTGTGTTAAGATGTAGAGTGCTAAGCTACTTTTGTATTTGTTTGGCTCTCCTTCCTTCTCACAAAGTTTGTGTCTAAAAGCTTCCATAACTAATATGTATTGCCATGGGAGTAGGTACATCCATTTCTATAACCTGTGCGGTGATTTTATCGTAGTTAAGCAAGTCCAAAAAGCACGCCAATGACAAAGATGCTGAAATTGGGATAGTGGTGGAAAGAGAGATAACTAGGAAAGAACTGAGAGAAAAAAAAAGATCAGGGGGGTCGAGTAGGGAAGGCAATGGATATGAAGATGAAGCCGAGATGTCACATCGAGAAAGAACGACGATGGTAAGTTCACATACATTATGCTTGATGTTTAATTTGCTTTTAGTTTACCTGTTGCAATCATATGACTTTGATTTTATATATTGTAGTACACTATAGTTAATTTGAGTTTTAAACGCAAATTTTATAGAGAGCTACATCCGTGGGTTACGAGTTTTCATTTGACTTTTTAGTGCATATGCATGATTTTCTTTCTATAATATGGGGCTATTTGTTAATTCAAAAAAATACTATATGGGTAAATATGTCTACACAATTTTTATTTGTTTGATTATTTCTGATGCCAAAGAATTTTTATTATCGCAATGTGTTAGTGTATATACATGGCATATACGAAATGTAATAAATTAATCCTTTGCGTACTGGACTGGTAATATATTAACATCATCATCATCTTTTTCCATTATTCTACTTACAGTCATAAGTGTACAACCTCCTAGCTTCACCTACTGATGCAAGTTGGTTGGTCGAGTCCAGTGACTGAAATGTGGAAACAAGAAATGATATGGTCCATAGTGAAGTCTTCATAGATGAACTAAGCTTGCAATAATTGTAGATTGTAGTTAGTAGGACAACAACTTCATAACCTTATATTCAGTAAGGTAAGCTTGCAATAATTCAAAAGTTATCTTTGACTCTATCTCAAGAATTCAAATAGTTAAATATATAATAGTCTTCTTGGATGCTTGATAGACACATTTCTGTGTCTGATTTGTCTCAATTCTCTGCATTATTAGTGCTCAACTTTGTACTTATTGTGTTATTTTATGTGTTTGTAGGCGTTTTTGAGAAATAATTTTGTGTAGAAAAATTGGCTAAAAAAGTTATAAAGGCACCCCGGGTAAATTCCTAAAGACCCCTGGGAAGATTACTAAAGGCACCCACTCTACTTTGTTCAAATTCATAAAAAGGCGTGAAAACTTTCTTCACGCAACGAGAATTACCTGACTAGTTGATAACTGGGTTTATGGGATTTTTAAGTGATTTCGAGTTACCAAGTGAAGAGACAATGTAAATTCATCAAAACACGTCAAGCAGAGGGTTTTTCGCTGTGAAACATGGTTGCAGATTGATGAATTGGCCGGAAAGAGGTTTATTCTCGGGTTTGAGATAAACACGTAAGTTAGAATTGGATTTGGATAGATTTTTGGGTCCTTATCAATTCAGGAAGGATAATTAGGTTTTCTGAGACCTATATAAGTTGATGAGATCGAAGAAAGTAAGGGGGAGGAGACGCCGGAAAATTCAGAGTTGGTTGCTCGAGGAGAAGAAAGAAGAAGAACATACCACATAAGAGGAACATTGCAGAAACTGTGGTCTAATCTACAACAACAGAAAAATGTTGGTTACCTCATTCCTCTGTAACAGTTCATTTGCAACACTTAAAAACGTTGTAGTTTCGTTGTTTTATTCTTTTTGTGTTTCTTTTCTTCTTTTCAAACACTTTTGAGCTATGTTTCTATCTTTTGAGAGTGTTTTGAACATGATGAGCTAAACCCAATCACTGGAACAATGGAGGAAGCCATATTTCGTAATTAATTGGTAACTATTTTTGATTCTTTATAACTTCTGCATTGATTTTAATTGATTTATGATTTTTCTTAATTAGTTGTGATTTTATTTGATAGTGTATGCTTAAACTTAGAGATTTTGATGCGTCATACTTTTGATTTACAATTAATGTTTTAGAAATATATTTTTGGCAAAGAAACAGAGTCAATAAAAACTATAATTGTTAAGAGTCATTATATGCATCACTTCAATATGATTAATGGTGGAATCCTGAGTCCCAGTTTCTCTTAATATTCTTATCATCTTTTACTTATTTGCTAGATAAAAATCAGAATTAGGTCTAAAATGAATCTTCACAAGTCTCAGTGAACGAACTACTTTTACCACTCTTCTAAAACAACCAATGCTTCAAACAAGATTAGTGATGTAAGAATAAGTTCCACCGCCTAGAACTTAAACCATTTTCAAACAGAAGTAAACTTCTCAGTAGACTGCTTTACCAACAAGAATTATCTCACAAGTAAGCTCCAATATAAAAGTTATTACATAATTCAGCTTTAAGGATTTCTCTTGGTTACAAATTTAAACAATTTCTTTTGTTTATGTCATTTTTCAATGGCTTTGGTAACTTCATTCTATTACAGGTTCTGGGAGCGATAGAATTGAGCTACTACAGTGAATTTTGTTAAGTGTTTCAATTAGATTTCGATTTTAACCATGAATATTTAATTACTTTTAATTCTGTTAGTAAAACTACTTATGCATTGTAAAATAACAAAAATGACTTACGGCATGAAATGCAATACAAAATCAATCCAAGTTTTACGAAGTCAATCCAAATTTTCTCCCGTTTAATGTACCCTGGTTGTTTACATCTAAATCATAAAAACAAAATTGGCGTAATAGCCTTTAGCCTGTGCAACGCACGGGCGTACCATCGGTACATTTAGTAATCAAGTGCCTCCACATGTCTTGACCATAGATCTCTCAATGTGCATTATTTATTTCTTCATATCCAAGGATTCTTTATGGATCTCTCATCTTTCTCTCACTCTCCTGGGAAAGTAGTTGGGCGACTTGGCAAAGAAAGTTGCGCATAAATAGTAATATTGAAAGATGAAAAAAGAGAGACAAAAAAAGAAATGACAGGTAAGATTAGAAACAAAGAAAATGTCTAGGGGCGAAGTACCTTAAAAACTTAAATCACACAACTTTCTCTCTCTCCCTAAAAAAACACCACTTGCCCAGAAGAAATCCCTACCCCACTTGGGTTTTGAATTCACTGAATCCATCCTCCTTCCAACCCAACATCCCCATCTTCCTCTCTCCCTCTCTCCCTATACTACTAAACTAAACTTCCCTTCAAACCCCAATTCTTCTCCTTACCCTTTTCTTTCAATATTTACCCAAACAAAGGGAACATTTATACCCCACCATAACTCAACCAATATCATCATGCACAATCTCTGAACTTTTTCTTTTATTTCATAATCTCTCTGCACTTCTTCTTCTTCCCCATACCCTCCATTCCTAATAATCATCTATATCTCTTCCCAAAAAATAATAAATCAATATTGTATTGATTATTCTTATTGTTTCATTCTTAAGAACCTCATCTCAGACAAAAATAAAAAAGAAAAAAGAAAAAAAGAAGAAGAAATATTTAGGACTTGTGGGAAAGAAAGAAAGAAAGAAAGATAAAGAGGTGTAGCAAGGTGAATTGCAAAAGGTGGTTCAAGGGACCTTTATTTTTTGTCGTCTCATTTGGGAAAATTTACATCTACTTGTCTCTTCTCCTTCAGATTATCACCAGCAAGAACAGTATTTACATCATCACAGGTCTGTACTTGTTTCTTTGTTTGATTTAGGTAGTAGCTCTGAATTGATTTTTATGCATGTATCTTAGACTAGGTAATAACATAAACAAAAGGAACCTAGGGACCAAAATTGATTGGTTTTGATCATGACTAGATCTATTGCATACATTTTACTCGTTTGATGTTGTTATTATTTTATTTGGATATATATTCATCATACTATACAATTGATTTGGTCTAATTAAAATATGTTAATGTGGCGGTATTGCAGGTTGAAATTGGATTGAATTTGAACGAACTTAAATTAGGGACTAATCAAATTTCCATTCTTGCAACGAATTACGGACTAATCGAGGATCACACGGGTAATTGGATAATGTTTAAGCACTAATTATCTTGGCTCTGTTTGGGGGTGATCTGTGTTGAGCTAGAGGATTTGGAAGTATTGGAGGAGGTAATGAGTTTTGAAGATCGTTCGGACGTTGATTTATCAACAGGATTGTTTACAATAAGAGATCATTGGGTTGGAGGGGTTGGAATCATGGACGGAGAAACAAGAATGAATACAGCTAAGGGTAGTAGTGTAGTGATGATAGATGGGCAGCAGCAGCAGCAACAACAAATTCATCTTAACCATCGTCGAACTTTATCAGGATCGTCGGCACAAGCGAATAGAGTTAATAACAGTAGAACCAACAAGAATGTCCCCAACAACACTAGCACTAGCACTAGCACTAGCAATAGTAGAATACCGATTCGAGCAAGTTATTTTAGCGTGGAATCTTTATTAGTATTAGTAATGTTGACAGCCTCACTGCTAATACTGCCGGTGATATTACCACCGTTACCACCACCACCGTTCTTACTGCTATTGCTTCCGATAGGTATACTTATCTTGCTTATGATCTTGGCTTTCACGCCTTCGGATGCTCGAGACATTTCGTCGTCTTATGTGTAAAAAGAAACAACCACTAATGAGTTTTTTCTTTCTTTCTCTGTTTTTGGTATATACACCACCGTTTTGCTTCTATTTCTTTCCTTTCGTGGATGGATATATTGAAATCAAACAAATATTTTGAATTGAAGATTTACTAGCAATGCGTGAGATTTGAGAGAGATATTATCAGATCCAATAATCGAGAGAAGATACATACAAAGCAAAAGAAAATTACACTGACTGTATTCACACACCTCACACACTCTTGTATTACACCTCATACACTCATCATGTACTTCCCTGCAAGCTCATACCTATGGAATTGCAACCGATAGACTTAGACTTATATTCTGCTTCAGACTGCTCCGTGAAAGTCCAAGAGACAATTGAAAGATCCAGAAAAACTCAAAGATCTTCTGGTATTTGGACAACTTGCCTAGTCTGAGTCTGAAAAGGCAGTAATGGAAGAAATATCACCAGCATACCACAACTAATTGTGCCGGTTAAGTATCATAGAATTCTCTTAACCAAAGATTAGATGCACAGGTGTTGGTCTGTGCACGAACTGAGATACATAGATTACACCGAAGCAAATGTCTAGCCTAATCATCGTCAAGTATTGCAGACCACCAACAATGCTTACCGTAAGAGCATCTGATGGAAGTAATCCATCGGAAATTGAATTCAAATTTCTAGAGCAGTTCCAAAGGTATATTTCCTTTGAGTAAGAAGTAAATGATGGGAAAAGTGGCTTCAATATCCAAGAAGTAATGCGAAGTACCTAAATCTTTCATTGGATATATGCCTGCTGAAGAAAAGAAGTAATATAATCAGACAGCCAAAGAAAAGAACAAGTCAGTATAATGTAATCTACATAGAGTAACAACACTACACTACCATTGCATCACATACCATTGCATCAACAACAAAACCAAGCTCTAGAAGCTTGTTTGAGCCCATGTAGACATTCATTTAACTTGCACGATCATCGGATTTATTATAATCAACAAAGCCCCTTGGTTAAAGTCATATATACAGAGAGAGTGACAAAACCACGGAGGAAAACCTATGAGACATTTAATTTTTTAATAACGGTTTTTTAGGACCCTTAACATAATCATATATAAATCTGATTCTAATTTTAATTCTAATTCAATTTCATAAATAAAAAATAAAAAAAAACTAAAATCCGTATCTAAGTTTTCTTATCCTCTTTTAATCGCCGATTCATAAACGAGTTTCATAGTCGATTACTTTCGCCTATAAATGGGTCGTATTAAACGTTATAGGAGAGCTATAATACCGAATCCAGGGATTCCAGGCATTGCAAATCAAGCAAAGCAACCAGTAGTGGAAGAACCAGTTGCAGTGGAAGTTGAAGCCGAAATCGAGACTTTAGCGAGAGAACCAAATCCTGGTTGTTCCAATATGTACACTAGAAGATAATTTCCAACAAACCCCTTAATTATTATACGTTTTTTTTATTGTGAATTCGAGTAGAAATCATCAAAATAAGGGTTTAAAAAGTGGTTTCAGGGTGATGTTTGATTAGGAAATTTCTTTAAAAAAAAACAAGAGCTAATCTAACTTCCCATTTAGGAAGAACACGAAGAATAGTTCGGTTAGGAAGAATTTTTTTTCTCCTAGCCGAACTTTGTATTTCTTAAGAAAAACTGTGAGTTCGGTTAGGTCGATAATAGGTTTTTCCTAACCGAATTTTTAAGTACAAAACAATACACTGAGTTCGGCTAAGTTTCAAATTTTTGTTTTGCTAACTGAACATTTCTCATGTCTTATTTTTACATGTTTCTTAATCGAACTTTACGAGAACTTAGCCAAACTTTAAGTAAATTTGTTTTTTTTTCGGGCCAGTCGAAAAGTAAGGAAATTGTAGTGGCAGATATCAGAACTCCAACCCCTCACGACGGTGAACACCTAGGGGCAGGTAAACATGGAACTAAAATTACTAAGAAAGCGGGATTGTTACCGGAAGTTGTGATCAACGAAGTGAACCAAGAGATAGAGCAAGAAGTTGAGGAGGAAGAAGAACAACAAAAAAAATCTTTATATTGTTGTTGTTAGAAAGAATAAGGAGCCTAAGAAGTCTTGTGATAGATATACACACATTCCTCATCGAACTTTGTGTTTATCTCCTTGTAACCCAACGTATGGTCGTCGAAAAATAAAGGGAAACTCTTGTTTCGCTACGAACACTCATGCGCTGCTAAAATTTATGCGACAAAGGTATTGAATCTTAATTATAGATATTTTACCGACTTATGTTTTCGTAGTATTAATATATATTATGTTATGTTTCTTTTGTAGGATTACAACAATGCTCTTCGACCCTTAAAATTCCAGAAGACGGTTGGATGGGATGTCATGGATGAGTGTGATGAGGTGGTGCAGAAATTTAAAACATCTGCATTATGGTCGGCTATACATTATGCACACGTTGAGTTTGACAGTGTCACCATATCAGCATTTGCCGAGAGGCACTATCCAGAGACGGAAACCATGTATCTTCCATTTGGTGAGATGTGTATCACTCCCACTGACGTGTATAAGATCACAGTCCTTAGAATGGATAGAAATTGTGTTCAAGAATGCTATGTTGACCGCATGAGTTTTTGAAGATCTTGAAGTATTTGCTGAAAAGACTCTAGGGTGGAGCAGATGGAAGACACAGTTATTCCCCGATACTTCTGGGAATAAGGTAGACACCAATTATCTCCGGATTTTAAAGGACCTTGATGTGGTCAATGAATATTCTTGGGGCACTGAGGTACGTGCTTGCAGTCCTTCAAGACCAAATTTGGAAAGCTAATAGGATTAATACTACACAAACCGGAGGCTACTACACTCTCTTTCAGGTAACCTTCGACATACCCATACCCATTAATTTTGTATAAAATTTTAGTAACAAAATTACTAATACACATGTTTTCTAGCCGAACTTTAGTGTTTCCTAATTGAACTTTAATGTTTCCAAATAAAACACGGTTAACAGAGCAATGTTCGGCTAAGAATCAACACTTCAATTTAGCCAAAAAAATTGGTTTTGTTAGTCGAACATATACTCTTTAGCCGAACATTTTACTTTTTGCAAATCGCGGTAAACATAGCAATGTTCGGTTTGGAACAAAAGTAGCCAACCATTTTCCATGTTAGCCGAACATATTACTTCTCACAATTCGTGGATAATCGAGAAATGTTCGGTTGAGAAGAAAAAATTATTTATAGCTGAACTTTTTTCGTATTACCCGAACATTTTTTTTTGTCGAACTTTGTAGTTCAAGAAAAAACTTGGAACCACATAGAAATGTTCGGTTGAGAATTTAACTTGTTCTCATAGGTGTACTAGCCGAACTTCTTAATCTTGAATTTTTTTTATTTTTTTAATCTTGTTCTCATAGGTGTGGGTGTACGCCCACTTTCATCATTTGGAGTTGGCTTCAAAAAAGTCAGGTTGGGTTTATGGGCAGCCGACGACAGGAAAATAATTTTTCAACCACACGGAGAAGAAGTCTAATGAGAATATATTGAAAAAGTTGAGGGAGGACTTGGATAGTTTGAATGTCGAAGAAGTAAATTTTTACCCCTACTCCTTTTTAGATGAACACGAGTTGTAGGAGTTCTCGCATGTTTCGGGTTACCATGGACCATTGTTTTATCCTGACGGACCCAATATAAAGTCTTCGAAGAGTGTCACACCAACTTTGTTGTGTCCAGAATATACCAATTGTGAAAAATGAAAACTTTAGTTTGGTGGATAAAGGGAACAAAGAATACCGAGAATTTTTTTAAGCCCAAACATGACCCAACTTCAACATTAGATCACTGGAACCAAATGGAAAATATCTTATTGAAATAAGTGATTGTATACCTTAAGAATAACCTAATTACCATTGGAGAAACGTATATGAAATGATATCTAGGTATTATTCATCTCTTTGTAATAAATAGAGAAATTCAAGCTCGTGATGATAAGGCGAAGGAGAAGGTATATAAGGATAAAGAAAGTTGAAACCGAGAAGATGCCTATTTGTGGAAAAGATGCGGGAAAGTTATTTAACAGTGTGGTAAAAGATTTTCTTTTCTTTTTGCTTTTTAAGTTGTTATAAAGTATGATCTAAAAAAATTTATTTTTCGGTTTAATTTTGAGTAGGTTAAGGCGGGTAAGAAACTCTTAAAGAAAATGATGATTAAAAATCGCTATGGAGAGACGATGTAGACAGAAAACAAAGCAAACTTTACAACGATTGGAATAAAGTCTTATTGCACAATGGTGTGGAGCCAATCAAGCATATTACGGTCAAGAGGAATCGACAACCAGGCAAAGGTTCAAGTGCAGCAGCTGCTACTACTAGAGAACCAATTGCAGTTGAGACCCAAACTGGTGAGGAAGTGGAAGAACAACCTCCTGCTCCGAGACGTGGTAAAAAAGTTAGTCTTAGTGGTCGTCGTAGTGAATGAGTGTTTGAAACATAGATCCCACTTATTGATCTTTTCTATTTTTAAAGAATTTTTTTAGTATATATTAATGGTTGAGGTATATTTTAGTTATGTATTTCGTATGTTTGGTTTTTAGTATAGTTTGATGGTTATGATCTTTTAGTTTACTTAATAAATTTCGTAGTTTTGTTTGTATTAGACTTTCAGGCTTAATTTAAATCATAGTGATAACAATTGAAGTGTTTCTGGTGCAATTAAATTCCAATAAATGTATCCAAGTGGTAATAGAGAAATGTTTGGTCAGGAGAAGGAAATTTCGACCTAGCCGAACCAAACAAACTTCAAATTTATGTGCTAATAGAGAAACGTTAGGCTACCTTAACAAATTTTGGAGGTAGCCGTACCTTATACTTAGTGGCTATTCTTTAAAATTGAAAGGTTCGACTAGGTCAAAAAAAAAATCTTGGACGAACATTGCTCTGTTGTAAAATTATTTTTACCTAATAAGTTCGATAAGCATATGAGTGTTTGGTCCTAGCTGAATTACGCTAAAATTGTGTCCAAAACTACCCCAACGTTTTTTCAAAAATATAGTCGTTATAAACCTTATACACCTCTATTTTATATATAGCGATCTATTAATTTACATTTGTAAATCACATTTCATAGAAATGGTAGTGCATGGTCTTAAATTTACTTTAGATTAAGATTTATCAATTTGCATGAACTATATACTATCCAAAGAGGGGTGAAGAACGACGACAAAATGGTATAGTCAACCAGAGTTATTAGGGTAAATTTTATGAAAACTTCTCCACTGACATCGTACCCCTCATAACCGTGATCGTGCATCATTGTTATGTTGATTTTGGAAATATAAGAGATTGAGCTAAAGAACTTATAGCTTTAGTTTAGATTGTGAACCGATATCGACTTAGGGGTGAAACCACCGTTGAGTTTGTAGTGAGATATCGGAAGGAATGTCGAAGATGAAAAAAAAAAAAGAATTTTAAATACGAAGCTCATTTCTACATCCTTAAGGAGTTTTTCATAACTCGTATCGGATATTGAGGATCCTGAAAATTAGTAAGTAAGTTTTAGTAGCAATAAATGTTTTGATTTCTATCTTTCTAATTATGTCTTAGTAGCAACGTTGGTTTCTAGCTTTGTAATTCAGTATTAGTAGCATACTTAACTTGGTGTATTATTTAAATACTTGTAGGTTCAGCTAAAACTGGTTAATTGAGAACCCAGTTGAACCTAATAACATAGGTTCGACTAATAATAAATTCCCTCAACCTAGTCAGAAAATCGATAGCCTGCTAAAAAGTTTATAGGTTTGGCTACTTTAAACTTTTATCATCCTAGACGTACTTCTGACAACATGAAGCCTGGTAAAAAATTTACAGGTTTGGTAACCTGCAATTTTTAATCTCCTAGCTGAAATTCTGACAACAAAAAGCCTGGATTTTTTTTTTTCAAAGTTTGTGTACCTATGACATTATACCTCTTAGACGAACATTACACTGGAACTCAGAATAGTTTTGTTATTACAAGTTTGGCAGCTTGACTACCTCGTACATAACTTCTTTTAGCAAACATTACTCATGAACATAAAATTGTTTTGTCAATAAAAGTTCGGCAAGATCAAAGTTATTTCTCCTAGCCTAACTTCGACAAATATCTACAGTCATATACAAAAAAACAAACATAATTTCAACAAAAATATTCGTTTATTCATAATATGATCTTCAGAGCATATTTACTTTAATTACATATGTCATTTACTCGATTACAATCGGTTGGGAATATGCTATTTCCTCCCATATTTTCAAAGTATTCCATATCTCCATGTTTTTCTTCATACAAATTACACCAACTCTTCATTACCTTCCCAATAAGAACTTATGCACATAGAAGGCATCAGAAGACCGGGTTTTAACTGAAGACCGATAAAGTGGTTGCCTCCAACCAATGTAATCACAACTCTTCTATGCAGTTGGACACATATGCTTGATTTTGGGGTGGATGTAGCATTATAACCTTTTGAGAAATAATGAACCATACAATTGAAGGCGGAGGAGATTAAGTGCCCACAAATCAGCATTTGTATCCATTGATCCATTGTAATAGAATTTTCCGCGTGTAGACGACGTTGAAATTAAAAAAACTCCCCGTTAAACCCACAAACCTCCCTATCATCATTGTCTTGTAAAATATCGGGTTCTCCCGTAGTTTTGTCTATAACTTTTGCCTCAAGTAAGTGATTTCACAACCATTTTATTCATTGACACGGTATGTAAATGGCCCTGCTAGTTTTCTAACCGTAACATGAAAACCACAATTACCATCCGGAGGGACGTCGTCGGTGGATATGATGTGTTCATGAATTATTTGAGGTAGGACTTCCAAGAACCTTTTATCAAAAAAAATTGGTGTATCATCACTTGTGTGACTCTTTTGTTGGTTGGGAAACATGGGAGCCTTTAACTTCACATCTTAGGGAGTTGGTTGGCTTGGTGGAAATGGAAACATCATACCTTTTTTCTTCATATCTCGTTCACTTGGTTCATATTTTCCTCACTACTCCGACCTTGTTTCTTTGATTCCTCTGGGTACATCGCCGCAGTGTATTCGTGAGACGAAGGATCTATATGATTAGAGTTTATGTCACCATTCTTAGCCAACACATTCGCATACTTCCTTATTTATTTCCTTGTTTCTTTTTTGCATGGCCTACCTTTGGGCTTGCCCTTTTCTAGTTCGTAAAAATTCTCCGAAGTGTGTGTGGATAAAGGATTGTCCTCATATCATCCCAAAATATTTTTCATTGGATTTTGTTCATGTTTCGGTACATCTCGAGTAGGGTTCTTCCAAGTTCGGTATCCCCAAAATCTTCTCCGCGCTCTTCCGTCGGAGGAGGGGTGAAACTTAATTGTTGCAAAAAGATCAATATCGCCTATAAGAATCACAATATGTTCATAATTAACTATTATATGGCGACAAGGTAATCCATATAGTGTATTTCACATAAAAGTATTTGTTACTGACTTTATTATTCCAGGAACAAACAACTGGAATGTTAGTCTCATTGATGATTTCTTCCCAACAAATGTGACTGATGCGGTTAAGAATATATATATATATATATATATATATATATATTCATAACGAAGATTCTAAGGATGCCCTAGTTTGGTCTCCATTTATATCAGGTAAATTCTCTATAAAATCTTGTTATAGAATATTTTCAGATTTTATTCCTAATAAATCAGCATACAATACATTCCCATGATAAAATTTTGGTCGTTCTCAAATATTCTTTCAAAGATATTAAGAAAACATTGTGAGATTCAATAATAGTATCAGTCCAGTTTGCACTCTTTGTAATCATGAAGAAGAAACTGTAATGCATCTGTTATTAAACTGCCATTGGGCTAAAACAGTCTTCAGTAATACATCTATGTCCTTCTCTCTATTTCGAAGTTATTGATCCAAGAATAATTTTCGCTCAGTGGATGGAAGACCAAAGCTGATAAATTTATAATGGGGTTATTTATTTTATGGAATTTTTGGAAAGTGAGGAACAATATGATTTCCTCAAGAGGTTCCTTCTCACCATGTCATATTCTGAAAATGGCTAGTAAAGATTACAATTTGTGTGTTCGTGAAGAGTGTAGTTCTTATTGTAGGAGTGGTTCTAACCCTGCATCTCATCATTGGGAACCACACCTGATCTTCATTTCATCAAAAGCAATGTTGATACTGTTTTCATCCTAAATAAAGGTGTTAATGGTGCTATTGCACAAGATCACTATGGTAAATTCATGAGTTGTGGAACAATAACATTTGATGCTACTTCATCTCTGATGGCAAAAACAAGAGTTGTTCAGTTAGATATTGATTTAGCTCAAAAACATAATTTTTGCAAAGTTATAATTGAAGGGGATGCTTCAAATGTAACCAAGGCTATATTAGGGGATAACAGAAATATTCCGTAAAACATCAATCCCTGGTTGTAAGAATAAAAGAGACAATAGTATTTTGATGGTATTAAGTTTGAGTATATTCCTAAAATTGTGAACTATATAGCTTATTCTCTTTGTCAGTATGCTATGCACGATAACATTAATACATGATGGAATTCTTATTCTCTACCAAGTTGCATTTCTACAAACCTCAACCTAAATGAGATAGTTTAATTATTAAATGTTTTAGGGTTTTTCGAAGCTCCAATTTATTTTAAAAAAAAAAGAAAAAAAACATTTTTGTAAAATGAAAAGTAAAAATGTCAAAAATTAACCAAAACTATAACTAAATCCCTTAATCCCGTAGCAGTATGAGCACGGGTATTATCATTAGTTAAAATAACAAAACTTGGTATAAAAAACCAAGGTGAACAAATTTACCATGCAAAAAACCCTCTCATATTATCTTTTATAAAGAAAAACCATTTTTATTAAAAATAAAACAAAAACCCCATTTCCCTTAATAATAATTAAATTTAGATTTTAATTATTTTCAATATATCCGAATTGTCCTTCCTATATAATCTATAAGTTTTAATTGGAAACAAATCTTAAAATCAAATCTTCTCTAAATTTCGGATGAGAGAATTCTGCTAAGAACATATCTTCTCCAAATCTGATTATTTGAAGAACCGAAACATATCTTCTCCAAATTCGGCTAGGGTTTCATCAAAATATATCTTCTCCAAATCTGATTCCTGAAATTTAATTGAAGAATTGTGTTCGTTTTTGGTGTTGTTTAATTGAACATATCTTCTTCAAATCAAATTCTGCTGTGTAAGTGAAGATTTGAGTTCGTTTTTGGTGTTGTTTAATTGAAGAACATAAATTCTAGCTTCGATTCATCTCAAACAGTTTCAAATCCATTGATTATTTGAAGAACCGAGTTCGTATTTGTTTAAGTGAAGAACAGAAACTCAGCTTCAGTTGTATTTCATCAGGTAAGTTAAATTTTTGATTTATTGATTTTGGTTTTTATTTGATTATCATACTTTTGAAGAACCAAACTCAAAATTGTATTCGTTTCTGTTCAAGTGAAGATCAAGAACTGTAACTTCAAATTGTTTGTTTTTTAAAGATTCCTACTGTATTTTCAGGGTTTTTTTTCAATTTTGATCATATTCTCATTCGGTTCAAGCTTTTGTATTAGTTCAATCATTCCTCTGAAACTGAAATCCAACTTTCAAATGTTGTTGTTGGTGTTGTTGTTTATATTCACAAACAAGTGAAACCGTTTTTGGTATCATACTTTTTCCTGTATATAATTGGAATCAGAGTTTGTTATGTTTTTGATGTTAATTTTCAAATGTTGTTGTTGGTGTTGTTGTTTATATTCAGTGAAACCGTTTTTGGTTTCATTCTTTTTTTCTGTATATTATTGGAATCACATTTTTCTATGTTGTTGATGTTAATTTTCAATTTTTGTTGGTGTTGTTTTTTATATACACATATAGTGAAACTTATTTTGGTTTCATACTTTTGTCTGTAGGTTATGAAATCACATTTTTGTTATGTTGTTGATGTTAATTTTTAATTTTTTTTTGGTGTTGTTTGTTTATATACACATAGAGTGAAACTTATTTTGGTTTCATACTTTTTCCTGTAGGTTATGGAATCATATTTTTGCTATTTTGTTGATGTTAATATTCAAATTTTGTTGTTTGTTGTTGTTTATATTCACATACAGTGAAACTTATTTCGGTTTTATATTTTTTTCTGTAGGTTATGGAATCTGTTATCGTTGTTATATTTCACAAAGATGATACATTATCTTTTCGTATTGGTGTACAAGCATCTGTTTGTGATTTTAAGGGTAGTATATGTTCAAGTTGGTGTCAATTCTCTGTTCTTTCTATAGAAATTTTCCACATAGTTTGTCATCAGCAAAAGGTTATTAATTCTGATTTTGATCTCCAATCGGTTATTTTATTTACTTTGTTTAATAAGCTTCCATCTCTTGATTTACATGTAAGGCATAGAGATGAGTCCTCTAGTTGTAGTTCAGAAATTTCAGGAATCATACCATTTGAGCAGCCACGAAGTTTAGGAATTATATCTTTCGAGCATGCAGGACTTACAAATTTAGTTGATTATGATGTCCGTAATAAAGTTAAAGAACCGTTGAAGTCTGCGCTTCGGTTAGGCCTTTTTCAGGGTGTCAATCAGGTGTTTACGGGAGGTGTTCAACAAGTTCGCTCTGATTTGTTGAAATATCATGCAGCATCTGGGTATTCATTTAAGATGACAAGGAATGAGAAGTTGAGGATTGGTGCATGTTGTTCTAAGAAGGAAGAAGATAAATGTGAATGGCATATATATGTTGTTTCTATTGATGGTGTTGAAGGTAGTCCTTTTATTATCAAGGAGTTAAATAAGAAGCATACTTGTTGTGGTGGAGTTGTAAACATACCACATTTGTCGAAGAAACTTGTTAGTAGCTTGATTCTTGAAGAGATTAAACAGAATCCAAAGAAGAAGACAAAGGATATTATGAATCAGTTTACAAGAGAGTACGGATTTGACATTAGTCGTTATTATGCATATGCAGGGAAGATGCATGCATTGAATATTACATGGGGAGAGAACGAGAAATCATTTATGTACTTGAAATGGTATCCAACAAATTGACTGAAAACAATCCTGGATCTCGTGTTGTTTTGGAAGTTGAAAATGGGACTCAAAAATTTCAGAGATTGTTTATCTGTTTCGGAGCATGCATTCGTGGATTCAATTACTGTCGTCCTTTGTTATTCCTTGATGCAACCCATTTGAAGAGCAAATACCTTGGTCATATCATGGCAGCAACAGGTCTAACCGGGAATGACGGTAATTTTCTTAAACATTCTATTTTGTTTCACATCAGCGAAACCTATTTTTTTTACAGAAAAATGTAATTGATATGTATGAAACCTTATTCGGTTTCATTGTTTTTTATATGCTGAGACATTTTTTCTACAGAAAAATGTAGTATAAAGGGATGAAACCTTTTTCCATTTTATTGTTATTTTATATGCTGAGACATTTTTCTTTCTGTTCTGTTTTTTCAGAAATCTATCCTTTTGCTTATGCTGTTGTTTCTTTGGAGAATGACGCCAACTGGAAATGGTTTTTGGAGAATTTGAAGCAAGTATTTTCTCCTATGCGCAAAAAGCTTACTTTTGTTAGTGATCGAGTTACTGGTTTGGTGAATCAAATCCCTGATGTATTCCCTGATGCTGCTCATGGTTGGTGTTATTGGCATATGAAGAACAATATCAATACATACTTGCCGAAGTCCAGTAAGGTTTATAACAATTATGTTCTTGGGTTGTTTGAAAAATGTGCGTGTGCTAATACACATATAAAATTTTCAGAGAACTGGGAGAATTTATTGCAGGTCAAAAATCAGAAGTTACAAGATTATCTGAGTAGAGCTCCGATTGATAAATGGGCAAGTTTTTATTTCCCGAGTCGTCGTTATAGTAGGTTGTGTTCGAACATTGCTGAGAGTTTCAATAGTTGGATCGTTGAAGAGCGAGAGAAGCCTATAGCCATTATGGTTGATGAGATCAGAGTGAAGCTTATGAATCAAATGTGTGTACGCCGTGAGGAATGTGCAACATTACTGAAGTGGCGAGAAACTTTGTGTCCAGAGTTTGAAACTGAGTTGTACAACAACAAGATGCACGGTCGTGAATACACTGTCACCAAGTCGTTGCAATATGTGTTTGAAGTTCATTCTACACTAACACAAAAAGTCGATTTGGAAAGAAGAACATGTTCTTGCAACCGCTGGCGCATCAACGGTTTTCCTTGTGCCCATGCTATCCGTTGTATCATGCTAAATGAAGAAGACCCGTATAAGTATGTTGAATTCTATTTTACAGTAAAGTTCTACCGTGAATCCTATGCAAGACCAATCAATCCTGTTCCCACAGTTGAAAAGCCTACGATTGTGTCTCCAAAATCTCTTGTTCTTGGTCTTAATGCTCTACCACAACCTGGTCGTCCAAGGAAGAAGAAGAGAATTCCTAATACAGGTTCAGTTCCTAATAAGAAGATGAGAACTTGTGGTAGCTGCTATGTTTTGAGTACCCATAACCGAAGGACATGCCCTGCGCGGCAGATGTGAATTAATTTTGACAACAATTCATTGACTTTTTCATTTTTATTTTTTGTTTAGACTACTATATGTTTCAATCTTCATATTGTTTACAGTTAAAATTTCATTTTTGCTTCAGGTCTTTCATGTTTTTTTTGTTTTTTCAGAGTTACAGGCTTTTTATAAGTTACAGGCCTGTAGCGTATGTTTTTTTATCTATAAAATGATGAAACCTTTTTCGGTTTCATAGTTTGTTTTCTTCTGGAGTAAGATGAAATTTAAAAAGACTATGAAACATTTTTCGGTTTCATAGTGTTTTTCTTTCTGGAATAAGATGAAAACAAAAATAAATGATGAAACCTTTTTCGGTTTCATAGTTTGTTTTATTCTGGAATAAGATGAAATTTAAAAAAACTATGAAACCTTTTTCGGTTTCATAGTTTTTTTTTTCATCTGTAGTAAGATGAAATAAAAAAAAAACAATGAAACCCTTTTTGGTTTCATTATTTTTTTCACCTGTAATAAGCTGGAACAGAAAATATTGATTAACATTTCTCATAAATCATACTGTAATAAGATGAAACGAATCATTCAAAAAGATTTTCATCCTTAAGAGTACTGATTGATCAAAAGACTGATTAATATTGAATAAGATTTTTTTTACGGACAACCATTTGTAATGTATCATAAACTAATTAATTAACATTGTTGCAACCTAAGTTTCAACCTCTCTTTCATGAACAGACAACCACCATGGGGTTTGACCATCAGTCTTCTTTTCTCTTCCACTTTAAGTTGCAACTTTGTCAAGGAGTATTAGTCTTCAACTTTGTCAAGGAGTATCTTGCATGCCAACTTTGGCCTCATATTTTGCACCTTTTGTTTTATGTGCTCTTCGGATGAAAATTTTCCTTTCAAAAGGCTCTTCATGTAATAGCAAACATGAAGTCCGCAATCATTCCTGAAATTAACAAAACAATATCTTTAAATTAAAAAATATAAAAAATGATTAAAATGAAGATATCACAATTTCTTTTAAAAGTACTTAAACATCTTGTTGACAGCAGAAAGGAGTGTTCAAAATAAATTCTTTTGTTTGACTTGATGGGTCCAGGCAGAGCTTTGATACATGTTTTCTGAATGCTGACACCATTCTTTCCTTCATGCTTTCAGCACTTTTTTCATCTTCAGTGGAGGTCATTGAGTTGTAATGAGAGAATTCTCCAGTCTCATTATCAAAGACTAACAATGTCCAGTGATATGTCTTTTCACTTAGTTTTGTTATGATTGGAACGAAGACATATTCTGGAGTGTAGTCCATTTTATCAATGAAAGCTTCAATCGCAGTGTGGCAACTTTTACCGATTGAGTGCATTGTCTGAAATTCAATAAAAAATCAAAATGAGTGCATTGTTGAAAACAGTGAAACCTTTTTTTATAGAAAAATGTAATTGAAACAGATGAAACCGTATTTTGATGAAACCAAAATTGGTTTCATTGTTTTCAGAAAGACATTGTATAAGATAAGTTAGATGAAACTTACATAGACATATGTGCTTAGGAAAATAGCCCTTTTGTACTTAGGAGTGCCATCTGATTTCTTGATGTTCTTTGCTATGTTTTTTTGCAATTTGAGCATGTAGAAATCAATCATATCTCTTTCTATGTCACCTTTTCTTATCAAGGCGTTCATATTTTTTCCTGTAATGTACAGGGCCATATCGTTTTTCTCCCAAGCCATGTCACTGTTGTTATATTGTTGATAAACAAATTTAATATTTAAGAAGAATAAAAGAAACTAAAACACTTAAATTATTTAACCAAAAAACTTAATGGTATGAATGTCACTTACCTTTCATTGTGCATTTTAAAATATCTGCACACAATTTGTTTTTCATTTGAATCCAGCAGTTGCATAATTTTTAAGTTGTCCACTGCTTTCAACTTGTCTTCTCTTTTCTCTTTTTGTTTTTTCTCCAACTTTTTCTTTTGATTTCTTCTCACACACCGAGTCTTTTTTCTATTTCTTATTCTTAGCATCTCCAGGTGTATAATCCTGCATCTTAAAAGATGATTGCATTCTCCTTTTGTTTTCTCTCATCCTTGAGATTATGTTACTCAATTTTTTGTCGGGACTGATGTCTTCACCATCTTCTTTCTCACTGTCAGTTTCCGTCAATCCCAACTTGAAATGAGGCACATCATCTTCTAAAGCAATTACATCATTTGCCATGTTTATAACAGAGTAGTAGCACATGCCTTTACTACTTGGCTTTGATGTAGAAGTCTTGGTTGCATACTCGTCTTCCATTTGCTGAAGATTAGTTTCATCAATTGAACCTTGGCTTTGAGTTGAAACTTCATTCTGTATCTCTGGCTTTGATGAAGAACTTTTCTTCGCTTCCAGTTCTACTCTCTCAGCGACTCTGATATCTTCTATAGTGTCTGGAGTCAATTCAGAAATTTCTTATATTGCACTCCTCAAGTTACTTTTCGTCAAAGAAGATTCAATTTGTTCAGCCACTTTTATATCTTCAATTGTGTTCGGAGTTAAATCCGAAACTTCTTCCATTATACTGTATCATGTTGGATCTGAGCTTCTTCATTAGCTGAAACCTTTTCAGGTTCCACTGCGTCATTCTGCTCCTGGAATTCTTCATGAGCTGAAACCTCTTCAGGTTCCACTGCGTCATGTTGATCCTGGACTTCTTCATGAGCTGAAACCTTCATGAGATGAAACCTCTCTTCGTTGAACAGATAACCACTGCATCTACAAACCTTTTTAGGTTCCACTGCATCATGTTGGATCTGAGCTTCTTCATTAGCTGAAACCTTTTCACTGCATCATTCTGCTCCTGGACTTCAACATGAGCTGAAACCTCTTCAGGTTCCACTGCGTCATGTTGATCCTGAACTTCTTCATGAGCTGAAACCTTTTTCAGGTTCCACTGCATCATGTTGTTTTGTTTCTTCAAATATATTCATTACCTGCAATATTTATTGATTTCAGAAAACAAAGTATAGTAAATCAAATCAAATCAAATCAAATCAAAACAAAACAAAACAAAACAAAGTATAGTAAACACCTCATCATTGTCAGACTTTTGTTCTCTATCTTCTCCAACCTCAACATTCACATCATCTTGTTCTACCATTGCATCCACAATTTTTATAGTATTTGTTATCAATTCCTCCATATCTTGTTCAGTGTATGAAACTGTTTCTGCTTCATCTCGCTTACGTTTCTTTCTCACTAAGTCTTCCTCACTTGTTCTAGTTCAAACTTATCTTCAGCATCATATTTTGCGAGAATTGATTGATCTTCTTCCGAAAGCCCATTGTTACCGACGCTTGTAAGCTTGTCAATCAAAATTCTTGCCCACTTATATTTTTCCTTGTATGTGATATCTTCATTTCCAGTTTCAATACTCACTTCATTTCTATCACCAAGAATCTCTTCATTTCTTTCACCAACCATCTCTTTATTTCTTTCAGAACCAATATCTTCATTTCTTTCACCAACCATCTCATTATCCTCTTCATTTGTTTCACCACCAACATCTGCATTTTCCTCTTCATTTCCTTCACCATCTATGTACTCTTAAAACTGAATTTCCTCTTCCTCTATACGCTGGACCAAGCGTATTTCTTGTTCATTATATTCTAACATGAAGGATCCCTGAAGGTAACCCACATTCATCTGTGGAATACAACAAAAGGTATGATTAATAAGTTGGTATTAAATAAACTATGAAACCTTTTTTGGTTCCATAGTTTTGCTTTTTCATCTTGAATAAGGTGCAGATATTAAAAATTATAAACAAACAAGAATTGTTGTTGCTTTTACCTTGGAGAAAATTTCTGGTTTGTTGGAGAGATCATCAAAATTATTCACCCACTTGCTTTCTTATTTCATCAAGGTTCCATTTAACGAACCTTGCGTACATTTCGCTCTCATCTTCTCTCGAAGTGATGTTTGTCATCTCAGCAAACCAATACTGTAAAAAATCAATATACAATTCAACATTTAAATTAGTAATCAAACTCGGGAAAAATAAAAAATAAACATTTTATGAATCAAAAGAAACAAAAATTAACTTACCAGTGGGTAAATGACGCAACCTGATACATCATCAACTTCTTCAGCTTTAATTATAGACTCAATTAGATTTTCATGCAAAACATCAGGCCAACACACTTTATTCATCTCAAATACTTGGTACAAGTATTTTGATGTCAGATTCTGCCCACCTTTGTTTGGGAGAAATATCGAAACCAAGAGATAGAGTATGAATAGCTTGACGAAGTCTTCAGCTTTGGTTTCATCTGCTGATTTTTCCATCATAGCTCTGACAATATCAGTTTTCCTCATCTTCTTAGCTCCTTTAAAATACTCAACTTGAAACATGTTCACCTTTTTCTTCAGCTCAACATCTTGGTGTATATCTACATTCTTCATCATTTGTAGACCAAAGATGACAGCGAACTGTTCAGGTGTTGTCCATAGTATCATATTCCTTGCTTTCATCAATTTGAAACAATCTGGTTTATCACCCTTTACACTTCTATAAGTAAAAAACCACACAGATTAGGATGAAACCTTTTTGGGTTCCATCATAATACCAATTAAGTAAAAAAACACCAACATTGTTGGTCACAAACATACACAGATTAGGATGAAACCTTTTTGGGTTCCATCATAATACCAATTAAGTAAAAAACCACTTTTTGGGTTCCATCATAATACCAATTAAGTAAAAAACCAACAACATTGTTGGTCACAAACATAAACAGATTAGGATGAAACCTTTTTGGGTTCCATCATAATACCAATTAAGTAAAAAACCACCAACATTGTTGAAACCAAAATCACGAAACTAAAAATCATAAACATGCAGAATATGATGAAACCTTATTTACCAAATGCATTTTGATTTTCAACCATAAACAATCACAGAATATGATGAAACTATAAACTTCAATTTACCTTTCGTAGATTCTTGTTTCTTAACTGGTGTATTGAGTTTTTTCTTCATCTTCTTGTCTTGTTTCTTCACCATGTTTAATGATCTTCAGTGATTTTTCTTAGGTTTAAACTGTGACAGAATTGAATAGAAACTTCAAGGTAGATTATGATGAGTTAAAAGTAGAAGACTCAATTCTACTGTTGATGATCAACAATCGTTTTAGAATCAGAAATTTAGGTTGATTACGACTCAAATTCTACTGTTGATGATGATTTAAGTGATGACTTTTGTTTCAAGGAGATTAATGTGATGATTTTTGATATGATTGATGATGACGATGATGTTGGTTCAGGTGTTTTTCTCTGATGATGTTGGTTCAGGTGTTCAGGTATGATTTTTGGACATGGTAAATGATAGAAGTTAAGAGGGAATAATAGTGTTAATCAAAGGAAGGTGGGCGTGCATGGTTAAGTGGACGTGATGGGCGTGAGCAGTTAATGAAGTTGGGCTGAATAATAAGTAAAAGTAATATGGACAGTTGGTTTATAATGGGTTTTTTGTGTTAAATTTGTTTTGTTGGGTTTTATGTAGTTGGATAGTGACACCTTTGAACTTATAACCCATGACCTAATAAAATAATTAAAAAAAGATACGGTCTTTGGAAAACCGAATACGCTAACCGGTATCAAACGACCTTCTGGACTAATCCAGGGGGAACCTCTTCCCTCCGGATGTATAAAACCCTATAAGGACATTTTTAGGCCACAAGACATACTTGGTTAATAGTTTTTCATACCTAGTTTGCCCTAGATATGAGATGACAATGAAAGCGATAAACATTTTTGTGGGCAAAACTTGTTGGAGAAATCTCCACTTGATTACGAGATACTGGTCGGAGTGTTGTGAGACATAGATTGGATATATTAACAACAATTTAGTGTGGCCGCACCTCAACTGAAACACCAAATTCACCATCTATGATTTTATTCTTAATCTTCCCTGATTCTATGCTGGGTTTTATTTGGTTGTTGGCCACATGGTTGCACTAACTAATACCCTGCTATATCAGCAGGGAAAACCACTGAAGGACTTGTTGGACCTTTTTGTCAGAATTGGTCGAAACTAGTCAACCCACAAAGATGACAGTCAACCCGCCTGGAACCCCAAACAGATCTAATTTTCCATTGGGGATGATAGCGTCCGTGAAACTCCGGTCATAAATATACATTTAACTGAAAAAAATTGCGTGTAGAAGCAAATGTAAACAGAGCATGCAGCACCAGAGCACAATATTCACTGAAGTTTGACTAAAATTATCTCCACAAGATAAGAAAGAGAGATGAAAATGAAGCTGAAGGAAAGGAATGTAGGTAACATGGCCAACCAACCAACCATCATATGAAAATAGAAAAGCAGCACAGTACAACACATATCATTCATTCTCCCTAACTAATTTCTTCACTTGAATATAGGAAGTCATCATCATTCCTCAGTAGCACTTGCAGCGCTTAGATCCACGCTAAGATCTAGTACCTGCTCAACATCAAATTGGTTCAATTAAAATGACACTAATAGATGATGCTGCCACCACCAATCTTGGGCTCTCCAAGAAAGGTGACAAAAAGACAAGACCTAAAACTTACAATTAACAGGAATGAATAAATGTAACATAACAATCTATTGTTATGGCTTCTGTTGTTGATTTGGTAACTTCAGACAGATGCCTTAGGTAGTTTGGCATCACACTTTTTGCTGCGGGTTTGCGTAGCTCACCCGCTGAAAACATCTGTTTCAGGATTTGGGAGCCTTAATACTTGTAGTAAACTGACATAGGTCTACTTAACTAATCATCTTAAACCACTAAGTCACGATTTTGACAAATACACCAACGATTTTGGAAGGCGTAACAAACAAGGTAAGAAGAGATGTCTAAAATGGTTACCCTGCCAGTAATCATGGTATACATGCCGAGCACATCCATGACAGTCGATTCAAAGTGTGTTGTTGCATCATAACTCTGTCAGACAACATTGAAATGGTTAATAATAACATGAACTATTTAAATAAACGATTTTTGCAACTACAAAAGGAAATAACAAAAGAAGGTCAAGAGGGACTCACCGTTGATATGAAACAATTGTCCAATGAAGGTTCATTAACTGGCTCATATCTGTCATAAACATCATAGAATATCTCATCCACCGGACCAAGAAGGTCGATTCCTGCTTTCAGTTCAGTCTCGGGATTATCGGTCTCCGCTTCCGATGATACAAATGCAATGAATTTTCCTTTTGGAGCAACATTGTGTGAATAAGAGCAGCAGAACAGATACCTGCTCAAAAAAAATTTACCTTGTAAATAACCAAATCATTAGGGCTTCAATTGTCGGAGTCTATATAAAACACGTTTTTTCGTTTTAGAGAAACAATGACGAGGTCAAAATTCACTCTGAGGAAACAAGGTCTACCTCTACCAAAAAAGTGGAACTTCAACCAGAAAACAAACAGATGATGCTTCAGATGATGTACCCATACTAGTATACTACATTATCCTTTTATTAAGCCAGTTACTACAATAGCTTTGAGTGAGCAGTTCATTTTGTACAAGATATCCAATGTTCCGAAGATAACTTACATGTCTGATCGGCGGCCGAGTTGCTTCTGTGGCAGGATGACTTGTACGGAGTGGGAGTCATTTGTATTTGGAATGGGATGGCTCATAATACAGATTGCCCTTGCAACCTTTCCAACCTTCCTTACCTGTTGCATGATCATAAAACTCAATGTTAACACTTTCATTCCAACCCTAGCTTGATATTCCATGTTCTCAAACTCTTCGCTTCAAGCAAAATGGACTTGGTGCCAGTTTCATAAAAACTTCACATGTGGATCTTGTTATTCAGAAAATGGAATAACAAGTGGTCGGCATGTTTGGTCCAAGTTAGAGTCCATACTTTACATAAAACAAAAGAAAATGGAATGAAATATGTCAGTATGTCCTTCACCTTGTTAGACAAGTATGAAGGATCGCACACAACTTTCTTGCACCTAGCAGTTTCTCCTTCGGATGTGACGCCACATGCCTTTCCTTCTTCATCAAATTCAACCTGCATTTACCTTAATCAGATATCATCCTCATAACCCCTAGCGTGACCACAATTACATGAAATCCAATTTGGTAAGAGAAATATAACAATGAGGAAAGCGTATGTCCAATAATACCTTGCATTCAGGTTTGTTTAACATGTACGTCCCACCATAAACAGCACTTAACCTAGCAAAGGCCTGAGAGGCACAGGAAATCAACAAGATAGTGTGAAAAATATAATTAGAATCTCCATTATGGGAAACAATATTAATGACCACAAAAACAAACTAACCTGTGGGAGTTCTCCTAACCCATATAAAGGGTAAATATATGGTGAACCTCCTTGAAAACGTGCTAGAGACTCGGAATAAAGCTATTACAGCATGACAAAAAACAAGTGAGAGCAGGGACAGCCAGAACATATATATCTCTGTTCCTTTTTTTTTCAGTATCTTATGTTATATTTTAAAGAAGAATAAGAGCATGGTCACAAAGATTGAAACTCCAACAGAAAGTGTATATTCACCAAAGTGATAAGGAAGCCAGTAAATGAGCAAGTAGAATGTCTTACCTTCATTCTCTTAACAGTATCCAGAGCAGGTTCATTAATAAAGCGGTCATCCCTATGAAGTGCCAGAGCATGACCGATAAAGTCGATAGTGTTGTCATCAAGACCATATTTGCTGGTTGAATTACCCAAATTAGAAGTAAGAGTTAGTTTATTTTTTACACAAATAAAAACAAGATATATCAGTAGCAAGGGAATTTTGGAACAGGACAAAAGTAAGTACTATCTTCATACAAAGACAGGATAAGAGCATACGCAATAAGTTCCCTCGTGGTAACTCTTGTGAGGTCTAATCCCTCATGTGTTTTGGGATTGTTTTCTTCATAATCCTGGACATATATGAAGAATTTACGAGCACGACGCTTTTCAAATAGACCCATAAGTGGAGATTTAAGTGCCTCCATGTCAGTTGCTGGCACCTTGTGTACCTATTGCAGTGATGAGAGGGAGTGAAAAATATCTTAACAAAAGCATTCAACGCAAATAAATGGAAAAGAAATGATTTATCTTCCTAATTCGATAATAAGAACTGGGTATCCAATTAATGATATGATATGTATTTAATAAAGAGATAGAAATGGCTAATACCTTTCCTTTATTAAACACAAAACTTCCATCCACGGCCTTAAAGTTCAAATACTTTGTAACATCTGTATGAATGAGCACCCGCACTAAAGTTCCATTGGCCATCATGAACTAAATAAACGAACAGTACCAGAGCAAATTAGGTTCACCAAATAGTCGATATAAATGAGATGTTGTACTTTATCCACATTGATATGGAGGGAAAATAGGGAGAAGACTACAACGAAATAGAACCTTTGGGATCATGTCCACATTGTAATCCCTGCTAGAACCCAAAGATGCTGGAGGCTTATCATCTCCCCTGAACTTTTTCCATAACTGTGAGGTAACAAACACAAAAAGGTTTAAGGGGTAAAGAAGAATAAAAAAAAGGCAAACAAAGCGCCTTTAATCATCACAATCTAACGGCTTGCATGTTATGTTAAGCAAGGAAAACCTGGATGAGATTGAGTGAGGTAGACTCTCCTCCATAATAATCATTCCTATCCATGTGCAAAACCTGGTTCAACATAAAACAGAAAATTACAATAATTGATTAGATCAATATACCTATCAAGGAACAAATACATGATCAATAGGATTATGGCTGAAACTGATAGACAAATCCAAATAACATTAAAACACAGATTCAAAGATCATTTGAGAAAAAGAACATTGTCCGGCTGTAGTAAGCTGACTGATGTGAACAAGCAACTAGACAAAGACCATGACATTATAACTCTTTTACAATAAAACCTCTAAGTAGACCATATCAGTTATCACAAAGCAAAAAGCTCAATCAGAAGCATTAAGCAAGAAAAGGATCATCACTTCTTATCATCTATGACACAAATGTTAACATATTCCAATACAGTTGTAAATATTTACATTGCCAGACTGCTGACAATTATTCAAAACATACTCCGATCATCAAAAAAAAAAAAACGCTAACATGGCATCTTCCTTCAGTCATATTTTTGCATCGAACTCCAAATTCACACACCGAAGGTTGACCAATTAGATCGATTTTCAACAAACAAAAAAACATATGTAAAGGCGAAACAGTGGTAACCTCCATACATATTCTTGTTATAAACTAACTAATCCAGCAGATCTGCATAAGCTAACGAAATTATCTGTGTAGTAAATCATATCAGCACTCAACAGATGCAGTCTTCACTGTAGAGAAGACATAATAAAGTCGTCTCCTTTTTCAATCCCAATCCAGCTATCAAATAATGTTTCCTACTAAAGATTTACCGATTCTCACTCTAGGAACTACAAAAGCCCCAAAAGCAATTTGGGGTTTGACCAGTGGATACAGTCAAACCAGGATCAATCCAAATTGTAAAAATTAGGGCTTAATTAAAAAAACAAATGAACCCTAAGATAAAATTAGTGATCATGCTGATTGAACATGAAATATGATATAATTATTATGTACTTAGAGAGAGGGAGAGAGATAACCTTGAGGCCATCAACAGAGAGAAGACCACTGAGGATGCATTCTTTGAGACCAGTTCCTAGAACTATAACATCATACTCTTCATCCATCGCGATAAAACAGAAGATCAGAGATCTAGAGAGTGCTTGGTTGTGTGTTTAAGAGAACAGAGGGTAATGGTTTCTAAACTGGTGTTCAGTACTTTCGATTATATTTACAAAATTGAACAAAAAGATGTTGTGAATAATTAATAATAATAATAATAATAATAATAAAGAAATACAAAAAATAGATATAGGAGAAGACAAGTATATTATTAACGTGTATACGGAAGGAACAATCGGCGGATGGCCAACAACTTGGTGAGTCATTTGGAATTCGGTAAACGTACGGAACGATAATTGTTCGAGTGTTATACGGATCTGTATTAATTAAATTCGGTTCAGTAAAAAATCCAATTAATAATTCGTGATTTAAAAATAATTCAAACATCATACGTATTTATATAATTCGTTTTACTAATTTAAGTTTGTTATTGAAAATTCGTCATGTATTAACTAATTAAAAAATATATTTTAATAAGGTTGGAAGTATAACTTGTGATTTAGGTGAATATATATTAGATAAAAATGCACAGTTAGTGCAGTGGTCCAAGGTTCTCATAGAAAATAATAGGTTCAAAGTTCGGATCCCACATATCTAATTGGGCTTGAACTGGATTCAATCGGTGAGAATAGTTGGGCCAGCCGACGAATTAAACGGGCCGAATAATTAGCATTCTTACACCCATAAAGTGTGCGAACACGTATAATACACGAATAATTCGGACGAACTACTCTAACTCCGATCACCATTCGCACACTTACACTAATAATACATGAATAATGGATAAGGCTACCAAGCCGCGGATGGAAGTCAACAAAGATCATTTGGAATAACAATTGAGGACTATGAATTGAATCAAATTGTAATCAATGACTCACATGTAATCTCATTCTAAGATTAATATAGGTTTTATGCTTTCAAAAAGAAAAAAGTATATTATCAATGTATAATTTAGTTTTTATCCTGGGCACAATAAAAAATGGTCGTATAAATTGTTATAAAATTAATAATTAACAATATTCAGTGTGTTAAAATGAAAGTGTTTTTTAATTTGTATCGATTTATATTTATTTATTTTAATACAGTAAGTTGGGCCTGATTTCCCTTAAGGAAATTCCAATTAGACGTTCAAATAAGCAAGTTTGTTCATTTTATGACCACAATAGGATTGTCAAATACTCGTAGTTTAAGGTGCAATGCAATAATCTTATTAATTGAGGCCTCGTCAAATAAGTCCTGCAAATAGTTGATTTTTCAATTATCTTTATTATCAATCACGACTTTAACTTACAAATCATTAGATGAGATAGGTTCATTTTCAAGGATAGGTATAAGGTCATTTTCAAGGATTTATCTTTCCAAACTCCAATATTTATACTGTTACCAACTTTTCAGTAATGATTGACCATAATGATATCAATACCTTGGCATATACTTTTGCGGAGCCATGCATGAATAGTTAGATTTCTTTTCATAATGTGAAGGTTGACTATTTTTAAAATACGTATCCCTCAGAATCTCACGCCAAGGCTCAGGGTTCGCAATTAATCTTAGCAAGTCTAAGTATAATAGCTTGGTTAAACTTGTGATGATATTTAAAACCAAGACCACCGCTAGACTTCCTACAGTGCAAATAAATCTCCAAAATTAAAGATATAAACCCTTTTCGCCATCTCTTTTTTTCCATCAGAAATCTTTTTAAACACTATCAAGTTTGTCGAATACTTTCTTAAGCAAGGAAAAACATATCATTTCATAAATAGGTATAGCACTAGAAACAAATTGAATAAGGGTGTTCCCTCCATCCAGAGTAAGAAGTTTAGCCTTCCTACCTTGAAGTCTATCTAGCATAAACTATATCTAATAATGGTTGGTATTTCTAGATTCGCGATAGAATAAGGATGTTCCTAAGTAAGTATCAAACTTTGTTATACTTTTAACTTTTATTAGTCTAGCAATGATTTTATTGTGTTTGTTTTGTACTTGTTCGTTGAAGTACATAACTGGCTTTTGAAAATTTGTTAATTATCCAAAAGAATTACTAAACATCTGGAGAATATGCAACAAGTTCCTAGCTTCTAATACATTAGCCTTAGTAGATAAAAAGGATCCATCAGCAAAAAAATAAATGGGACATGGAAGGACCGGAGTTTGTTACCTTGATACCTGAAATAATCTTCTGGTGTTTGGCATGAATTAATTATTTTGATAAGATTTTCATGCAAAGAATAAATAAGGTGAGACAAAGGGTCCCAATCTCGTATCCCTCTCAAAAGGGGAAAAGAAATTACATGGATAATCATTCGAACACTACTCAGTTGAACTCACGGACATTGGTGTAACAAGCCTGGATTGTCAAATTTAGACGACAAAACTATACGCTTAATTTGCACTAATATAGTCAACTTCGGAATAAGTTAGACTTATGTGGATACCATATTCCATATGTTCTCTTAAGCCCAAAGGGATAGTATTGATGTAGGTGTCAAGCTCACGTCCAAGTTTAGAATTACTCTATAATGTATGTAACTTAGAAAATGTACTCCCTTGAGGAGCACATGATCATTGTGAAAGTGCCTCCTCAAGCCTCTAAATATGTACTCTTATCCTCAAAGCTAAGGATCCAAAATTGATCCCAACATCAGTGAAGTGCAAGTTCTTTCTCTTATATCCCAACAACTTATGTTTTATCTTAGATTGAGTTTATATCTAATTCGGTGTGGTTGTTAGCTTTTCTGCAACTATATTTTGGCGCCGACTATGGGGAAGTTCGACTCCACCTTATGCAATCGGGAATAAGTTTTTTTGTTAGTAACATTATTTTGATTTTCTTTGCTACTTTCAAGTCCTTTACATTTTTATTTCCTTTTCAACACTTATTTACGTACAATATTTTCCTTATGTTCATTTCCAGCATTTTATTTTCTATTATGTGTTATTTGCTTCATCAAGATCATGGAAAAGAAGTTGTTTTGTAATTCTTTGTTTGAGAAACACATACATAAAAACTCACCCATAGATCACAGTTAAAGCTTTCATAAATAAGTTAGTAATGATTTCGAACAAAGAACTATCAACTGTTTTTCAAGGAAAACATGTCTTCTAGGGTACCCAACTTTAATGTTCATAAATAGAAAATAGTTCCCGAAAGCACATAAGTACGTCTGTAAAGCGTATTTTTTCCGGATATTATCTTGGAGTAACCTTGAAAATCTAAGATATGTCGTGTAATCTGCATACCAGATATAGTATTAATTTTAAACTCAACTAGTTAGTTTTCATCAACAGATATATACGTTGCGCGGACCTGCTAAATGATAGATATGTCAGTACCCGAAAAAGATTTGTGTTTCTTATAAGTGGGCAATAATGGTACACGGACCTTCTAAGTAATACATGTGGACGATACTGGAAGTATCTGACGGAGGCATCATAATCCGAAAAATAATGGGAAAGTAGTTCATCCCAACGAAGCACCTCAAATCTGCTGAAAAATAATCCTTGCGGACCATCAAGACGAGATTCACTTCAGACCTAGACAAGAGCAATACACGAAACATCAAAAGTTGTGCCCCAAGAGAGAAAACGCTCCACCGGGTATAAAATACCGCACTATATGACTGCACACAAATGAAGGGAACCGTGTGTTTTAGGGTGCAAACAAATGTACGGTAAAATCGGAATTTCAAGTAGGTTCGAGAGGTCAAGTTCGAACAGGATGAACCTAAACCAAGAAATGGTCGTTCACGTCCTGCTTCAATTACAAAGATGGAAAGGATTTGGGTAGGTATTAGGGTACAAAAGCAAATAAGTTATTTACAGTTCAAAGGAAACACAATGATTTCTCGTAAGTCGTGGAAGTTAGGGAGAGATGGAGATGGTAGTGGGGTAGTATCTGGAAAGTAGGGAAGACCTGTATGACCAATACTCCTTATCCTCTCAACTGCTTTGTAACCGCCCACTACTTATTACCTTCTTGTTCATAGACGTGGTGCCACCACCCACGATTGTCGTAGACCGCCAGACCAATACCCCAATGAGAATCCCCCCATGTTATATTTGATATCTCGTGGAAACAGTGGAGTCATAAGCCACTATAGTTTTGATTAAGTCAAGTCAAGTCAAGTCAAATGACTTGCTAAGTCAGTGAGACAAGTTGTGCAACTCACGGGATTGATAGTCAGACCGATTAGTGTCAAGTCTGGGAAGTTTAATGGTCATGTACTTGCTTGAAAGTAACATGGCATATTTAATGGCAAAGTATTAGCTCAGAAGTGACTTATCGTAAGTCTGAGAGGCATTTGAGGCCAAATGTTGAACATGGCTTCTTAAACAAGGAGACCTATTAGAATTCATATAAGTTTTAGTGTTGGACCCTTATTAGAAGAAAGGCGCATTTTTGAGGAAAGTAGCTAGCAAAGCTAGTACTAGCTACTTAGCCCAAATAAGTGGTCGGTTGTTAGCCAAGCAAAATTATTTTAAGTTCTTTTCACTCACAATTATAAATAAGAGTATAGTGATAAGAAGAATTCGATCCATAGGGAGATATGAGTTGTTAATTGTATTTGGAAACTTATGAAAATTGGGGGGATTTTGTTGTTTTAAAAATAATTTAAATTAAAGAAAAATAAATTGAAAATGTTTAAGAAAATATCAGAGATAAAAATTGGTTAAGAAATTCGTCGCCCATCACTACACATGTTACTTGATAGACACATTTTAGTGTCTAATTTGCACCTTAATTTCTAGTGAGTTAGTATTCGATTTTGTGTCTATTACGTGTTTTATTGCTTTTGTAGGTACATTAGAAGAATAAAGATTTGTGGAAAAATTGGCTCAAAAAGTGTTCAAAGCACCCGGAAAAATGGATCAAGGCACCCACACTTTGGATTGGGGCACCCTTGGATCGGGCTGAGCTGGATCGGGTCAACCCAGCGGGTCAACCCAGCAAGCCAGCGAGTCGACTCGGCCGATCCAACTCAGCGGGAATCGCCGGAATTGTAACTGTGTACGCTGTTTGAATTGAGATATGGATTGTTCTCTTCCAGATTGTTCCAAATGTTAGTAGATAACCCACACAAGCTAGAACAATCGAGAAACAACAAAAAGATCCCGTGAAATCAGTGTGTAAATCATGTATTTGGCCGGAATTTGATTTCGATTAGGAATGGGATTTGTGGGCTGTTTTAGAGAGTTCTATTAGGTTTAGAACTCTCTCTAGGGTTTCTACTATCTATAAATACCAAGAGAAGCCAAGAGAATCGAAAAAAAAAGGCTTAGAGAAGAGTTTAGAGATTTCCGGTCAATATTCCGTCACCGCCGACGAGCTGCTGCTGCACCGGCCGGCGTGTTCTTCATCCATCACTGCCGGAGAAGAAGACTCAGTAACATTTATATGTGTTGCTGATTTGAATTTTCCTGTCGTCTATTGCTTCAAACCATTTGTTGCTTAAACTTTTCTGTAACAGCTGAACCCTCTTCTGTAACGCTTATAAGCGTATCAAATCAGCTGTTACAGCGTTATTCAACCTTGTAATCAATATTTTGAGCAATGAAATCAACTTTTGAGCAAGTTTTCTTCACCATGAGCTAAGTCTATTTACTGGGATGATGGATAAGGTAATTTTCTCAATTTTATGTGATTTAATTATTTTCTAATAATTATTTATAATTCTTTTATCATTAAAATTGCATAGTTTTGAATAGTAAAAACGGTTTTCTTTCAACAGTTGTGCTTTTGCTTGATGGATTATGCTTAGTTAATTAATTTTGATAATCCATGCTTGTGATTTACCTCTGTTTGTTAGCATAACAAAACCAATTTTGGCAATTATTTGGGCTTCAATTAAATTAAAAAGAATTATCTGATTAATCACATAGGTTGTTAGAATTACCTGATTCCTGATTCCTGGTACGTTTAAAATTATTCAAAAATCATCTTTAAGTTATTTAGTCTTTTTCTTACTCCTGGAATTTTCTAGAGTTAGTTTAAATCATTATTTTCTAAAATCATCACCTTCACAAGTTCGAGAATCGAATCTTTATTTACCACTTTCTAAATTACATCATTACTCAATTACGCATCAATATTATCATCACTCTCTCATGTTACTAATAACCCTAAAGTATCCCCGTCGGTGTCAACACTTCGTTACGTCTCCAAAAATCAACAAATATTGCAATCGCTAATATATGAATTCTTTTTTGACAAATAACCTAATGCTTTATCGCTAAGAGATTCAATTTGACAAAAGCTTTAAATTATATGATATGGGTTATTCATAGATAATACAAACACAGTCGTGGTATATTCAACCTAGGTCAAGTTTTACTTGTGATTTCCTTCACTATTCGCACCGCTAGTAGTCACAAATTACTACTAATTATTAGAATTCTTGATAAAAATATCTAGGACTCCTAATTAGTTATGGAGAAGTTATTAATATATTTAACTCATGACTTAAATATGAGAAATAACTAATCGTATTACATGAACATAATCATGTAGTTATTATACGTAGTAAAACATGAGCGATAAATACGAGAGTGAATAAAAATCAATGCATTAATCAAAATAACATGTTTGTGATTTTAGATTACATCCCTAATCAGTAAAAGAAGTTAGCTACACATAGTTTTACTAAAAACTATGAAAAAATAAACATTAACGAAGGATAAATCAAACCAAATTAGTGGGAATGATAATCTCACTCTCCAACGCAACTTTGGCTTCTCCTTGCTAAGCCACATCCTCCTCCGTTCTCTACCTCCAATTCTTTTTCTCTGCGTCTGTACGTGTAGGTCTCTCTTCCTGTGTGGTTCTATCTTTGAAGTGGAACTCACGACTCCTATTTATAGAGGTTAGGTCACCGCCTCTGTTAGAATTTCAGTTTGAGTAGGAATCTTAATAAGCCTTATCCCCACCAGACAGCTAATGGACACGGCTGATGACTATTCAACATTTCGCACACGCCTCACACTACCTATCTTATCTCACTAAAACTCTTCTTCCTTCCCTGACTTCTCTAACTAACTCAAACAACATCAGCAACTCCATCTTCAACTTCCAACTCGACTCCATCTGACAACACCTATCAACTCGAGCTATAACAAGCTTCTCTTCATCAACTGCCAGCCATACTTGTAATAACTTCTCAGCAACAATCATTCCATGTTCGATGTATCAATTCGGCTTTTCCATTCAATTCAAAACAACGACAAACTTTCCTCCCTAACCTGAGCTGTTATGATGTTGATGATCAACCATTCCCGTGTTCACACTTTCTCCCAATTTATTACAGACCAACATTAAACCCACCAGCGAATCCTCTCGGCCACAATACAGACCAAACCCATCTCGCATACCTCCTTCTTTGCTTTCGAAACCAACAACAATTCTGCTCCAGCTGATCCTCCTCGAGCTTATCACAACTGCCATGTTAATCTATCTCTATAGTCTCATAGCCATAACTCGACTTACTACATATCACCATGGATTCTGCCATGAATATCATTGTTGCTACCATCAATGATGATCAATGATCATCATCACCCATCACAGGAAACTCCGTCTTCACCAATGGCAGCAATAATCGACATAACAACCACCAGTCAACCCTCATATCATCAACACCTCACTGCAGCCGAGCTCAATCTTCATCTTCACGTCAACAGCCTCCAGCAACCTTTCTCATCACTGCCATGGTGGGACCAAGATTTACATTCGATGAACCCTAATTCTGAATTTAGGAGAAGGTGGTGGGTGCCCCATCAATTCTGACGGTGCCTTTATAAACATTTGAATAATTGGCATCCATGAGCAAATGAGCAGGTGACTTTCACAATTAAATTTCAGGTTCTCCTTAGCATACAATGGGGTGTCCATAGTGGTTTCCATTAAAATGATCATATTGCCCTTAGTTCTTATTTTGCTCACAACTTTCTCATACGAAGTCGGAATGACTTCATTCTTTCGCCCCTACGTAATTCAATTATCTACAAGATGGTGAGAATAAATCATGGATTTGACTGATTTCCGCTGGGTCTTTGGGAATTCTTCCCTTGTAATGCTCTATTTCTACTTCTTTCGGAGATGTAACCTAACAAAAGACATAAACTACAAAAGTAATAATAATACACAGTAACCCACACAAAATCTAGCAAATAAGTGTAAAAAAATGATACTTAAAATATGTAAATTATGCATTTATCAAATTCCCCCGCACTTTCCTTTTGCTAGTCCTCGAGCAAACTACAAATCTAAACTAACTAAACTACAACAACTTCCTTTCGTTGAGGATACGGCCACACTTATCATGTGTAACAAGCCTTTAAACCCCTAGGTGTCCCTAATGGACGAGTTATAGTCTCGTGAGGGTTTACAAGAGGTATACCCACAAAACCTAAGTTCCAACTTTCAATTGTTCCATATCACCCGCATCCAAAGCCCTAAGAGGACATACGGTTTCTGCACACTAATAATAAGAAGTTAGATGTATCAAAGAACATTATTCTCATGCTTAACTCTTGAGTTAGGAGAAAACCACTATATAAAAGAATTCAGAATCAAGAGCGACCGACTGTTTTTGCCTCACCAATAGGGTTTTATGAATTTAACACTCAAAAAATGCACTTTATGGTTCTCATGTGTGCAGGCAGGAATGAAGATAGAAATCCTGCACACGTTGAATTGTGGGAAGGAAAAGTAACTTTCCGAATTATATGAAGATGGTATCCCATAGAAACGTGGGATGATGGGATTTTAGAATAGTGGTAAAAAGGGTTTGATTCTCAGACTTGTGAAGATTCGATTTCTAGACCTAATTTTTAATGACTAAAAATAAAGAAAATTAAAACGAAGTTGATTTAAAATTGACGGGAAGAACTAGGCTAAGATTCCACCATTAACCAATATTTCAAGTGATAAAATCTTACAATTCCTGTATTCAAGTTATTCTAAGTACTGCCAAAATTAGGTTTTTGAAAGAATAATGGTAAATCGAAAGCATGAAACACCAAAAGTTTAAAACTAAGCATGACCCATCAAAAGAAAACACAATCATTTAAGAAAAACCATTTTTTCCAATTTAATTCAAAGCAATTAATAATAAAAGAATTATAAATAATAGTTAAAATAGAAGTTACCACTTAATTATTGGAGAAATATCTTCCTCCATCGCCCCAGTGATGATGATTAGCTCATTGTATTGGAAACACCCTCAAAAATATATTTCAGAGCTCAAAAGTGCTTACAATGGTGAAATACTAGTAACACAGGAGAACAAAGACGCTTATAAGTGTTACAGAGAAGTGTTCTCTGTGTTACAGAAGAAAGAAAAGGGAACATGAGAAAAGAAAAGGCTGTATATACAGCAGGAATACGACTGCTTCAGCAGCTGAAGATACGACTGAAACAGAGACAGAAAGAATGAAAGTTCAGCGACAGTCTTATGTTCTTCCTCTTCTTCGCAGCAGCAGCAAAAAAAATTCTTCCTAAGTTTTTTTCCGGTGGCTCTCCCCCCCTATTTTCTTTGCTTCTCTTTGCTTTATATAGGATTAATAAACCCTAGTAACTCATGTGAACCGATAAGGACTCAAAAACAGATCCAAAATCAACTCTAAATCATTGTAAATCCGAATCAAAGTGTGTTCCCTTTTCAGGCTCCCAAACGGATTTTTCACCCATTTTCCGGCGTGAAACTCTCTGGATTGCGTGTGTACAAGCTAGTATAGATTGTATCTTGATTCTGGTGACTTGGAATCACCTAAAAATCCCTTAAAACACGGTTGCCAACTAATCCAGGTGACTTCTCACGTAAACTTAATTTCCCGCCCTTTTCGGTTTTGAATTCAAAAAGGAGGGTGCCTTTAACAAATGTATGGATGCCTTTAGTAATTTGGTGGGTGCCTTTAGTAATTTTCATGGGGGGTACCTTTATCACTTTTTGAGCCGATTTTTCCATAAATCTTCATTTCTCCAGAATACCTATAAAAACACAAAAAAACCAATAAAAGTACAAAATCGAACACAAACAAAATAGAAAATCGAGCGCAATTTAGACACAAAAATGTGTCTATCATGGGACGAAAAAGAACTTTTTTTTCCCTGATGACCTCTAATTAAGGAAATCAACCACTATGTAAGGATGGAAATGCTTACTTACCTTATCACCCGGTCTGCAATCACCACTCTCACAGCGATAGAAACATCTTTGCTCTTCTTCGTCTTCGCTTCAACTATTGATGATAAACTTCTGAACTTCGTATAACTTTGAAACAATTTTCCTCAAATTCTTATTGCTTGAAACCGCTCTATAGATTTCTTATCTTCCATGGCCTTAACTAATGAAATGACTCACTAACTATGAAATAAAAATGCGTATCTTTTTCTTTTTTTTTGAACAAATATGCTACAAAAAGATAACAACTACTAGAATAATTAAAATAAAATTAACATGGCCATGGGGAAAGAAATTAAGCACCTGATTCTTCACAACTTGTATTGCCTTGGTATCGTATAAACTTCGAAAACTTACATCTTTTACTTTTCTTTCTTTTTGACTTAGTCTTGTCTTCACTTTTGATATAAACTTTTGCTCCTCTTTTTGTTGCTTGTAAACCTTGTTTGTACTCAACTTTCTTCGTGATTTTGATATCGCTTCGCTCATTGATGATGATATATTTCTATTGCTGCTTTGTCGAGAGAATGGTGCCAACTACATACAAGACTACAAGATAGAGTTAGCAATTCTGATGACACCCTCATTATTGATGAAATAGCACTCAAGAGTTCAAAAAGTAGTGTTGAAATTGGTGCGAAGTTTGGTAGCTCATCATTCTACCCGATATTTGTGTAGATGAAACACTCTAAACGGAATATTGAAGGTTTGGTGCCTCACTCATGGGTAGGGATGTACATGGTAACGGTTATCCGCTAAAACCGGACCGGACCGAACCGAACCATTTACTAATGGTTAGATTTTGGTTTATAAACTTAAAAACCGATAGTAATGGTTTTGGTTTTGGTTTGACCAATAACCAAACCGAACTGCCAATGGTTAAACCGGAAATTAGAGACCGTTGATATATATTTTAGTATCCTTGATAGATTAAATCTACACCTTCCAATCACCCCATATATAAGCATCACCTAAACCTAATTCTCATTTCTTCTTCTTCACTTCGACAGCAGTCACTACACCGCCTTCTGACCTTCCTCCATGGCTGCTCCTGCATCAGTAGAAAACTAGCAAATCGATCCAAATTTCTCCATTAAAAGGTATGTGATATATGTAGTCTCTGATTCTTCCTGTTTAGAGCGAACTTCTTGTAATAAAGTACCAACCTCTCTGACAAAGTCTATCCAAAGTAAAAGGTCATCAGAATCTTCTGGCGGCGGTCTGAATGGACCTTGATGCTGAAAGACAAAGGAAGATTGCCTGACTTAAACTTTGCTTAGTACTTTAACTTGATGGTGATTATGATTTTGATGATTTAGTAAAATTATTTTTGCATGATTGATTTTGCAGCCATCTGTGTTGTCCCTTCCCTTTGATCCAATCAAGGAAGATTTAGATTCTCAATCAACACCAATAAGTACTTGTTTCTCAACTATTACTTAGAATTTAAAAATTAGGGTTCATCTGAAATTTGGGAATTTTTTGTATTATCAGTCTATCATGAAATTGGTTTAAAATATAAATAGGGCTTGTATAAATTAGGGATTTATTGAATAGGGTTTGCTGCAATTAGGTATTTTGATGAATAGGGTTGTTGCATGTTGTTTGTTTGAACAACTAGATAACTTAATAGTTAATACCCATTGTTGTATCTGTTAATTGAATAAAGTTGTTATAGCTTATAAGGTTAATGCACAAAAAGTATACCAATTTAGTGGTTAAAGAATAGATTATTAATGTTCAAAAAGAGGTTCTGTTCTAATTCAACACTAGTAAGTTCCTTTTGTTGATTTTGAGTTCATATCTTTTTGTGTATAAACATGTTTTCACAGTTTTGTAGTTACATGTTCTAATTATGAAATGAAATTGATATGGGATTTTGCTAAGCATGTTTGTGTTTTATTGATATTTTACTAGAGATGTATATGATCTTGAATAGTTAGGGAAAAATATGTTAAGTAGTAGTGACATCTTGCTTGTAGATTTGAACTAAAGTTGAATCAGTGAACTTCTAATGCAGGCTTCCATTAATTCCACTTCGATGGTGCCACCGCAACATTGTCCCCAAAGACCTTCTACTACAAGTCAAGAAGTTAGTTCAGTTGAACAAGTACCATCTGCAGCTGAACCATCTACACCAGCTGCCAATGTTTCTGATGTTGTCACTGTCACTACACTAGCTGCTAACAAGCGTAAAAAAATTTCATGGGTATGGGAACACCTTGACAAAGACCCTGAACCTTCAGTATGGGCGACGTGTAAAAAACGTAAACTGAGACATAAGAATGACATGGAAAAGAACGGGACTAGCTCCCTGAGTAACCATTTGAAGAGGTGTTTGAATCTGAAGACTACTCCTGGCCAGTGTACTCTTACTTTTGAACCTTGTAGGCTAGGAGAAAATGAAAAACTAGTTGATGTAAGTTTTTGTCAGGAAGTATGTAGAAAAGCATTGGATATATTCATCATAGTATATTAGCAGCCTTTTTGAATGGTTAGGGTGAAGGTTTTAGAGAACTTTGTAGGGTACTTGAGAGTGGATTCAAGGTACCCTCTCATGCCACTATACGACGAGATATTATGGAACTGTTTGCATATGAGAATGAAAAATTGAAAAACTATTTTAAGGTTAATAAAGTGAGAGTTTGCCTCACCACTGACACATGGAACTCACTCCAAAAGTTAGGATATATGGTTGTTACTGCACATTTCATAGATGCTGATTGGAAGTTACACAAGAAAATAATTAGTTTTATCCAAATTATATGTCATAGTGGTGAGACTATTGGTAGGATGTTAGCATCATGCTTGTTGGATTGGGAGATTGAAAATGTGTTTACTATAACTCTAAATAATGTTTTTGCCAACAATGTAGCTATCAAGTATCTTCAAGAGCGAGTACTGAGAAAGAATTCAGACTTAGTCAAAGGTTTCTTACAAGTTAGATGTGTTGCTCATGTCCTTGCCCTTGTTGTGAAGTATGGAATGACGGAGTATGACATGGCAATTAAGAGAATAAGCGCAGCAGTCAAATATTGTATGAGTTCTCCTGCCAAATTGCATAAATTCATGGAGTGTGCCGCTTTTGAAAAGATCGAATGCAAGAAGGGTTTGGTATTAAATGTAGACACCCGTTGGAATTCGACATACACAATGTTAGAGAAGTATGAACCAACTTTTCATAGGTTAGAATTTGATGACAAGGTATTCAAGAAAAGGTTCTATTTTGATGAAACTCAAATTCCTTCAATTACTTCTACTTCTACTTCTATTACTCTTACTTCTGTTGATAGTCAACCTGACTGGGATGTGTATGAAGATCAAGCTCTATATTTAAGTTACGATGAAGAAGTTATTGCTACTGCAAAGGGATAAAATAAACGCATGCAAACAAGTTATTATAAGGTCCCACCACCACCTCATTTGCACGCGCCTTATCCAGCAGATTGGTCGTATGCCAGATCCTTCGCTAAGTTCTTGAATATATTTTTTGATTTTACTGTCAAGTTCTCTGCTTCTACTCATGTTACTGCACATGAATTCTTGTTTCATTTGAGTGTTATTCATCGAACATTGAGCACATGGGTGAATCATAAAGATCCATTTCTCTCTAGCATGGGTCTTAAAATGCAATGTAAATATAATGAATATTGGGGACATTATGAAAAGATGAATACTCTTATGTTCATTGTTGTAATGTTGAATCCACAAGATAAAGAAAAGGGATTAGATTTTCTTCTTGACAAGTTAGGTATTTCGGGTGGTTATTTGAGAACAGAATTGATGGAACTTATATTGAGGGATTTTAAGGCTCTTTTCAAAGAGTACTGGGCTGTCCAATTGAGTGCTGGAAATGTTTCAAGTGTTACAGATAGAAGTGCTGGTAGTACTAGTAGCACTCAATCAAATGAAGGTGACGAAGGAGATTGTGCTCTAGCTGATCTTATAGCAGAGAGAGCAAGAGATGATGAGGAAGGCATTACTGTTGAAGGGAAATCAGAGGTGGAGGCTTATTTGAGAGAGAAACGAGAACCGAGAAACGAGAAAATTTCTTTTGATATTTGTGGTTGGTGGAAAACAAATTCTACTATGTATCTTACTTTGGCACTAATGACAAGAGATATATTGGCTATACCTATCTCTTCAGTGGCATCCGAATCTTCCTTTAGCACTGGGAGACGTATTCTCGATCCATATCGAAGTTCTTTACTTCCCACGACAGTTGAGGCATTGATTTCTACTCAAAATTAGTTGAAGACGCCGATTGATATTGATGTTTCTTCCTTGGAATCAGAAGAAGAAGTTAATTCATGTATTATTTCATTTTTTATTTATTTGTAGAATTTTTGGACGTTCACTGTATACTCTAACTAATTGTTCATGTGTTCATTTTTTTATAGAATTTTTGGACACTCTCTCTAAGTCCAAGTTCATACATATAATAGAGGATGAGGAGGATTAATGAGTACCAAGGTAATTCATTTCACCAATAATATATCCTCCAAACATCTTCACTCTTTTTTTTTCTTTCTTTTCACTGTTAACATTTTCATGTATTGCTTGATAGAAATTGGAGACTACTTAGTTAGCATGTAAAGTCATTATGTAAACCAAGCATTTATGGAAGATTGTTATAACTTCTTTGCAGTCTTAGGAACTGAAAATGACAGAGTCATTTTCACGTCTCTCTTAGGCTGTTGTTCCTTGCTTTTAACTTCTAAGTCTTTAAGATATATTCAAAACTATATTGCCATCTATCCTTAGTAAGATAATAGTTCTGCCTTTCTTAAAACTATAATAACTTTCTCATTATAAGGCATTGATACAAGTGTCTTCTTTACTCATATTGAGTCCCTGACTCTCTTTCATGCACCATTTCTGACATATGAGTCACTGCAGTGTTGTACCGTTCATGGCAGATTGTTATAACCTTTAATGCTTTGTTTGATTTGTGAATTGCATAGGAAATTGGAAAGCAAGTCTGAAAAGTTTAGTGATGTTGTTTCTCTTCTATGGAGACAATGGGGATGCTTAGGTGGCACTGGCTTTCTCCAATAGGCCATGTTTTTGCTAATACACAAATCAAACATGGAGTCTAGTAGACTAGTATAGTAATATGATTAGTATTTTTGTTTTTTTTTTTAAGTTTTTGGAATGTTTATGAAATATGAATGTCTACAGGAATTTTTTAAAATTTGAACTGTGTTCTGTTTTTCTGTTTTTTTTTTAAGATTTGAACTGTCAGTTTCAGGAAACTGACATAACAGTCGGTTAACCGAAACCCACTGGAATAAACTGAAACCGGTTAGAAACTGAGCCGATGGTTAATGGCTCGGTTATGGTAAGATTTTTAGAAAACGAGAGTAATTTTGGTTTGGATGAAAACCGAGCCGAAACCGACCATGTACAACCCACTCATGGGTATTGAATGATCAACGACTCTACTACTAAACTCTTTATCGGAAGTTTAAGTCTATATTTGTCAGCTCTAGCCTCTCAACAACTAAGCACTCCGAATATAGTTCTCTAATACTTCTAAGTTCAGTTACTTCGGTAAGAACTCCAGATGTAAACTTAGCTAGAAGAATACAAAGCGACTCAAATATCTCTAAAAGTTTGAAGTTTTCATGCAATTATGTAGAAAAAGTTAAAATTTTCTACCTAAAAGTGAATACTTAAGAATTCTATATGCTTAACCACTCCACCGCACTTAAACATTACATTGTCCTCAATGTAAATTGACTCGTCCAATGTAAAATCAAGGTGGAAAATTCGTACTAATGATATGAAAAGATAAGAAAAATAAAAAACTAAAAAGATGAAAGATAAGAAATACTAAACCAATGGGTTGCCTCTCATTCAGCGTTTGGTTTAACGTCGTCAGCCTGACTATAGACTTCTCGCTACTCATTAGACCGTGTCTAACACATTGTGAAAACTCGATTGAGCGTTACTTAGGCATCGCATTGCTTTAAAGATACTGAAACTTATGACCTCTCCATCAAACTCCATAGTCAAGGTGCCATCATGGACATCAATCTTCATTCTAGAAGTGCTCAAAAATGGTCTACCCAACAATAAAGGTGTAGACGAGGATGAATTATCATCAGTCATATCTAGAAGATATCAGTCCACTAGAAATATTAATCCGTTTACCTGCACCAAAACATCCTCAACAACCCCTTTCGGGTAAATATTAGATTTATTGGCAAGTTGAATAACTATACCAATCTCCTTGATAGGACCCAGATGTAATGCATTATAAATTAAAGCAGGCATAACATTAATAGATGCTCCTAAATTTAGCAAAGATTTTGTAAACCTGGTTTTTCCAATTGTGCATGGAATAACAAAGCTACCGGGATCTTTCAATTTAGGTGGAAGTTTCTTTTCAAGAAACGCTGAAGCATTCTCCCCCACACTCATTACTTCATTACTGGTTAACTTATGCTAATTAGTGCACAACTCCTTCAAGAACTTTGCGCAACGAGGAACGTTCTTGATTGCTTCATGAGAGGAATGTTCACTTGGACTTTCATGAAAACATCCAAAATCTCATCTTGTTCCACCTTCTTATTAGCTTTAGCGAACCTGCCAGGAAAAGGTAGAAAAGGAACGTAAGTAGAAACATGAGATTGAGACTAGAGTATATTTTTGGGTTTAAGCATTATTTATTCCCGAATTTGATAGATGTTACCAGAACATCGATGCGCACCAGATGCTAGTTCAAGGAATTCATATGTGGAATTTTATGCGACTTGAGACTAGTTCAATATGGCATAGATATTGTGAGTATTGAGGAGGCTGCGAGGCCAGTTTAGAATGTTTGTAGTTGTTTAGAAAAGACTCAAGTTGCTCTATACTAGTGGGCAACCTATTTAGGAGCTTGAGATTTATTATGTAGAGATTGCATTCTTAATTCTCTTGCGAAATATAAGTAGAACTTAATTCTCTTGCGGAATATAAGTAGAAATGCAATATTTCGTATTCTGATATGAGGTCAGAAATATGCATGGATACTTCTATGTTCCTTCAACTAGGCAGAATGGCAATTTTACAGTTCTGACCCTTGTCAAAAACTCACCATTTATATTAAGTCCCCTGCTTAGTAAGGAACAATAATATTGGACAGTAAGCACTAGATGGTGACAATATGCTTATAATGATTATATATGCATAATTTAAATTATAAGAGTAGAACAAAATATACTTACCTTCTGGCTCTCGGGTACTGGAATAAGTGCCCCTTAGCATGAATCTTAGCTGTGGTTAGTAGATGCCCACGTTCTTGCCCAGAATTTCCAATTCGTGAGCCAAGGGAAGCGTAGCTGGGTTAAACTTCTGATCCTGTCATGTTGGTTGATCAACTATCAGTAGGGTCATGGAGGGTACGTCTATGAGGAGCACCATTGGTCAGGGAAGAAACTTGGTTGGCTTTGTCTTACCCGAGATTGAGTATGTGCCCCTTAGTACGAACCTTGTCTGAGAATAGTAGGCGCCCTCGTTCTTGCCAGGAATGCCATCTTGTCGTGAGAAAGAAGGGTGCTTTCTCTCTTTCTTTATTTATGAAATAGGCCCGCCTCATCTCAAATAGAGAATCAAGTCAACTGGATCAATTCTTCATGTATGTGTCCAACAAGAAATATTGTTAGCTTTGTCTCCTCTAGGCAATGTCTTTGATGCAGAGTTAAACCTTGGATTTAAACTTCCTTGTAAGTAAGTAGTTGGTTCCGGTGCTTGCTTATATTTTGAGTATGCAGCAATTAAGTGCTAGTTAACGCCAGCAAAGCGGCAGTAGATGAGAGACAGGACAATCGTAGACGATGCTTTAAGTTGTAGCTAGTAGCAACAAAGTTGAAAATCTTGGAAACCGGCAGAAGAAGCTGATGGTAGATCAGAACTGCAAGTGAAGTTGGCGGTGGACTCCAGTGCTCTTGTCATAAAAAGGTTGATGAGGTCTTCTGAAAGGAGATGCAGTGTGACCTGACATGATGGTATGTGTGAGAAGATGAAAGTCCATGGGAGACAAGGTCTCTATAAAGATGAGTTTTCTGAATCCTGTTTGGAAACCCTAGTTTGCATACCATTCGCTTATGAAGATGTGGTAGTTTCATATGATGTCATATTTTTGACGTTTGACCCCAACTTTGGAAGCCAAAAGACCAAACTATCATATGCAAAAAGAATCACTCGATTCGGAGTTTGCTAGGTCATCCAACCACGTGTAAACATCTGTGATTAGTAATCCCGTGTGAATTTTTAGATCTTGTAGACTTTAGTGTAAGATCCATATCTCCTATCTCAGGTCTCCGATTGAGGTACCCTTCTGGTGTGTCATATTAGAGACATAGACGAATACTTCTCGTAAAGGATGTTTTAACCCGTTCTTCACTGATTGTTGTCGATTTATGAATTTGTAAATTGAAGAGGTACTGACAGAAGCATCAAGGAATAGAGGAGTGGACCAAGCTGGTGCCAGGGAGGTGATGTCGTGAGATGTTTTTGTCGTAAAGATGTTGGCTTCGTGAGGATGCTAGCTCAGAGAGCAGGAAAGATTCTAGAGAGCATGACAGGCACTATAAGAGGGGACAGGTACCAGGAAGACAAGGTGTGCGGTGATTTCTAACTGGCAACTTGTAAACCAATATTCGAGAAGTTGAGAGGAGAAGCCTGAATATGAGGTGATTGTGTCTATCAAGTTCTAAGCTGGAGGTGATTGTGGCTTCCGAGTCTGAAGTGTGTCCAACAGTAGAACCATTTGATTGAAGTAAGTAGCAGCAACAAGAGTAGGGTTACCGTTCTGGATATGATCAGATAAGAAGAAGAGGTTTCCCAGTCGTGTGAGTACTGATGTAGAAAAGTCTTGTTGCTTTTACTGTTGTTGATCAAACCTTCTAGTCGAGGGATGCTATTGTGTTCAACTTTCAAACGTGAAGGAGTCGTTAGTCCCCAAGTGTGAGTCACTTGGATCCGCTACCTGGAAGAAGATAATTTTTGGTGTTGCCACAGGCCCATGCTTCCAAGAATTTGAGAGGACATGGGAAATCATGAAGGTTGGAGCTGTCCTTTGCTGTCATTAAAGTGCTGGTACTGGGGCGAGCATCTGAATTGAAGTTGGAGTTATCGTTGTAGTTCTGGGTGATTGAGATATAAATTCATTCTTCTTTAATTTCCTTGACTCAAAACATGACTGCCATGACTTGATTAATTGGTTTTATTTCTTTCAGTATGTTTGATGCACCTTTGAGTGGACTACTCCTGTCGTTTTTTGACAGTCCCTAGTATGTAAGAAAAGGACCGCGAATAATTCTTCCATGTTGATGTTTATGAGTATTTGGGAGACACCGTAAAGATTAAGGATGAAGATAAGTTGAAGGAGGAAGACCCGGACAAGGCGCCCCACAAGAACTTTGTGAAGAATCTGAATCTACTGATGTCGATAGAGAAGTAAGTAATGAAGTAACGCCAGACTCCTTCGTTGGTTTGGACTCATATCAAGTAAGTTTCTACTCCTTATTATCATGATGGAACATGTGAATTATTCAAAATTCTCATATAAGCATAGCCATGCTCGAATTCACAAAGAATTTTATAGATCCCCGTCACTATAAAATTTAAGAAGTATAGTGCTTGGGAAAAACACTCTAGAATCTTCATACGACATCAGTTTTTGATGATTGACCCCTATATCCTTATTAGAAAACAATTTCTACATCTTGGTAGGAAGAAATCCAGTTTTTGATCTTGTTTGGGCGTCAAAACGACTGAACAATAGAACTCACGAAGTATCAAGGAAAATCCCGACAGTTTTCAGATTTGACTCCGGTAGCCGTTTTTGCTATAACTCTCATATCACTTGTCCGATTGGTGCAACCTTTTAACACATTATAGTAGACACCAATATAAATCTTTTGATGTAAGAACCATGCCCATATTCATCACCAATTGTTGTCATCTTTAGAGTTTCTGAGAGGTAGTGAAAACGGTTTCTGACGTGTTTTTTTGTGAAACATCTTGTAATAGATTGAGCTCATGAAATACCTCAAATATCACTCTATAATGAATAGTAATTGATGATATTTTAACAATACCTTCTAAGAGATGGCTAGTCCAAGATACGGAACAACAAAGTTTGATTTTGGAAAAACACCACCATTATGGAAATGTATACGCTTATGTGACGTTTGTGAATATGTATAGTATCTTTTGTGGTTCATGCTCAAGAATTTCATGTTTGAGATGTTATGACCTAATATGCCTCGAACCTCTCTACTTTTAGGGCGGAATGACCAAAATCAGAGAGCTGGGCTTGTTAGAGAAGGAACAAGAGTTAACGTTGATTTTGATGTGATAGTGTACCTCCCCATATTGAAAACCATACACGAGCTCCCTTTCGCGTACTTGTTGAGGATGATGCTCCTACTGACGTTGATGTGCAGAATGGTAGTGTAGCAGGGAATGTGCTAGTTGAGTATCCTAATGCGGGTATTTTCATTGATTCCCTTTTAGTAGGACCCTCCCAGGGTACTCACATGATGGAGTGTTATACTATTTCATCGATTTATTTTGATTTGTAATAATCCATCTCCCTCAGTGCGAAACTTGAATCGTCTTCGAAATGGGAAGAAGCTGTTGATGAAGATGAGAATTTCTAATCTTGGCATTGTATGGATTTTTTGTCATCTGGAAGTTGCACGGGAGCGTGAAGTAGGTAGCATCTTGCTGAACGGACTGGTACCGGAGTGAAGAGACTGGTACCGGAGTGAAGGTACTGGTACCTGAGTGAAATGGACTGGTACCAGAGTGAAAGGGACTGGTACCAGAGTGAAGGGACTCGTACCAGAGTGAAAGGGTTTCCTCGTGAAAGGGATAATTTGAGAATGTTATAACTGTCTTTGGATTTTGTTGTTGTGGAGTCTTGTCTAGGACGTGGAGCAGAGCTTGTCTATGGGCTGGTGCTGATGCTAAGGCTGGAGATGGGGTCGAGGATGATATGAGTGTTCGATTTCGTGATGCTTTCTGAGATGAGACCTCCCTCTTGACTCTTTGTTTTGACATGACCTCATGGATGATTGGATGTTGTAGTGCTTACTGACCGGACGACTGCTCCAACAAATATCTCCATGACTTTTGGACCTTAAAACAACATATGTAGTCACTAGGATATTCGTCGTTCATTCGGAAAAATCTTTTCAGAGCTGAACATTTTTATCCCCCATTATAAAGGGAGAATAATGAGAGATATATTCTCCTGGTGAAATAATCTTTTGTATGGTGAAAGGGTAAAAGGTCGGTGCTGCTGAGGTGAGACTGGTCCCTCTTTGTCTTGAAATTATAAAAGTCTCTCCAGGTCTTCATGGGTGACAAGGTTGGATCGTTAGCTCCTTGATTGTCATCTTTGAATGCATATCTCATCATCATCTTAAATATTGATTCTGGTACCCTCTTAAGTGGTAGCCATGTCTTTCTTTGTTCTGGCATGAACTTTGTCTTTGCATCCGATAGACCATGTTGAGTGTCATTTGGGCGTTCCTGGTGTTTTTCAACCGTCGTACAATGAGAAAGTCGGAGATGAGTAACCTCCCGGCAGAGGAATCCTTTGAACTTCAGGCGGGTAAGGAGGTTGGTGTTGATAGACCGAGGATGAGTCTTCCTTGCCATGGTTTCGTAGAAGTATCTTCATACCTTCATGGGTAACAAAATCGGGTTATTTGTACTTTTATGGTGGGCGATCATGAATGATATGAACTTCATCATTCGTTTGAGTCTTTGACGTGCTAGCATTAATGGTTGCTGTGAGGTTGGTCCTGGTTCGTTCCGTGTGGCGATGGCATTGTTCAGGGGAGAGTTGCTCCGTTAGAGTTTTAAGGCAGACAAGTACTTCCTTATGAGTGGTAGCCATGTCCACCTGAGTTTTAACAAGGACTTCATGTCTCTTTATTAAATCAGCTATGTTGAACGGAGTTTGAGTATTCTCGGTGTCTTTAACGGTCCCATCTCCGAAAGGAGGCGGAGTAGTAGTATTAGTACGAGGAGGTTAAGCAGTGACAAGGGAGTTTTCAGAATTGCCACCACCGGTACTACCAGAACCGACTATAGAAGTTGTAACTGCTCCAGACCTAAGATCCACCATTTTGAATAACTGAAAATTGGCTTTTGTAATTGAGAGGTTGATCTCCGCTGTGGTCGCCAATTGTTTTAGGGTGAAAATAAATGTACGGTAAAATCGTACTTTCAAGTAGGTTCGAGAGATCAAGCTCGAATAGAACGAGCCTAAACCAAGAAATGGTCGTTCACGTCCTGTTTCGATTACAAAGATGGAAATGATTTGGGTAGGTCTTATGGGAGGGAAGCAAAGAAGGTTGAGAAAATATCAGTGTAAAAGGTAGTGTGTGAAGAAGAAAGGATTCTCTGAGAGGAATCACTAATTCTGTATGTTTTAAGTTTCTCCTGACTTGATTTTCTTATCTGTCCTTGTTTCGAATAGATGAGAATCATCTATTTATAGTTCAAAGGAGACACATTGATTTCTCCTAAGTCGTGGAAGTTAGGGAGAGGTGGAGAAGTGGTGATTATGGAGATTGTAGGGGGTAGTGCCCGGAAAGTAGGGAAAACCTCTCTGAGCACTACTCATCATCCTCTCAACTGCTCTGTAACCGCCCACTACGTATTACCTTCTTGTTCGTGGAGGTGGCGCCACAACCTACGATTGCCATAGACTGCCAGACCAATACCCTAATGAGAATCCCACCATGTTGTATTTGATATCTCGTGGAAATAGTGGAGTTATAAGCCACTATGGTTTTGACTAAATCAAGTCAATTCAAATGACTTGTTAAGTCAGTGAGGCAAGTTGTGCGACTCACTAGATTGATAGTCAGACTGATTAGTGTCGAGTCTGGGAAGTTTAATGGTCATGTACTTGCTTGAAAGTAACATGGCATATTCAATGGCTAAGTATTAGCTCAGAAGTGACTTACCGTAAGTCTGAGAGGCATTTGAGGCCAAATGTTGTAGAGGAATTCTTAAGCAAATAAACCTATTAGAATTCATATAAGATTTAATGTCGAACCCATTTGAGAAGAAAGGCGTATTTCTGAGGGAAGTAGCTAGCAAAGCCAGTACTAGCTACTTAGCAGAAATCAAGACTGATGCATTGACTACTCCGTCTCAACCAAAACTACCTCTATAGGCCTAGCTGAATCGAATGACGCAAATAAGAATGTGCTAGCTCTTTTAATATAAAAGGCTAATGTGCTAACATATCAGGAGTAAACAATAAGCACAACTTCTAGTAAATATCAATTATACTAGGGCTAGGAAGCTAATTTCAAGGAGGTTTAAAGTTAACACTTCAATAGTTAATTAGAACTAAGGTGCTAGCGCTAAATGCACTTGTGGTTAAGTCGTATAATTACGTTAGGCCAAGAGGCGTGCTAGAGCTAGAGATTCATTGGCTAAGTCATCGAGGACGTTAGGGATGCATTGGCCCCTATGGCGCACTAGAGAAGCTTGGGCGCACGGGAGCATGGCTTGGCAGGGATGACCTTGAACGCGCTAGAGAATCTAAGGGCACATTGGCCACTGTGGGACGCGCTTGAGCTAGGACGCGGAGGAAGCCAAAGGCGCTAAGGATGTTAGACCATTGAAGACACCAAGGAGCTGGACGCATAGGAGCTAAGGGGCGCGCTTGATCTAGTAGGGGCGCATTTGAACTAAGGTGTGACACCCGTAAAATTTATCTAGGGCTTTGAGCCTTAATCCAACCCAGTATGGATGCTTATACTAAAATGGTTATCCCTTAGTAACATTATTGAACATGAATAATAGATTCAAGGGAGACACTAGATATTTTAAGCATGTGCAACACGTGTAAGACATGAGATCCAGGGCATATTCGTCTTTTTCAGCCTTTTACAACAAGTTTGATTCATTTTTGTCATCTCTTTCACCATATTTGTTCTTCCCTCGAACAAAGAATTTCTGCTTCTATTTTCCACTCAAAACGATCTCAAGCAAAAGAAGAATTTGTATATTTAAATCCAAACTCGAGCTCAACCCATCATCCGTTTCAGACTGAATTTGTCTTTTAAAAAGGTAGGGGGTTTCTTCTCTTGAATTTAATTTTCGGTACCAATCTTTTCTGCCCTAATTTGATTTGCACTTTTTCTCCTCTGTGTTCATTAATGTTTCCTTTACTTCAATATCCTGATAATGTTCAATACCTTCTAAATGTTAACCATTCATGCAAATTGCTAAATGATTACTTGAGATGTTTTAACAACCATGAATTTAACAAATTTTGTTCTCCCTGATTTTGGTAGCATTGTACAACCACAAACTTGGTTTAAAACTCTTTTGTTCCCTGTGTTCAACCCTTGCATACTTTACTGTGACTATTTTTGAGTGTTACAAATGATTTTATGAAATATTAGAAATGCTGTGTTATTTAGTTTGGTTTTCATCACAAATCAAGATTTGTACAAAGTTGTTAAACTAGCCCTTTGACTATTTGTTAAAATGACCAAATGAGATTTGTTTGTGAAACTCCACTTTGAACCAACATTTAAATCCTTTTATATATTTTTCTTGTCTTACTCTTCTTACTGCCCTGGGTAACTCACGTTTTAGTACTGATAGCTGTGTTCTCACTAATTTCCGAATTTTTTAGCTCACTTGTAGGAAAAACAAGATAAAGTTATTTTATTTTTTGAGAATCTTAAATTCAATTACACTATCATTCTTCCTTAATATGCTAATTGTGTTTCATGACCTGTTATTGAGGATTTCATATTTTCTTATTAATTATGGTTTGATTACTTGTTTCTATACAGATAAACCAATTACATCAGTTCCGTTTTCTATTTTTTCACTTATCATCGATCTATTTGAGCTCATTATAATCTCACGAAAACCTTGCTCCCTATCTAAATTTTCTGAATATAAGTTGTTTTAAATGAGTGTTTAGTGCAAACTCTTAAAAATTGACGCATTTAATGGTTCTGATTTATGCCCAGTTTTGTGATTTGATACTCTCTTGTATTTATGATTTTGTTTTACACGGGGTAAACTAAGGTAAGTGACTTTCCCTCTCATGTTGAGTTCTTGTATTCGGTAAATTCTAATTTACAAATCATTTGCGGTTGCTGCCAATATTTATATTTGTGTAAGTTTTTAGTTATGGATTTATGAGATTTACATAACGTGGATTGTGGATATTTCCTTTACGATGAGTTGATTTGTAAACTAGTGGACTCTACTTTAGGACTGTCAGGCCTTAATTGGCTCCCACCTACGGGTGGATACCCGGAAGACCATTAACTGTAACGTGTGGCTGGTATCCGACTACCCTGACTTTGGCACTGGCCAATTACATTACAGAGTAACTCAATCTGATTTGTAGCTCTTCATATTGTTATAAGTTTTTAACTGTGTAAGGTCTTTCTTGTATATTTATGGTTGCTGCTCTTGTCTATTTGCAATTACATTTCACGCCGGATTATGTATTTATCATTTCAACCCCTACTGGGCTTAGCTCACCCCGTTTTTTTTTTTTCCTTCCACAGAGTACGAGAGGTCTTTGCAGCAGTAAGCCGAGCAGAGCTTACGAAAGTCTTTGGAAGCTTAGAAAGTTAGTATTTTGTCTAGTTTTTGATGTGTATATCACGGGGTATCTGGGGTAGCTAGTTTCATGTTGCTTTGACCCATGTCTTTATCGTATTTTGATGTGTATATAGAAATACTAAGGTCTGATGTTTTTGAATGAGCATGAAACTGCATGTAGGGATTTCTTTGTTGTTATATATAATTGTACTAGCATAGTTAACCCTTTCTGATTGCTCTTAAACTTATTTATTCCTTTATGAACTTTGTATGTCAACCGTACGTATTACCTAATACTAATCTTTAAATCTGAATTTGAACTGTGTACTTGAGCTTTTAAGTGTAGCTAAGTATTGTATGTACTTTAAATGTTTTTGGACTATAACAAATGTGTAAGTGGTGTTCAAGGAATGGGTTTTCTTTGGAGATTGAGTGAATGATTCCATTCAGTTTCAAAGCATATTTTGGAATTTAATTTAGTATAAAAATAAATTAACTAAATTACAGTAGCTTTATTTCTTAAGTGTTGTTCGATCTACGGGAATTGTATACTAAATTTTAAAATTTCTGAATACCATTTCTTTTTTCGTAAGCCTATACAATATTTGTGGTTGTTTTACTTTCATTTTTCTCTTTAATTTATTTATCTTTCGAGTGATGCACCGGGGGTTTGGCCCTTTTGGATGGGTTGAAATCCAACTCATTTAAAGGGAGAATTTACCGGTCCGTCACAGTTGGTATCATAGCGTGTTATGATTTACCGGGACTGTGTTTGTTTCTTTGTTTGCTAAATTTTTTTACTTTCTAAGGGTTTCTAACATTTGTATACTTTGGTAAAATTAATTGAAAGACTCTCGTACGTCGCATTGGAGTCTGCATTTTTGACATAGATGAAACATTATTTTTATTGTGGTACTGACTTGTTATTGGTTATTCGTGTGTATTTGAGTCTTTACAACTGTTTGCTTCTGATTGTTATGCAACTCTAAAATATTCAAAACATAACGATGATTTATTTAAGGTATTTTGTGTGGGAAGTAATCAGAACCGTGATATACATGTCATTAGGTGTGTTAGTAATGTACATTACTAACCAATTGTGAATCTAACTCGTTATGTAATGTCCTGAACTTTTCTCGGGTAAAATTTACCCATTAGAGTTAAAATTTCCATTTGAATTGTCTAAGAAATTTTAAATTATAGTGTTTTTAACATAATAGTATGACCAAATTCATAAATAAAGAGCATTTGATAGTCTTAACCATAGGCATGGGTTCCTGAATAGCTAAGCATGCACTAAGACATGTCATACTACATGTGTCCCACACTTGGACATGCTAGGGGTATTTTAGTCTTAATGAAAGAGATTAAAAAAAAAAAAAAACTGATTTTTATTTTTTTTATTTTATCCTCTTTTCTTCATGGAGAAAGTTGGAGAAAGTTTGATGGAGGTTTGTAGGGAAAAGGTGTCTTTTACTCTTCTTTATTCTCCTTTTTCTCTCTAATGGTTTTTATTCTCCTTTTTCTCAAAGAAGAACATGAACAAAAGGTTTGAGAGATTGGTGAGGCTAGGGTTAGAAGAAAATCAGTAAAAGAAAGAGGGGAATAAAAACCTAGCCTTACCAATCTCTCAAACCTTTTGTTCATGTTCTTCTTTGAGAAAGAGAAGAATAAAAACCGTTAGAGCGAAAAAGGAGAATAAAGAAGAGTAAAAGACACCTTCTTTTTATAAACCTCCATCAAACTTTCTCCATGAAGAAGAGAGGATGAAAAAAAGAAAATGAAAATCAGTTTTCTCTTTTTTTTTTCTTCTTCTTTTAATCTCTTTCATTAAGACTAAAATACCCCTAGCAGGTTCAAATGAGGGACACATGTACTGTGATATGTCTTAGTGCATGATTAGTTATTTAGGAACCCATGCCTATGGTTAAGACTATCAAATGCTTTTTATTTATGAGTTTGGTCATACCATTATGTTAAAAACACTCTAATTTAAAATTTCTTAGACAATTCAAATGGAAATTTTAACTCTAATGGGTAAATTTTACCCGAGAAAAGTTCAGGGCATTACACCATTACCCCCTATGAAGAATTTCGTCCCGAAATTCAAAATAAAAAGTAGAAGTTAAGTGAGTTATCTGTAAGTCGCACCATATAAAGAACCACAGCGAATCCCAAACACACAATCCCGAGTGAGTCGGAACTGCTCTGATACCATCTGTGACGGACCAGAAAATTTTTACTTCCAATGAGTCGGGTTTCGACCCGTTTGGCCAGCTCTAACTTCCCGATACGCCACTCGAGAAACCAGCATTTCAAAAAAATTCCAAAACAATTCGATATTCCAAAGAAATGTTCATCGATTATCCCAACTTGCTTTATAAGCATGCAAACATAACTTTTATATTTCAAGGGTCATCGAATCCTACATACGATTTCCACCGTTTCATTATGCAGATATAGCAACTCCTGCCCGAGTGGTCGGTTGAGCTTGACCTAGTACTGTGAATTGCCAGGCCCACTGGGGATCTCACCTACAGGTGGCTATCCGGAAGACCGTCGCTAGAACGGTGTGTGTTGTCAGGCCTGCTAGCTCCCACTTACGAGTGGTAACCCGGGAGACCATTAGATGTAACGGTGGCTGGTACCCGACCATTCGGGCAGGAGATACTATAACTTCGTAATGAAACGGTGGAAATCATATGTAGGATTCGATGACCCTTGAAATATAAAAGTTATCTTTGCATGCTTATAAAGCAAGTTGGGATAATCGATGAACATTTCTTTGGAAATATTCCGATTTTTTTTTGAAATCCTGGTTTCTCGAGTGGCGTATCGGGAAGTTGGATCTGGCCAAGCGGGTCGAACCCGACTCATTGAAAGCAAAAATTTTCTGGTGCGTCACACGTTATCTATTTTGAAGATGTTGAAGCGTTTGAAAGTTGTAGCCTCAAGCTCCGTACGTAAGAAAAAAAACGTTAGAAAAATTAGTAGAGACGTTTACCAATGCGGTTAAGGACCAGAAGCAGCCAGATAATGCTACTGACTTGACAAAATTTCAGAGAGTGTTAGGCGATAAAAGGTACTTTGGTGGGACGGAGGAGCCCACTGAAGCAGAGAACTGGCTGATGGGAATCGAGAAAGTGTTTGACGTCTTGCAAATTCCAGACGAGAAAAAGGTTCGACTTGCAACTTTCTTGTTTGAGGGAGATGCGGAACATCGGTGGAGATCCATGAAGCGTGTGCATCATGTGGACAACATGTGATGGGAGCAGTTCGTAGAACTATTTTTCAGTAAATATTTCCCGCCAACAGCTAGGGCATTGAAGTGTACTGAATTTGCCACTTTGAAGCAAGGAAACATGATTGTTACTCAATTGGATAAGAAATTTTGTGAACTGGAACGTTATGGAGTACATCTCATCCCAAACGACGAACTAAAGGCCTACAAATTAGAAAAATCTTTGAAGCCAGCAATCCGTGCCCAAGTTGTTCCGTTTCAACATTCAACTTATTCTAAGGTTTTGGGAGCTGCACTAGCAATTAAAGCTAATTGGATTAGATCACATAAATAAAAGGAGGATAATGAGCTGAAAAGGAAGAACAAGAACAACTCATCTGCAAATCAGAAACGTCCTCATGTATATGTTCCTTCTAATGGACAGACTACTAACAAAAACCTGGGAAAGAGTTGCTTCCGATGTAAAGGAGATCATCTTATCAAGGATTGTCCCGTTCCAGCACCAGATGTACCACCTAAACCACAAATCGCAAGTCAACTTCAACAACCTAATGCACATAAACATAATTTTTTATGCCAGACAGCCTTATCATCCTCGCAACAAAGCACCACCTTTCCATCCAAGGCAACAAAATGTTCAACCCTTCCAGCCAAGGCAACAAAATGTCCAAGGAAAGCTCAACAACATTACTGAAGTTAAAAGGGAACCAAAAAATACCGTAATTGAGGGTAATTTCCTAATTTTTAGTTCTCGTGCTAAAATTTTATTCGACACCGGTGCTACTCATTCGTTTTTGTCTCTTTATTTAGCTGCATATATAGGTTTGCAACTTGACCCTTTGGGATTTACTTTGAGTATATCGTCACCACTAGGGGGTATAGTTACTCTAAATAAAGTTTACAAGGACTGTGAGATGACGTTGGTGGGCCACATGGTCATTATTAACCTTATACCAATGAGAATGCAAGAGTATGATGTTATTGTGGGTATGGACTGGATACCGCAGTATCAGACTATTTTATGTTGTACTAAGAAGAAGAGTTTTTTTGTGACTAGAAACGGGATTCGTATAGTTGTTCAAGGCGAGACGTGGAAAGTGATGATCTCATCAATTCCAGGAATGAAAAGAAGAGATGAAACCAAGGAACACATGGCTTTTCATTCTCATCTTAGCAAAGGTGACGAAGTTGTCGATGTGGAAGAAGAAGTTTTAATGGTTAAAGAGTTTGTTGTTGTCTTTCCAGACTCTTTGTCGGGGTTACCACTGAATAGAGAAATCGATTTTGAGATTGAAGTACATCCAGGGACATCACAAATATATATACTTCTTTATCGTATGCCACCTAAAGAAATGAGGGAATTGCACAAACAGCTGGATGAGCTAACTGAATTTGGATTTATCAGGCCGAGTACATCACCGTGGAGGGCACCAGTTTTGTTTGTACTGAAGAAGGATAAATCAATGAGAATGTGCATCGATCACCGTCGCTTAAACAAAGTTACGGTCAAGAACAAATACCCGCTGCCAAGAATTGATGACCTTTTTGATCAGTTGAAAGGAGCGAAGCATTTCTCTAAGATTGATCTCCGATCTGGCTACCACCAACTAAGGATCCGAGAAAAAGATATCCGTAAGACTGCTTTCGGTACTTATTATGGACACTGTGAGTTTCTTGTGTCATTCGGATTGACAAACGCATCAGCAACGTTCATGGAATTAATGAGCAGAGTTTTCCATCCATTCTTGAATCAGTTTGTAGTGGTTTTGATTGATGACGTACTCATTTACTCGAAGACCAAAGAAGAACATGAAGAACACCTACGGATAGTGCTTCAAACTTTAAGAGAAAATCAGTTATACGCAAAGAGGAGTAAGTGCGAGTTCTGGATACCGAAGGTGTTGTTTTTGGGTCATGTAATTTCACGTCAGGGTATAACTTTAGATCTCGAAAAGATTACAGTTGTGGTACAGTGGAAGTGCCTAAGAATGTGACTGAAATCCGAAGTTTTTTGGGTCTGGCCGGATAATACCGAAGGTTTGTAGAGAACTTTTCCATATTGGTTGTACCACTTACTCGTTTAACAAAGAAAGGAGTAAAGTTTGATTGGACAGTAAAGTGTGAGAAAGCATTCGAGAAGTTGAAGCGCAGACTTACAACAACATCAATACTGATAACACCGGAGCCTGGACTTAGATACGAGGTTTACTGTGATGCATCGGGGACTGGTTTAGATGACGTTCTTATGCAGATGGGAAAGGTGGTAGCATGTGCTTCACGACAACTGAAGACCCATGAGAAGAATTACCCAACTCACGACTTGGAATTGGCGGTAGTAGTATTCGTACTCAAGCTATGGAGACATTATCTATATGACGGAAACTTTACGGTTTACTCAGATCATAAAAGTTTGATATACATATTCACACAGAGGGAGTTAAACATGAAGCAACGGAGATGGTTCAATTTATTGAAGGATTATGAGTTCAAGTTGAATTACCACCCAGGAAAGACCAACGTAGTAGCTGATGCTCTTAGCCGAGAGGAATTTGGATCTGTTGCATCTTTACAAATGTTAGAAGTTATGAAGAATTATGAATTAGTTGTGGAACAAGACGATGCTAAAGCATACTTAGCACACATCGCAGTTGTACCCGAGATTGCGAAGAATGTAATTGAACAGCAAGTCGTAGATAGTGAACTACAAGATGTAAGGGAGAAATCAGGTACAACAAATGCACATTTAGGTTGGACACAAGGAATGAATGGAGCCATATATTATAAAGGTAGAATGTGTGTGCCGAACAGTGAGTCTTTGTGTAGGGAAATCTTGGCTATAACTCATGAGTCAGTACTTACACTTCACCCTAGGATTACAAAGATGTATCACGATCTGAGAAGAAAGTTTTGGTGGAGAGGTATGCGAAAGGATGTGGCATTATTCGTGTCGAGATGTTTAACTTGTCAACAAGTAAAAGCCGAACATCAACTACTAGCTGGACAATTGCAACCATTACAAATAACTAAATGGAAGTGGGATTTTGTCGCAATGGACTTTGTGAGGGGTTTGTCGAGGGCACAGCAGAGCAAGGATGGTGTGTGGGTAATTATCGATCGTCTTACTAAGTCAGCATGTTTTCTTCCAGTTAGACACACGGATACAGTTTCTACTTTGTGCAATTTGTACATTAGGGAAATTGTCAGACTTCATGGGATTCCTTTGTCGATAGTTTCAGATAGAGATCCACTTTTTACATCGAAGTTTTGGGAGAGTTCTCAACAAGTCATGGGTAAGAATCTAGATACAAGTACTGCCTTCCATCCCAAAACAGGCGGTCAGTCAGAACCATCCAAATATTAGAAGACATGTTGCGAGCCTATGCAATCGACTTCAAGGGAAATTGGAGCGAACAACTACCTTTAATGGAGTTTGCGTACAACAACAGTTACCAATCTAGCATTGGTATGGCACCGTTATGAGGCTTTATATGGAAGACCCTGTAGGAATCCTTTGTATTGGGCTGAAGTGAGTGAACGAAGCGTATTGGTTCCCTAAGTGATTCAAGAAACTACTACGAAGATCAAGATCATCCAAGAACGATTGAAAACATCTGAAAGTCGGCAAAAGAGTTATGCCGACTCAAAAAGAAGACCACTGGAACTTCAAGTTGGAGAAAATGTTTTTTTGAAGGTTTGTCCCAGACCTGGCATCAAAAGATTTGGAAAGAAAAATAAGTTGTCCCCACGCTACATTGGGCCTTTTGAGATTCTTCAAAGGATTGGTGAAGTCGCGTATCATTTAGCTTTGCCACCACAGTTAGCAGATGTGCACAATGTATTCCATATATTTATACTTCAGAGGTACAACACAGATCCATCTCACGTGATTAAGTGGAGATACTTGTAGTTGAATGACGATGTAACTTACGTGGAAAAACCGTTACAGATCGCTGGTACAAGGGAACAGGCTCTTTGAACCAAAACAATTAAGATGGTGAAAGTAATTTGGAAACATCACACTCTTGAAGAAGCTACTTGGGAGCTCGAGTCTTACGTGAGAGACAAGTATCTGGAGCTATTTGAAGGTAATCTTCATAGCTTTTAGTTTGATAGTGTGATAATGCAACACCTGTAAAATTTCTCTAGGACTTTGAGCCCTAGCCCAACCAGTATGGGTGCTTATACTAAAATAGTTATCCCTTAGTAACATTATTGAAAATGAATAGTAGATTCTAGGAAGACATTAGATATTTTAAGCATGTGCAACACGTGTAAGACATGAGCTATTTTTCCGCAGGACCTCCCCTACAGTATCGTCACCGCAGTAGAGTTTAACCACCAAGTTCGGGGAAGCAGGTTCCGGATGCTGCAGAGTCTTAGGAGGGAGATGCTGCGAACGATTTGAACACCTATTGATTCTAACAACTGATTGCAGAGTTGATCATTCGGCCCTTTCAATTCATAGATGTGGATCTCGGACCTATGAATGGGGATATTCCCGATACTCACAAAGAAAAAAGGAAGTGACTTAGACAAAAAGAGAAGTGACTTGGACAAAAAGATACAGAACGTCTTGAAATAATACCTGGAGCGGGAGATTCAATTAACCGGGATTCAGAAGGACACCCATCAAAGGGGTAGTTCCCCATCCAGGAGCTACTTTACCATATTCCGAATTCAACGGTTTCAATAAAGCTCCAGGGCATATTCATCTTTTTCAGCCTTTTATAACTAGTCTGATTAATTTTTATCATCTGTTTCACCATATTTGTTCTTCACTCGAACAAAGAATTTCTGCTGCTATTTTCCACTCAAAACGATATTAAGCAAAGGAAGAATTTGTATATTTAAATCCAAATTCAAGTTCAACCCATCATCCGTTTCCGACTGAATTTGTCTTTTACAAAGGTAGGGGGTTTCTTCTCTTGAATTTAATTTTCGGTACCAATCTTTTCTGCCCTAATTTGGTTTGAACTTTTTCGCATATTGATTGATGTTTCCTTTACTTTAATATCCTGATAATGTTCAATACCTTCTAAATGTTAACCATTTATGCAAATTGCTAAATGATTAGTTGAGATGTTTTAACAACCATGAATTTGACAAAAAAAATTCTCCCTGATTTTGTTGGCATTGTCCAACCACAAACTTGGTTTAAAACTCTTTTGTTCCCTGTGTTCAACCCTTGCATACTTTACTGTGACTATTTTGAGTGTTACAAATGATTTTATGAAATATTAGAAATGTTGTGCAATTATTAAGTTTGGTTTTCATCACAAATTAAGATTTGTACAAAATTGTTAAACTAGCCCTTTGACTATTTGTTAAAATGACCAAATGAGATTTGTTTGTGAAACCCCACTTTAAACCAACAGTTGAATCCTTTTATAATTTTTATTGTCTTACTCTTCATACTTCCCCGGGTAACTCACGTTTTAGTCTTGCTAGCTGTGTTCTCACTGAGTTCTGAATTCTTTAGCTCACTTGTAGGCAAAACAAGATAAAGTTATTTTAGTTTTTGAGAAATCCTAAATTCAATTACACTATCATTCTTCCTTAATATGCTAACTGTGTTTCATGACCTGTTATTGAGGATTTCATATTTTCTTATTAACTATAGTTTGATTACTTGTCTCTGTACAGATAAACCAATTGCACCAGTTCTGTTTTCTATTTTTCACTTATCATCAATCTATTTGAGCTCATTATAATCTCACGAAAACCTTGTTCCCTATCTAAATTTTCTGAATATAAGTTGTTTTAAATGAGTGTTTAGTGCAAACTCTTCAAATTTGACGCATTTAATGGTTCTGATTTATGCTCAGTTTTGTGATTTGATACTCTCCCGTATTTATGATTTTTTTTTACGCGGGGTAAACTAAGGTAAGTGAATTTTGCTCTCATGTTGAGTTCTTGTATTCGGTAAATTCTAATTTACAAACCATTTGCGGTTGCTGCCAATATTTGTATTTGTGTAAGTTTTTAGTTATGGATTTATGAGATTTTCATAACTTGGATTGTGGATATTTCTTTTACGATGAGTTGATTTGTAAACTAGTGGACTCTACTTTAGGACTGTCAAGCCTTAATTGGCTCCCAGCTACGGGTGGCTACCCGGAAGGCCGTTAACTGTAACAGTGTGATTGGTATCCGACTACCCTGAATTTGGCACTGGCCAATTACATTATAGAGTAACTCAATCTGATTTGTAGCTCTTCATATTGTTATAAGTTTTTAACTGTGTAAGGTCTTTCTTGTACATTTATGGCTGCTGCTCTTGTCTATTTGCAATTATATTTCACGCTGGATTGTGTATTCATCGTTTCAACCCCTACTGGGCTTAACTCACCCCGTTTATTTGTTTTCCTCCCATAGAGTACAAGAGGTCCTTGCAGCAGTAAGCCGAGCAGAGCTTACGGCAGGCTTTGGAAGCTTAGAAAGTTAGTATTTTGTCTAGTTTTTGATGTGTATATCACGGGGTATCTGGGGTAGCTAGTTTCATGTTGCTTTGACCCATGTCTTTATCGTATTTTTTTGTGTATAAAGAAATGCTAAGGTCTGATATTTCTGGATGAGCATGAGACTGCATATGGGGATTTCTTTGTTGTCATATATAACTGTACTATCATAGTTAACCCTTTCATGATTGCTCTTAAACTTATTTATGCCTTTATGAACTTTATATGTCAACCGTACGTATTACCTAATACTTATCTTTAAATCTGAATCTGAACTGTGTACTTGAGTTTGTAAGTGTAGCTAAGTATTGTATGTACTTGAACTGTTTTTGGACTATAACAAATGTGTAAGTGGTGTTCAAGGAATGGTTTTTCATTGGATATTGAGTGAATGGTTCCATTCAGTTTCAAAGCATATTTTGGAATTTAATTTAGTATAAAAATAAATTAACTAAATTAATGTACTCTTAGTAGCTTTATTTCTTAAGTGTTGTTCGATCAACGGGAATTGTATACTAAATTTCTAATTTATGAATACCATTTCTTGTTTTGTAAGCCTATACAATATTTGTGGTTGTTTTAATTTCATATTTCTCTTTAATTTATTTAGCTTTCGAGTGACGCACCGGGGGTTCGGCCCTGTTGGATGGGTTGAAATTCAACTCATTTAAAGGGAGAATTTACCGGTCCGTCACATAAGGGGCGCATCATCCTAGTGGCTAGGGACAGATCAGGCGCTAGTGGCTTGGGTATACGTCAACGCTATGGCTATCAGGAACGCATCAGCGTTAAAGCCGGCTTAGGGGCGCGTCGGATCTTAGTGACTTGGGACGCATCAGTGTTAGTAGGGCCATTGCTCAAGGGCACCTCAGTTGAATGAGGCTGGTACTCTGGGACGCCTCAGCCAAATGAGGCCGGTACTCGGGGACGCGTCAGGCTAGAGCTAGCTGAGAGAGTTTGCACCTTTGACGCTAGGGTTAAGGTTAGCACTTTTAGTGCTAGAGTTATGTTGCTAAGGTAGTGACGCGCTAGATAAGGCTTCATTATGCCAAGATGTGCTAGCGAAGACCATGTTAGGCTAGTTGGCGATTTTCATATGCTAGGGTTAGCGCCAGGAAAGTTAGCGTTTTTAGCGCTAAGGTGGCTAACTAGTGCCAATGTGGTGTTAATCCAAATAGCTAGTGCTAACTTGGCGCTGATAGGAGAAAATGCTAGGATTGGCCTAACTTAGTGGTTCAATGCGTCCTTTATGGCATTGCCTCTTGATTGTGGCACATCTGAGAAGAGTGGCGCATAATTTGTGGTTTATGTTTATACAAAGTGCTAAAGTTGTATATTTGAGATCGAAAGAGCAATTTGAGAAGAGTTCGTTGCAAACGAAGCGTTAAGCTAGAGTATATTTTGGGGTTTAAGCATTAGTTATTCCCATATTTGGTAGATGTTACCAGAACATCGATGCGCATCAGAGGCTAGTTCATGTAATTCAGTTGTGGAATTTTATGCGACTTGAAACTAGTTCGATATGGCATAGATATTGTGAGTATTGAGGAGGTTGCGAGGCGTTTAGAATGTTTGTAGTTGTTTAAAGAAGGCTCATGTTGCTCTATACTAGTGGGCAACCCATGTAGGAGCTTGAGACTTATTATGTAGAAATTGTGTTTTTAATTCTCTTGCGGAATATAAGTAGAACTTAATTCTCTTGCGGAATATAAGTAGAAATGCAGTATTTCCTATTCTGATATGAGGTCAGAAATATGCGCGCAAATATGCGCGGATACTTCTATGTTCCTGCAACTAGGCAGAAGGACGATTTTACAATTCTGACCTTTGTCGCCATCTACACCGTGTTACATGTGACTAGCAAATGATACATCAGATACGAGGAAAAATATATATATGACCCAAGAGAAAGTTACGAACCGGCTCTCATAAGCGCAAGCGTACAAGATGATGGCAGCGGCAACTTGAGGTTGGACTCCAGCACCACAACCAGAAGTAACAAGAAAGAGGGTGAATGAATATCTCGACATAGTAGAAAAAGTAAAAGGAAAAACACAACGGATGAGAATATCCATGATGACACATGAAAATGAATATAACTACTTATGGAGACGAAGAAAGTCGACGAAAAATAATTGAAAGACGAGTGGCAGAAATAAAAATGGATGCATTGATGAATAAATTTGATGAAATACTTAGAATGTCGTGAGAGCAGACGATATGTACCAAAACCTTAGCGGAATCAGTGGCCGACGGTCTAGTAATAAGGAAAAAGCTCGCAAAGCTCGCCGCAAAGAAAAAACGAACAACGGACATAAAATAGAAAAGCAAAGTAAAAGAATCATCGAAAAAACATTCAGAGAACAGATGTAGCGGACATCGAGATAGTTAGAGGCTTCAAAATTAGTAGTTAAATGTCTATTTAAAAAAATGAAAAGACACCCTAGTAGATTAGCATCATTGAATAGGATCCATATGATATTTATTAGAACGACTAGCTTCACATTTGTCAACCAAACGTTTATTTCACTACATCCATCTTGCATATGTTCATTGTAATCCCATATACTCCCTCCGTTTCTAGAAAAGTGATAGTAACACTTTTATAGA
>JAJJMC010029152.1:1787366-1953928 GCA_023531435.1 Papaver californicum
AATAATAATAATAATAATAATAATAATAATAATAATAATAATAATAACGGATATCTAGCTCAGCTGTTCATCCCTATTCCTCACAGGTTTGATGCGCTCCAGGAGGTTTTGGGTTCGAGTCACCGATGGCGCAATACTGCAGAATTTGACATGGAAGGTAGTCTTAACTTTTCTCATTTGCGACTAATTAGTCCCTCTGTCCGCTTCGGCTCCCTTGGATGGTTCTTCATGAGGTTCGCTGGTAGGCTAGCACGACAACCTGTTCAATTAATGTTGTGACGGACTAGAAATTTTTTGCTTCTAACGGATCGGGTTGCAACCCGCTTGGAAAGCTCCAACTCTCTGATACGCCACTCGGGAAACCAGATTTTTAAATTATTCTTAACAATTTGATTTTTCAAGCAAATGTTCACTGATTTATCTCAAATTGATTTATATACATGCAAACATTGATTTTATATTTCAAGGGTCATCGAATCCTACATATGATTCCCTTGGTTTTATTGTGAAAATACAATATATCCTGTCAGAGTAGTCAGATACCATCCACTGTTACAGCTAACGATCTTTCGGGTTGCCTACCCATATGTGGGATCCAATTAAGGCCTGACAACGTATTAAATGGGTGAGGGATGAGCAGTGTCAATGTCAGGGTAGTTGGTTACTAGCCACCTTACAGCTAACGGTCTTCCGGGTAGCCACCCTTAGGTGGGAGCCCCAGTGGGCCTGGCAATTCATAATATTAAGCCAAGCTCAACAGACCATCTTTTTCAAATGATATGAACTACTCAAAGAGTTAGTAATCATTTCCATATCGATAGTATGAACTGTCACTATATGCAGTAACCATCCATTCTCAGATGATATGAATTACCTCGATGGGTAACAATCATCTTTTGTCTCACTAGTTGAGATAGATGGTATGAATTACCTTACACGGTAATAATCATTTCTATCATGCATCAGAAAGATGATATGAGTTACCTAGGTACGATAATAATCATTTCTTGCTGGGTAGTATGAAGATCCAACAATTTAACTGCAACTACCTCGAGAAGACTGTAATTATCTCCAAATAAATGGTATGAACTGCCGTGCAGCAACCAACACTTTCAAATGATAGGAACAACCTTGTGCTGAACCGCAGAGCGGCTGCTACGTACCCTTTTCAGAAGCTCGAAGGGATCAATCACGACCGTAGTTCATCACGCCATGCACCACAAAAAAAAACTATTTAATTCACGTTTACCAACCATCTCTACTTTCAAGTCGAGAGCAAAATTAATGCATAACTAAATTATGCCAACACGAATATATCAATGCTTGTGAGCACACATAATAAAGTAACATAAAGAATAAAAATGGCTACAGTAGACGTGGCTGGCAAACAACACAGTGGATATGAAATCCATGAGCCAAAAGCTTTTATTTTACAATTGCTTAGACTGCGTCATGCATTGTGATGATAAGGTATCAAGTATAACAAGTGTACAAAATACTTAAACTGTATAGTTGTCCAACTAGCTAAACTAAAACACAAGAAGAGTGAAGCAGAACAAAATCTACTATAGCTAAGCAAAGCAAGTACACATTTATTTCAAAATGCTGAAGAGTGTAAAATTAGTGTGGACACATAAGAATTAAAGAGGAATAATAAAATTCATGTCAGTTGCCAACAATTTTACAAACATAAAGTAAGAATATTTACGCTAGATAACAGAAAGATTGTGATGGGAAGCTTAAGAGAGTTAAATAGTAACTAACCATTAGCTACAAAAATATGTATGGTCTAAGTTTGTTAACGTTATTCCTTCGGGTTCTAGATTGACCTGAATGTACATATCCAAAATATAAAGATGACGGTGAATCCAACCAAGATGAAAGTGAGTTGAGAAATGAAGGTTCAATAATTGAATAAGAAACAAGGTAAGCTCAAGAGATAGAGAAAACACGTTAAATAAATGAACCAGAGATTTCTTACAGATCAATAGCCATAAAATGAACTTAAACACATTTTATATTTTTATTGCAATAGTAATCCTATATTTCGATACACGACTACTACGGACATCTACATAGGGTATGATAATTTTTTCAACGCCGACACGGAACACCAATATGTATTTCACTATTAACACAAACCACTACACAATCAACCCAGTGTAAGGATAGATAAACAATTTTAAAACTCTCAAAAGCCTAGCAAACACCATTAACTCGAATGCTCCGCTATTAAAGTTAATGCGGCTAACTATGTAAGAATATGTCTTAAATATCTCTTGCTTTGTATATCCAAGAAGAATTTCAGAGACGTAGTAATATATATAAAATCATTTTACCAAGCTAAACAAGAATGGTGGTGGTGGATGATATTTGGTCCTGTACGGACCGCCACTACTCACCACCATCACAACCGACAACACTCACCAACATCACCACTACCACTACAAATCAAACAAATTAAATCCATCCCCAGTTGCACATATTTATTATAATTAATTTCAGATCCAACATAGTTATAATGTCAAGTTACACCAAAGGATCAGTGGAGTCTTAATAACTAGAAAAAAAACCCAATGATACAGTTATTTACCTTAGCTACAGTGCATAGAGAAATCAAATCAACATAGATAAATCCCATGAGCAATACTACGATTCTGCCCATATAGTTACATTGGCACCACCAATCCATTCTCAAGTAAAAGGTAAAACAAATAATTAAAAGAATGACAATAGTACAATGTAAACCAAATATATTTTTGGGTCTAATGAAAACACTGAATCCATTATTGTCAAACAGACTAAGCTAGTATACTCTTAAATTAGGTGATAATAAAATTCATAAAATTTTGATTGCTAAAGAAGCTAGCCAATTCAGACTTGGCATCATAGAAAATGACTAAGGTTTAACATTGGAATTTACCACTTAAATACCCTTAATTCATGTTTCTAAGATGTAGAGCAATACGAATAACGAGATCCTTGGTAGATATAACCAATACGATAACTATCTAGACTAATTAATAAGCATGTTAATCTAAATTATTTAGTCTACATCGGCAACTCACATACTAAACAGTATATGAAAGGAATAAGAAAGCCAAAAGTGAGTTAATCCTTCATGATTAACATGACAAGATTATGCAAAAAGAGTAATTTCAATCACAAATGGGATGATGCTGCATCTGAGGACAAATAGTAATCTAAATACTCTTAATAATTCAAGTATACAATTCCTTTAGCAAGTTTATTAAGCACACCGTACCTTCAAACCTTTTTATCACTTTGAAAACCAACTCTTGGAGCAACAAGGAGACTATGGCAGTATGCTTAAACCATTCTCAAGATACCACTATTTATTATGAAACAAATGGTGCCAACTATCCACTTCCATTACTGAAATGAGTGGAGAAAGTAAAAAGAACGTTTACCTCTTTCTTATCTTTCGAGCATTTTAGCGAATAAGTTGCAGGCGCCTTGTTGTTGGTAGAAAGATAACCCTTTATTGTTGTGTTTTGCCGCTTACATAGATTCTGTTTTCACCTAAAAACTTGAACTGAATAGCAACTCAATAATTCCAGCCATACAAGAGTTTAAAGCATTCACAAACTGAAAACATCTTACGCACTAAATCAACTACATCAGCACCACATACTTGGCTTCTTTTATAGCTTGCAAACTGCTATTTTCTCACTAATTTGTTGCTAATCTTCCGAATCCAATAACAAGCCAATCTTCAATCCTTTCGACTATGAAGTCATCTCACTAAACCTTTGATAATACCCATCTCACTGATTTTCAAGTAATCACAATAACAAATATCTAATTCAGCAAATACCCATAGTTTTAAACAATTTCAAAACTAAGAAACTGTTACCTCCATACCTTATGAGTTCTTACAGGGATGGATGACAAGAAATCAAAAGAAAATGAACACTAGTTCCTTCCCATCAAACCCAATTTTTATCCAGCATCATAAACCCTAATTTCATTGGTATAATTATGATAGAATGATAGAAAATGGAAACCAAATTTTGATTTTCTCCTCCTCGACTACTTTTTTGAGAAGGGATCTGTCTCTCCATGTTTCTTTAACTTTGTGTGTTTTAAATTAAACACAATTTACATGACTAGGAAAACAATGCTAAGCCATGTGTTGAAAATTGAGGAAAAATGTAGACATGTGTCCACATCCATGCATAGCTATTTAGGCGCCTATGGGTTTAAAATAAGACATACTTCTTATTTAGGTACTAACGTCTATTATTGGGGCAACCTAAGAGTTTTAAAAGACATTGAACATTAGAGTTTTAGGTACTTTAAGTGCAAATTTTAACTAATGGGTTTAGTTAAATCCGAGAAAAAATGCAGGGTCTCACAACTGCGGTACATGTCCGCAATCAGGTGAGTAAAAATTAAAATAAAATAAATAATAATAATAATAATAATTGTAATTGTAATTGTAATAATAATAATGATAATAATGGAGGCCTTACTTTTTAGCCTGATTTCCCAATACTATCCACATGCTACATGTAAACAAAAATGAGTGTTGTTTTCCTTTCAAAGTTTTCACAAGTCATGACGATGTGAAAATAATTCAGAAACCAACCACAAATGAATAATGTTTAATTCATGATTTTTTTTGAAGCAACGTTTAATTTATGATATTAGATAATAATATTAAGTTTCAGTAACGCATAAGGCCTTTTTACACGGCTTTCTTTCTCTCTCTCCTCCCATTTTGTAACAGTTTTTTCTCCCTAATTTCCCAAATCTTCTGTTTATTCTAATCCAAATCTGTTTGGTTTGATCTGAAATCTTCATATATTCACAACAGATTTGGTTGTAATTAGTATTAATGCAGTAGTTTTAAATAAAACTTCCGCTATTTTGAGTGATCCAGGGTTATTATTTTATTTTTTTTTATTTTATTAGTTTTTTATCTCATATGCTTCATTCTCTAATGGCTTCAGTATGCTTGTAAGATGTTGTGAAGTAGTTTCTAGTAGCCTTGAAGGCGTTTCATTCGATTGCTACAATCGTTTCAATTATATCAACAAGGGCGATTCACACCGACATGACGGGATACTACATTTCTATGAAGATCCACGACTATTGGAAGTGATCGTGATATTGATGTTGTGTGCATATTACTCACTTTCGGGACAATCCCATCTTATTTAAGAAGATAATGAAGAAGACAAATTCTTTAAATCAAAATGACAGAATTTTAATTCACTGCCCATCCCTCAAATATCATCAGAATCCTTGGTGAAATCCATGTTTTTAATAAGTATGATGCATAACAGTTTACTTATAATTGTGATTCAAAACATTTATATTTATTATGTTTTTCATCTTTGATGTATCAGTACTTGATGTACCAATCTTACTTATTAATGAAACTTAAAGGTTTATCTTTTCCTTTAAAAATATTAACGTATAAAAAAATATTTTATGTGAAAACCATCAAATGATCTGATAGTTCTCATGCTCTTTTCCGTAGGGGAGGTGTGGTTTGAATCCTATAATTATCTAAATATTCCAAAATGAAAATTTTAGAAAATGTCTAAAGACCATAGAAATATAAAGTTAATTACACACATTTTATGTCAATATAAATGTATGATAATTTAACTAAACGGTGGAATCATGATTATCCTCCTGTTTCTATTCTACGGAGGAGTAAATTTAATAAAAATTCTTTCCTAAAAATAAATTAAAATAAAATAAAATAAATTAATTAACGTATAGGAAAACAAATACTGGAGAAAGAAAAATATCAACCGCATCCGTTGGTGGTGACACAGGTTGCCTACTAATTAATCTCCTGTTTGTTCTTAAAGTCATACATCTAAACACTCCATGTATTCTCTGTAATCTGTCGTTCTCATTAACATTTACAGAGGGGAGAAAAAACCAAAAAGAAAGGGAGAAAAAAAAAAAAAGATACTCAAAATTTAACCAGATTTTCCTTATTAAATAATTTTAATAATTTCACTCTCGTTCTCACACCTCTCTCACTTTTTCTCTCTCTACATTTCCCCCATTGAAACCAGGTTGGGTATCCCTCGCTCTCTGTCAGTCCCTCTGAAATGAATTTCATTTTGTTTTGTTTTTTTTGTAAGGAAATTTTTCTTGATGCATTTTTCTCTTGAATTATGAATTGTTCAAATTTTTTGATATGAATTTTGGATCTTTGGCTTTTTTTTTTTTTATTTCAGGGGAGGTTTCGGGTTGGATTTGATCAAGTTGAGTTTCTAGGGTTTTTAAGGTTTCCTCCCAGAGTCTCTAAGGGGAGATTAAGTTCGCTTGTCAGGGTACTAGTGAAAATAAAAAGAGGGAGATTGTATTATTGATGGGGAGAAATTAAAATTTCGTTCAAATTCATATTTTTGGGACTGTGATTTGATTAGTGAATATTTGGTGTTTCAAATAATATGATTTTGTAGTAGTATTATCAGTGGTGTAATTTGCATGAAGAGCCATTCAATTCATCCTTATTATTAAGGAAAATAATTGGGAAAATTTGAGAATTTTCTATTGGGTTGATTGAGTGGGTTGGAAATTAAGGAATTGAGATTTTGGATCTTATATTTTAAAAGGGAAGGCTGAAATTAGGTGGTGGTGGTGGTAAGAGAATGGAAGGAGGGATGATCTTATTGAGCGGTAACTGTGAGGAATTGGCGAGTATAGGGAGTAACTTTAGAGATCCTATATGTGATGATGTAGATATGGATATCGATGATTGTGAAATTGAAAGTCCGAAAGACCTTGAAGGAGAAGCAGAAGTAGAATCAGTTGGAGGAGAAGGAGTAGAAGGGTTTTTATCTGAAAAAGGAGATGATGGTGGTGGTGGTGAAGTGGGTGATGTTGTTTTCTCTAGAGAAGCACCACTTTTGAGTAAAGAAGACACGATAATTACATCTACTGTGGCTTGTGCTTGCAGTGCCACGAAACTAAAACAAAGAATGGCAGTGGAAGATTTTGAGCTACGAAGAAAGGATAAAAATGGGCGGGATAAGAAACTATCTAGACAAGAGAGAATTGAGTTAGGGCGTATGTTTCAGAGTGCTGTTAGCTCTCATGATTGGGATCTCGCAGATAGTCTGATAATGATGGCAGATCCACAGACACTGAATGATGCCCTGTGCATTTCATTAGACTCTATTTGGTTCTTGAACACCCAGCAAGAGTTGCTGGGAATTACGGGTTTGATGAAGAAGGTTATTTCCCAGGGTGCTTATGATTTTACTAGAGCGGCTCTTCGGACTTCCTTTCTCGCTTCATGTGTCTCTGCATGCCAGAGCCGGACTATGAGTTTAGCAGATACTGTAACTGTTATGGCCCAAAGGTAACCTTGTTGATCTCATTTGTCTAAGTTAGAATCTATAATTTAACACATTGGGTTCACTGTATCAGTATTATAAACACGATAGTTCGGTATATCCTGCGGAATCCTTTTATTGAAATAGGATCAAAAGAAACAGATTTGCTATATGTAATTAAAGTCGGTAAGACACTTCAATTTAACAGAATGATAGTGTTTTGGAAATTTTTATATCTACAGATTGATAAATAACAACACCACTGTTGATTGAAATTTGTAAATGCTGGGGGCTGGAAATGAATAGTTTTGCCCTTCCACCTGTCTCCTTAGCATGTTGGTGTTACCACTTCGTTAAATTGCCAGCCTAATGTTTCTGCTAACATTACCATCTAATTAGGAGCAATAAAGTTAAACAGAAGATGCGAAAGGGTCCGTGGAACCAGTAGTATTTATGGGAATAGTTAAATTATTTGACGAAGTTATTGCTGCCTTTTTCAGGTTACACGAGCGCCTCCAGGAATGCAATGGTGATGAGGTTTTGAAAGCAGAAGCTGGTGCCAAGGTCCAGAAATTTACAGAATGGGCTCTGAAATGTATAGGATTCCACTCTCGTTGCCAGGGAAGCAGGGATAGAGTAAGTCAAAGTTCTGCAGTAGAAATCCAACTCCAGTTGTCAGCTTTTAAGACATTTTTGGATCTTGCTGGTAATCAGCTTACGGGGAAGGATTTCACTGAAGCGTTTGATGCAGCATGCTTCCCTTTAACTCTTTTTTCTAGCTCTTTTGATCCTGGTTGGGCATCTGGGATTTCGGCAACCGTGATCCAGGGGTTGCTTGGTATGTTGGTGGAGGGTGGTGCAGACAACGTCAACCAGTGCTTCCTTGAAGCCTCGCGTTTTGGTAGCACAGAGCTTGTTCGCATCTTGTTGCAGGTAGTTCTAACTTTACTTCAACTGATCCTTTGCAAACATGAATTTTCTGTTAAGCTGAGATGGTGTTGTTCTTATAGTAATCTAAGTCGAGATTATAGAACAAGATCACTATGTTAAATGGTTAATGATATTGCTGTAAAAAGTCAGTACTGCAGTTTTTGGTACCCATTGGTAGACAACATAGACAGTGAGGAGTACAACAAAGAATCATGTTGGAGTTTGTTGGAAAAGGACTATGTGGGTGTGTGTGCTGTCATTGAGGTTGAATACCAAATGGGTCTCGCCTGGTTTTCAAGAGTTATTAGAGGCAGATTACTGCATGATGACTTGACTAAGTTCCCCATATAGTGGAGTTGATGTGTCGGCAGGTGATTTTAAATGCTACAGTGAATTTGGGCTCATTTAACTTTCAATACAAAAATACCGATGAAGATCTTTGTTGAGTGGTTATCAGATATAAACCATTACTTTGCGTGAGGGGAGACTTTTAACCAATTTACCAGAGTAAGTGTCACTCTTTCGATAGAACGAACTAAGGTTGTTCTTGTAGCAGAAAAGGATGGGTAGGACTAGGTCAGCGTTTTATGTTGGGCGACATATTCTCATCATTGACGAGTGCATGTCAGGGAACATAGGTTTTTTCCAGGTAAGGTGTGACTAAATAAATAAATAAATAAAAAAAAATCCTATGGTAGGTATTAAGCCTAGACACATTGCCCAACAAAAATGCGAAATCTCCTGGTTTAAGAAGCAAGAATACTAGAGGAAAGATTTTATCGAGTGCAGAAAAAAGAGTGTACGTAATAAAAAAATTCGGCCTTCAGATTACCCAGCCGCTGTTTGCCGAGTTCAGAAAAGGCTCTCGGTTATGTGCAGGTCTCCATAAACCATGAAACACCACTTCAGGGCTCTCGCAGTCCCTTCGGCAACCTAACGAGTAAGAATCTCTGTGAATGTGTTGTTTAAGCATCACAAATAAACTAAGTGATCACGGATTTGAGAGAACTGAAAAGTATAAAGAAACTTAATAAGTTCAGTAGAACGAGGGGAGACAGAAATGTGTGGGAGGCGAACAAGTGATTTCATTGACTTCAGTAGTGATCCATGATCCCTCCCCCACAAAATATAAGGGTGTAGAAGGACATATTAATGAGTTTTCACGTCTAACATTGGATTTTGTAATGTATAGCATAGGTTAACTTAGCTGTGTACCATTTTTTGAAGTTCATCGGATGTCTTAAGCAACAAATGCTTCTCTGCAGAAGTATAGTGTGTTGCCAAATGTGTCTTGCTGGATTAATTTGTTATAGGTTGTTTAAATTATAGGAAAGCTAGTGTTGCTTATTCCGAAAACACATATGTGATATCATTGGCTTTTGCTTTTGGTGTGTCCTAGATTGCTCAGAGGAACAGCTTGGATGTGGATGTTGACCTGGCTTTGGGCTTTGCTTCTCATTACTCCAAGATTGGTACAATGGAGTGTCTGGTTGAAGAGGGTAATGCAGTTGCGTTTTTGGGACCTTTAATGAGAGCTGCTGAGAGGGGTTGCATGCAGGTGGTTCAATGGTTTGTCCAAAGAGGGTGCCGAGACATGGAGCTCTGCCTTGCACTCACAGCTGCTACCTCCAGCAGCCAAGTAGGGATTTCTGCTTACCTTCTTCCTCATGTTCCTCAACATGTGCTTGCTGCTCTAAGCATCGAGATCTTGAAAGCAGCTGGTGAACGAAGTGGTGGGTCCCTTGATGGTGTTGCATTTCTCCTGCGCTCAGACTTTCTCGGTGATCCAGCTGCCACATACGCTGTTGCAGACAGCATCGCAAAGTCTGACGATGAAGCTGTGGCTCCAGAGCTTAGGGCTTTTCTACGGGAACACTGGTCAGAGGCGGCATTTTTGGAAGGATTGAGGCGTGAAGAGGATCACTATGTGAATGTGATGAGGATATTGAGGAGGGGTGGATCTCCTGTATCCCTATGTTTGCAGGACCTACCTGCTCCTCTAATAATGGCCATCACTTATTTACCTCTGTACATGGAGTGCATTGAGAAAGGTGGGCGCTTGTTATCGCAGAGGCTAAGAGGACAACTGGTAGAAGCCTCAAGAAGATTAGGTAATAGTAGTGTGTCAACATGTGGGGATATTTCTGCAAGTAGGCTGGGTGGAGGAAGAGATCTCTTGGTTGTGTTGGAGCATTACCTTCCACCATTTTTGCTTCGGACAGGCGGTGAGGATGTTGCATGAGCATATCACAACCTCAAAGTTTCTCTCCTTTTCCGTCATCATCTCTCCATCTACATTTCCCTTACAAATTCTCATGAAATTAATAATATTTTAGAAGGCCATACAAGAGTGGGTGCCGCGTTATGTATCATGTGAGATTTAAGTCTTCCCATTCATGCTGTATTTTTGTCCAAGTATCACATTTCTCTCTCTACTTTTTGTTCTTGTGTACCATATTATTGTCATCTAATACTACATTCACTGAGCTTACCAGGAATGAGCATACCAGAATCCCTTCCGATCAAGAATTATACTATACACCGGAGATCAAGCATGTATTGATCTATTAGATCTTATCCCAGCGAATGATTCGTCTGTCTTTGATCCCGGCTAAATGACTAGTAGATAGTAGAGCATGAAATGATTCGTCTGTCTTTGATCCCGGCTAAATGACTAGTAGATAGCAGAGCATGACCCGTTCCGTACGGGTCAATAATAAGTACTCCAAATGAAACTTTTTATCGTTTATTATTACATAACTTGGTATAAAAAACCTAGGTGACCAAACTTTCTATACAAAAAATCCTTCTATATTATCTTTTATAAATAAAAATTATTTTAATTAAATATAAAATTAAAACCTCATTTCCCTTAACGTTGGTTAATTTTAGTTTTTAGTTATTTTTAATATACCCGAGATGCCCTTTCCTATATAACCTATTAGTTTCAAATGGAAATAAATGAGAAAATCAAATCTTGGTGAGAGAAAAATCGGCTAAATCAAATTTGCTCCAAATAATAGAATCTGATTCAGGAAAGAAAAAAAAAATTCTCTCTCAAAATCTTAGCTTCGGCTAGGGTTTCAATTTGAAACAGATCTTCCCCAAATAACTCCATTGATTATTTGAAGAACCGAACTCGTTTTCATTTCTCTTTAATTGAAGAACAGAAACTGTAACTTCAGTTGTATTCATCAGGTAAGTTTGATTTTGATTGTACTTGATTTTGGTTTTCATATTGTGATTTTGATTGTATTTTAATTTTCGATTTACTGATTTTGGTTGTTATTGATTATCAAACTTTTCTTTTTGTTCTTCGAATCAGTCATCAGTGAGATTAGATATTTGTTTGAAGATTCCAACTGAAGTTACAGTTTATTCTTTCTATTTGATCATATTCTCATTCGGCTCAAGCTGTTGTTTTAGTTCAATCATTCATCGCAAACTGAAATTCAACTTTCAGGTATAATTGATTTTTTTTTTATTTTGTTGAATTTTTGAGTTTATGTTGATTATGAAACTCAGATCCATTTGTTTTTACGATTTCTATGTTTATGTTGTTGATGTTCTTATTCAAATCGATTGGAATCAAATTTGTTATGTTTTTGATTTTGATGTTCTTATTCAAATCTACTGGAATCAAATTTGTTATGTTTTTGATGTTCTTGATGTTAATATTCAAATTTTTCCTGTAGATTATTTGAATCAGAATTTGTTATGTTGTTGATGTTAATATTCAATATTTGTTGTTGGTGTTGTTGTTTATACTCACAGCTAGTGAAGTTGATTTTGGTTTCATACCTTGTCATGTATATTATTGGAATCAAAATTGTTATGTTTTTGATGTTTCTTATTCAAATTTTGTTGTTCGTGTTGTTGTTTATATTCACAGCTAGTGAAATTGTTTTTTGTTTCATACTTTTTTCCTGTAGATTATTGGGATCAGAATTTGTTATGTTGTTGATGTTAGTATTCAATTTTTGTTGTTTGTTGTTGTTTATATTCACATCTAGTGAAACTTTTTTTGGTTTCATACTTTTTTCTGTAGATTATGGAATCTGTTCTCGTTGTTATATCTCACAAAGAGGATACATTATCTTTTCGTATTGGTCTACAAGCATCTGTTTGTGATTTGAAGGGTAGTATATGTTCAAGTTGGTGTCAATTCTCTGTTCTTTCTATAAAAAATTTCCACATAGTTTGTCATCAGCAAAAGGTTATTAATTCTGATTTTGATCTCCAATCGGTTGCTTTATTTATTTTGTTTAATAAGCTTTCATCTCTTGATTTACATGTAAGGCATAGAGATGAGTCCTCTAGTTATAATTCAGAAATTTCAAGAATCATACCATTTGAGCAGCCACGAAGTTTAGGAATTATATCTTTCGAGCACGCAGAACTTACAAATTTAGTTGATTATGATGTCCGTAATAAAGTTAAAGAACCGTTGAAGTATGCGCTTTGGTTAGGCCTTTTTCAGGGTGTCAATCAGGTGTTTACGGGAGGTGTTCAACAAGTTCGCTCTGATTTGTTGAAATATCATGCAACATCTGGGTATTCATTTAAGATGACAATGAATGGGAAGTTGAGGATTAGTGCATGTTGTTCTAAGAAGGAAGAAGAGAAATGTGAATGGCATATATATGCTGTTTTTATTGATGGTGTTAAAGGTAGTCCTTTTACTATCAAGGAGTTACATAAGAAGCATACTTGTAGTGGTGGAGTTGTAAACAGACCACATCTATCGAAGAAACTAATTAGTAGCTTGATTCTCTAAGAGATTAAACATAATCCAAAGAAGAAGACAAATGATATTATGAATTAGTTTATAAGAGAGTATAGCTTTGGCATTATTCGTTATTATGCATATGCAGGGAAGAGGCATGCGTTGAATATTACATGGGGAGAGAACGAGAAATCATTTATGTACTTGAAATGGTATACCAACAAATTGACTGAAACCAATCCTGGATCTCGTGTTGTTTTGGAAGTTGAAAATGGGACTCAAAAATTCAGAGATTGTTTATCTCTTTCGGAGCATGCATTCGTGGATTCAATCACTGTCGTCCTTTATTATTCCTTGATGCATCCATTTGAAAAGTAAATACCTTGGTCATATCATGGCAGCAACAGGTCTAACCGACAATGACGGTAAGTTTCTTAATCATTCTATTTGTTTCTGAGTTAATAAACAGATGAAACCTAAAACCATGCTACAAACAGATGAAACCAAAATGAAAACCAGTGAAACCTATTTACAAAAAAAATTATTTGAAACAGATGAAACCTTATTGATGAAACCAAAATTGGTTTCATCGTTTTTATATTCTCAGATATTTTTCCTGTTCTGTTTCAGAAATCTATCCTTTTGCTTATGTTGTGGTTTAATCGTAGAATGACGCGAACTGGAAATGGTTTTTGGAGAATTTGAAGGAAGTCCTTTCTCCTCTGCACAAAAAGCTTACTTTTGTCAGTGATCGAGGTAGTGGTTTGGTGAATCAAATTCCTGAAGTATTCAATGATGATGTTTATGGTTGGTGTTATTGGCATATGAAGAACAGTATCAATACATACTTGTCGAAGTCCAGTAAGGTTTATAATAATTATGTGCTTGGATTGTTTGAAAAATGTGCATATGCTAATACACATACAAAATTTTCAGAGAACTGGGAGAAGTTGTTGCAGGTCAAAAATCAGAAGTTACAAGATTATCTGAGTAGAGCCCCGGTTGATAAATGGTCAAGCGTTTATCTCCCGGGTCGTCGTTATGGTAGGTTGTGTTCGAATATCACTGAGAGATTCAATAGTTGGATCCTTGAAGAGAGAGAGAAGCCTATAGCCATCATGGTTGATGAGATCAGAGTGAATCTTATGAATCAAATATGCGTACGTCGCGAGGAATGTGCAACATTATTGAAGTGGCGAGAAACTTTATGTCCAGAATTTGAAATTGAGCTCTACAACAACAAGATGCACGGCTGTGAATACATTGTCACCAAGTCGTCGCAATATGTGTTTGAAGTTCATTCGACATTAACACAAAAGGTCGATTTGCAAAGAAGAACATGTTCTTGCAACCGCTGGCGCATCAACGGTTTACCTTGTGCCCACTCTATTCGTTGTATCATGATAAATGAAGAAGATCCATATAAGTATGCCGAATTCTACTTTACAGTAAAATTCTACCGTGAATCCTATGTAAGACCAATCAATCATGTTCCCACAGTTGAAAAGCCTGTGATTGTGTCTCCAAAATCTCTTGTTCTTGGTCCTGATGTTCTACCACAATTAGGTCGTCCAAGGAAGAAGAAGAGAATTCTTAATACAGGTTCAGTTCCTAATAAGAAGATGAGAACTTGTGGTAACTGCCATGTTTTGAGTGCCCATAACCGAAGGACATGCCCTGCGCGGCAAATGTGAATTCATTTTGACTACAATTCGTCTAGACTACTATATGTTTTGATCTTTATTTTCTGATTTATTCTTTTTTCTATATTTGTTTACATTTAAACATGTTTGTTTAATTTTAGATTAATTTTGTCAGAGTTGCAGGCTTTTATAATTTGTTGGAACCAAAATAGGTTTCATAGTTTGTCACATGCTCAAAATAGGTTTCATAGTTTGTCACATGCTTCAGTATTTTTTTTCATCTCTAATATGATGGAACTTATTTTGGTTCCATCAATTTTTTTTCATCTGGAATAAGATGGAACCATAAAAATGATGGAACTTTTTTTGGTTCCATCATTTTTGTTTACGTCTGTGATAAGTATTTTCATCCTGGATCCGTCACTTCTATTATAAAAAAAACTAAAAAGAAAAAAGAGAAAAATATCACAACATCTTGATTAAGAGTCGATTTTTTATTACTTAATACTAGTTAATGATCGATGAAAAGACTGTTCTTAGTTCTTTAAACTTGCTACCCTGTATTTACAACTTCTTTAACCCAAACTCAGTATCACTTGATTTTACCACCATGACCTGCACCCTCACTTCCATGAACACACAACTACCATTAAATCAGCATCAATCTTTTTTCTCTTCCATCTAAACAAGACACACCTAAAAAGAAACAAAACAATTATAGTCCTCCTCCACCCTATTGTGAATCAATCTTTGTCCGTCTTTAATTTGCAACTTTGGCCTCATAGTCTACAACTTTGGCCTCATGTATCTTGCAGGCCAGCTTTGGCCTCATATTCTGCACCTTTTGTTTTATATTCTCTTCGGACGAAAATTTTCCTTTCAAGAGGCTCTTCATGTAATAGCAAACATGAAGGCCGCAATCATTCCTGAAATTAACAAAACAAGATCTTTAAATTGAAAAAAACAAAAAATGATTGAAATGAAGATATTTAAAGCACTTGCACATCTTGTTGACAACACAAAGGGGTGTTCAAAACATATTCTTTTGTTTGACTTGCTGGGTCTAGGAAGAGCTTTGCAACATGTTGTTTGAATGCTGACACCATTCTTTCTTTCATGCTTTCAGCACTTTTGTTGCATTCATCTTCAGTGGAAGCCATGGAGTTGTAGTGAGAGAATCCTCCAGTCTCATTATAAAAAACTAACAATGTCCAGTGATACAACTTTTCACTAAGTTTTGTTAGCAATGGAACGAATACAAATTCTGGAGTGTAATCCATTTTGTCGATGAAAGCTTCAATTGCAGTGCGATTATTTTGCCCGATTGAGTGCAGTGTCTGAAATTCAGTAAAAAGTCAAAAATCAAGTTCTAATTTTGTTTCAGAAAGACACTTGTATAAGAGAATCTATAGGAAACTTACATAGACATATGTGCTTAGAAAAACTGCCCTTTTGTACTTAAGGTTTCATGTTTTTCTTTGATATGTTTTTTTTTTGCAATTTGAGCATGTAGAACTCAATCATATCTCCTGCAATGTCACCCTTTCTTACCAAGGTATTCATATTCCTTCCTGTAATGTACAACCCCAGCTCTTTTTTCTCCCAAGCCATGTCAATGTTGTTAAATTGTTGAAAAACAAATTAATGATTAAAGAAGAAGAAAAGAAACTGAAACAAATGTATTCTCATTTTGGTTTCAACACTTAAATTATGAAACCAAAAAACTGAATAGTATGAATACCACTTACCTTTCATTGTGCATTTTAAAATATCTGCACACAATCGGTTTCTGATTTGAATCCAGTACTTGCATATTTTTTAAGTTGTCAACTGCTTTCAACTTGACTTCATTTTTCTCTTTTTGTTTGTTCTCCAACTTTCTAGTTTGCTTTCTGCTCACACAACGACTCTTGTTTCTTTTCTTCTTCTTAGCTTCCCCAGGTGTATAATCCTGCATCTTAACAGGTGCTTGCATACTCCTTTTGTTTTTCCTCATCCTTGAGATTATGTTACTCACCTTTTGTTCGGACTGACGTCTTCTTTCTCACTATCTTCTTTGTCACTGTCAGTTTGCGTCAATCCCAACTTGAAATGAGGAATATCATCTTCTAAAGCAATTACATCATTTGCCATGTTTATAACTGAGTTGTAGCACATACCTTTACTTTTTGGCTTTGATGTATAAGTCTTTTTTGCATATTCATCTTCCATTTGCTGAAGAATAGTTTCATCAATTGAACCCTGAGTTGACACTTCAATCTCTATCTCTGGCTTTGACGAAGAACTTTTCTTGGCTTCCAATTCTACCTGCTCAGCCACCTTGATATCTTCTATTGTGTCTGGAGTCATTTCGGAAACTTCTTCTATTACACTCCTCAACTCAGTCTTCGAAAAAGAAGATTCAAATTGTTCAGCCACCTTGATATCTTCAGCTGTGTTTGAAGTTATCTCCAAAACTTCTTCTATTACATTATCTTTGGCTTGCTTCCCTTTGATTCTAGAATCAACTTTCTCACTCCACCTCCAATTCTTCAATTGTGTTCGGAGTTAACTCCGAAACCTCTTCAATCAGTTGCTGAGCTTTGCCTTCCGATGATGCAACCTTTTCTGGTTCCATCACCTCTTGCTCCTGAACTTCTCCTTCAATTGATGAAACCTTTCCTGGTTCCAACAAAGAATCTTCAAAATCTTCAATTAAACCTTGAATCTGAACTTTATGAGCTGCAACCTTTTCAGGTTCCACTGCATCATGTTGTTGTGTTTCTTCAGGCATATTCACTACCTGCAAGATTTTTTGATTTCAAAAAAATTAGATTCAATGACAACAAACAAATTAAATTAAATCAAATCAAATCAAAGTATCACCTCAGCATTATCTTCAAAAACAACATTGTCAGACTTTTGTTCACCATCTTCTTCGACCAATAAATCCTTTTCTTGTTCAATCTCAACATCGCCAGCATCTTGTTCTGTTTCTTCTTGCTGCAAACCCCTTTCTTTTTCTATCATGTTATCCACAATATTTATAGCTTTGTTTATCATATCCTGCAATATTAACATATGTTATATATTAACATATGTTAGATGTTAACATATGTTAGATGTTAACATTTCTAACTTAATATAATTCTCAAATGAAACTTTTCTGAAACGCTTTCATTAAAAAAGAAATTCATACAAATCTATTCAAATGGAACTATCATTAACCCAACACACACAAATAAACAAGATCATATTTAACTCACCTAAGATTTAACATATCACCTCCACATCTTGTTCACTGTTTGAAACCTTTTCAGGTACCATTTCTTCACGGTTCGAAACCGTTTCTGTTTCATCTCTTTCACGTTTCTGTCTCACGTAAGTCTTCATCACTGGTTGTAACTTCTCCTCAGCATCATATTTGGCCAGAATTGATTGGTCTTCTTCAGAAAGCCCATTGTTACCAACGCTTATAATTTTTTCAATCAAAATTCTCGCCCACTTATATTTTGCCTTGTAAGGGTTATCTTCATTTCCAGTTCCAACACTCTCTTCATTTTTATCACCAACAATCTCTTCACTTGCATTACCCTCTTCATTTCCATAACCAACCTGCATTTCATCATCAATGTACTCTTCAACATGAATATCCTCTTCCTTTATACGCTGGACCAAGCGTATTTCTTGTTTATTATATGGAAGCAAGAAGGATCCCTGACGGTAACCCACATTCATCTGCAGAACACAAGAAAAGTTATGGAACTTGTTTTGATTTCATCATTCTTTTTTCATTTGGAATAAGGTGGAATTAAACGAACTATGGAACCTTATTTTGGTTCCATAATTTTTTGTCATCTGGAATAAGGTGCAACCAAATAAATTATTAAAATTTTTAATTCTCAGACATTAAAAATTATAAACAAACAAGAACTGTTGTTGCTTTTACCTTTGAGAAAATTTCTGGTTTATTGCTAAGATCATCAAAATTATTCACCACTTCCTTGCTTATTTCATCTAGGTTCCATCTAGCGAACCTTGCGTACATCTCGTTCCCATCCTGTCTCAATGTGATGTTTGACATCTCGACAAACCAATACTGAAAAAACAATACACAACATTCAAATTAGTAATCAAACTCGGGAAAAATAAAAACAAACAATTTAGGAATCAAAAGAAAGAAAAATTAACTTACCAGTGGGTAAATGACGCAACCCAATACATCATCAACTTCTTCAGCTTTTATTATCGACTCAATTAGATACTCATGAAAAACATCTGGCCAACACACCTTATTCATCTCAAATACTTGGTACAAGTATTTTGAAGTCAGATTTTGCCCACCTTTGTTTGGGAAAAATATCGAAACCAAGAGATAGAGTACGAATAGCTTGACGAAGTCTTCAGCTTTGGTTTCATCTGCTGCAGTTTCCATCATAGCTCTCAGAATATCAGTTTTCTTCATCTTCTTATCTCCCTTAAAATACTCGACCGCAAACATGTTCACCTTTTTCTTCATCTCAACATCTTTGTCTATATTTACATTCTTCATTATTTGTAGACCAAAATCACAGCGAAGTGTTCACGTGTTGTCTATTTTTTGCTCTCATTAACTTGAAACAATCTGGTTTCACACGCTTGACACTTTTATAATATGACCCTAAGATCATCTGAATTGCTTTGGTCTTTTTCTTCAATTTTTCTTCTTGCAGCGTACCTTCGAACCGTTTGAAGAAACGCCAAAATGGACAAGCAACAAGTGCCTTAATGTGTTTTTCATTAAGGAAACGCCAAAATGGAAAAAAAAGACTGACAGAACCATATAGGTGCAGCTGCACACAAATGGTGCAACGAGCACCTATATGGTTCTGTCAGTCTTTTTTTTCCTGTTACAGAATAAGTAAACCATAAGCACAAACAGAACTTGTCCCAACCATACAGGGAAGATGATGAAACCAATTTTGGTTCCATAAAAATAGGCATGAAGTAAAAAACACCAACACAGTTGGTCACAACCATACACATAAGATGATGAAACCAATTTTGGTTCCATCAAAATAGCCATTAAGTAAAAAACACCAACACAATTGGTCCCAACCATGCACAGAAGATTATGAAACCTTTTTTTGTTCCATAGAAATAGACATTAAGTAACAAACACCAACACAGTTGGTCCCAACCATATACATAAGATGATGAAACCGGTTTTGGTTCCATCAAAATAGACATTAAGTAAAAAAACACCAACACAGTTTGTCACAACCATACACGGAAGATGATGAAACCTCTTTTGGTTCCATTGAAATAGACATTAAGTAAAAAACACCAACATAGTTGGTCCCAACCATAAGTGAACATGATGAAATCAATTTTGGTTCCATCAGAATAGAAATTAAGTAAATAAATTAGGTCAAAACAGAGGAAACCTAAAACCATGCTACAAACATATGAAACCAAGATGAAAATCAGTGAAACCTAATTACAGAAAAATGTAATTGAAACCTAACTATGAAACCGGTGATTTTTCGAAACAGAGGAAACCTTATTACCCAAATTCATTGATGAAACCAAAATTACGAAACTAAAAATCATTGATGCATGTTTATTTTCAAACATAAACAATCACTGAAGAACAATGAAACTTCGATTTACCTTTTGGAGAATCTTGTTTCTTAACTGTTTTGTTAAGTTTTTTGTTCATCTTTTTATCTTTATTTTTCTCTTGTTTATTCACCATTTTTAATGATGTTCAGTGATTTTGTTTCAATTTTTGGTAAGGTTTAAATTGTTAGAGAATATAATAGAAAGATCTAAGTTAATAGTAGAAGTAGGATGTGGGAAACTTAGTATATCTACTGATGATGATGAACAACCGTTTGAGAATCAGAAATTCAGTTTTTTATTCTGTTTTTTAATGTACTGTTGGTAATGTAGATGATCACGACGACGATGATGATTATGACGATCAGGATGATATGGATGAAGATTAAGATGATGTTGTTTCATGAGATTTTTCTTCTGATTTTGAAAATGGGGAACGGTTGAAATTCCGGAAGAGGTTGAAAAGGGAACCAAATTTTGTTTCAAATTTAATTATTGAGAATTAAATGAGAGTGAGTGAGCGGTTTTATTAAGGGTAGTTTAGACAGTTGGGCTCAAATGGGTTTTTTGTGACAAATTTGTTTTGTTGGGTTTTTTGTAGTTGGATAGTGACACCTATGGGCTTATAACCCACGACCTGTTATTATTATTTGAATAAATTTTGTGGAATTTATTTGTGAGGAGATAAATTGACATATTAAAGTGTGATATTGAATTTCCGTCCAAACAGTAACATATAGAAACTCAAGTTTTTTATTATTCAAAACATATTTGATTGGTTTTTATTATTTTATAAATAAAAAAATAATTTAGAGAAAAAATTAGAGATATAATAGGAAAAAAATTTAGGATAAATAAAATAGTTAAAAGAAAAATATTAGGAGTAAATTTAGGTAGAAATAGAAATTGGTTTTAATTGAATACGAAAACTTAGTTTCCGTCAAAAATCATACAGAAACTTAGTATACGTAAAGTAGATTTTTTGATGAAAACTGAATGGGATCAGATATGTGTGCATTGCTAGCTAAGCTAAAGCTTTGGAACACATTATAACTAAGAAATAAACCATAGTGATTGGCCTTAGCTATAATATGGCTAAGCTTAGCCAAAATCCTTACCATACTGCTTGGACTTAGATACATCCACCAAAATTTAAGCCCGTAAAGCCACAGGCATGAGGCATTTATTTATATTTTCAGTTATTTCTTGACATTTCACGGCTGTTATTTTTCAGGAAAATGTCAAAATGTTTCCCATAAAATATTATGTTATATCTTATAATAAAAAATTTGTGATAACTGTATAAATCTCGTTAGCATTCCGCGACACGAGGTGACAACAATTTGATATATAATTTACGTAATCGCTACATCTAAAAAAATAATTTTAAAAATGAGGTAAATATATGTAAACTTAGTATAGAATATTTTATTTTCCAAGTGAAATCCCCTAGTATACGAAAGAGTGAAAAAGTGCTTTCGTTGTTGTGGAATAAGAAGCCTCCGTATTTTATGCCTCAAATATGTGTAAGCTAATGCCTCAAACAAGTTGAACACATAAAAGCCAAAGAAACACAAAACCTTTAGAATGCAAGTTGCAGAGAAAATTAATGGCCGTCGACGTTGACTAGGGTCAAGAGAAATTTTCGTAAATCGTCCAATTACGAGTCAAGCTATTTCTAACCGATTTAAGATCTTCCTCCATCTTCATCACCTTCATCAACCACTACGACACTTGGAAGAAGATTTCTGTCTTGTTAGTAACCAAGCAAAGACACTAAGTTGGCTCGAATTTCTGGAGAATATCTTTCACCTTTCATGCCTGCCTATTTATCTCTTCCTCGTTTATCCCCCACCTCTTTTCAGCTTCTCCTTCCTTCAGTTTCCAATGTCAGAAACCCAACCGCCACCCCTACCCAATCCACTACAATCGCCTCCACCTTCTACTACCGTTAAACCACTAAATCACTCCATCAGCACTGAAAAAGACTCCCCAGACGCAGTGAATTTACACGGCTCAAGAAAACATGAAAGAAACTTCTATTCCCCATGCAAAGAAGAATAACAACCCAGCCTCCACGTCTTCTTCTTCCACCTTTCTCTCATAAAACTCAACCTTCATCCATAAATCTAAAACTCCAAAAAACACTTTACCTCCTGTTTCCAGTTTAAGAAAATTTAACTCACAAAGTTTCCAGCTTGAGAACCAACACTATACTACTCACCTACAACCACCACCTTCAAACCACTAACCCTAATCCAAAACACTCAAATACACCCATTTTTCAACTAACAAAAAGAATGCAAAGCTTACTTAGAGATCCCATGACCACTGTCTTGCCATCAAAATTCTTGCCGGCACCTTCTCATACCATGGCCTCAAACAAGCTTTGAATAAAAGATGGCATCCACTTCAGTATGAGCACTTGGAGACTGTCCCAAACACCTTTGCCTTCAAACTATCCATATTCAAGCAAGAAGCCAAGTTGGCGATTCTTCAACACCAACCTTGGATCATTTCAAACCAGGTTGTGATGATAGAGGATTGAAACCTCTATATTACCCAACCAGATAAGTGCTTTAATGATTTATTTATTTTGGATTCAATTATTGAACCTCCCTTTTTACTTCATCGAAGAAGAATCCATTCAAGCCCTTCTGAAGGACACTAGTAAAGTAATCGAGACAGACATCAAGAGTAGACCTATACGAGCCAAAGTAACAATTGGTCTACACAAACCATTCATGCTAGGGGTTCTCTTGGAGATCGCAGGAAAGATGTGGATACAGTTTTCTTATGAGCATCTTCCAAAGCTCTGCTTTATGTATGGGTTCCCAGGACATATCTCTAAAGAATGTCTAAATTTTATTAGCCATTAGCATGCTACCTTTGCAACCAGATTCAAGTTATTTCCTTATTCTCATCTAAACAACAAAATGAGGGATTCAAACCCTAAAGCCCCTATCATAAACTTCATATCCTTACCAACAATCACTCAAGACTCCAAAACCTCATCTTCCAACCAAAAATCATGTTCAACAAATCAAGCAAGTTCATCGTTAAAGTATGACAATCAAGAGAAACTCAAAACCACCACTTCGGCTTCGGTAGCTAGGGTTTTCATCCCGAGTCAACTCGCTCCTGAGATGATTCACTAGGGGTTAAAATAGAATTTCCTCAATCAATTAACATCATATATTCCCTTCAAATACACTGCAACACCTTTCAACCTCCAGTATCAACCTTCTTTTTTTGAGCCGTGTGCACAAACGAAAAGCGTGTGGCAGGGGATAAACCTAATTCAGGATGATGTCGTCACTACATTAGCAAAAGACAAAGATTTTCGTATCAGAAACATCTCGTCTACCTCAACTCATTCCATGGACCGAAACACTTTGGTGGACCAATATACTATGGGGTTCCTATCTCTGCTACTATCATCAAGGATCAACACTTTTCACCCAGCCAGACCAAAGGGAAAGAAACAACTACCCAAACTACCATTTCATCCACACTATCCATCAACTTTATCACTCCTCAAACAGCCCTATTCCTCAATTTGTTCACACCTGAGTACTCCCAGCTCTTAGATATTTTTCTCCAACAATCATAGGCTCGTGTTAACCTCACAGTTAGCAACGTAGAAGGTAAACCTCAAGTACGAGTTACCCACAACCACCCCACTGAAAAGAATACTCTACCAACCACCACATTGAAAACCTACAAAAGGAGACACAACAACAACAGGAAATCAACACCATAACACCTCAGTTCTTTGGAAACCAAATTTTGCTTCACCTCTTCCACCTCAGAAGGAAAGAAAATTCACATCATTAACAATTTTGCAAGTTACCCCCCAGTTTTCATGTCCCTTCTTGGGAATTCCCAATTGAAAGACCAAGAAAGAACAAAGTTGTTTCTCATTCATACCCACCACCAGCTGAACCATTTCAACAAGCTCATAAGATTAGCAAGCTACTTCCGAATCCATCTTGGTATCTATCTTGTGACCAAGAGACTGATGCTGAAGTTTTTTTATCATGTATTGCAAGGCGTTGGCCCTGACCAACCCTCGCCACAAAAATAAATTGTATTGCATGAAGCTGTCAAGGTGTACACCAGACCTTGACAATTTCCAAATTGTGTGAGTTCACTCGCACTCATCACCTACAGTTAATTTTATTTTCGGAAACTTTAGCAAGTAATAGTTACATGTTGTCTTTTCATTCTATACTAGGATTTCAACAGTGTTTTTATGTTCCTTGTATGGGCCGGAAATGTAGCCTCATTTTAATGTGGATGTCTTATCTCAAGGTCTCAATCTTATCTGCAAACCAAAGTCTTATTCACGCTTACATTGAATCTCCAACAACAAAACAACCTTGGTTATTTACTGGAATGTATGCTCCCCAAAATAAATTAGCAAGAAAAGATCTATGACAAAATTTCCTCTCCACGGTTCCACCCATACAGCTCCCACGGCTGTTAATGGGTGACTTAAAATGAACATAAAAAGAAGAAAGGAGGTAGACCCGTTAGTTCAACTAAAGCTCAAATATTCAAAAAAATTGTTAATGAAGAAGGCCTAATTGATCTAGGAGCCTTGCAAACCAACAATGGATAAACCTACATTCCGCAGCTATGGTGTTTCATCTACCAAGAATTGGCTCAGATCATGCTCTTTCAATGCTTAGCCACAAAGCAATTCAATATAGATCCACTAAACATTTCCGAGTTGAACACCTTTGGTTCATACACCCTCACATGCCACGTGTAATGCAACAAGCGTGGAATCAATAACAATACCCCAAAACAATGATGAACCACAATAATAAGTTGGATACTACATCTGAAGCACTCCGCATTTGGCATAAAACAACATTTGGGCATCTTCCATCTATGATCAAAGCGGCAGAAAAACAAGTTGAATGGGCCCAAGAAAATTGTGCAACAACAACAGATGGGAGACTTCAATTATTGTTAGATTTTGAACAACAAGCAAGGAACACCCACCTGGTCCTTATCCAATACCAAGAAACATATTGGAAGCAACGCTCGAGGATCCAATGGTTGCGTGAAGGTGATTTAAACACTACTTTCTTTCATATTACTGCAACAGTCCACAGAAGTACCAACTACATCCACCAGGTGAAAAATGACCAGCACCAGTGGATTGATGATCCTAACCAGATAGTATAGCTAATGCTTCTCCATTTTTAACAACCTCTACAACCATTGATCCTGGTTTGTTTAGTCATACAAGCCCAAGAATCCATCTATCTAAAGAAGCTGGGCTACTACTCCAAGTTTCACCGGAAGAGATAAAACAAACCATATTCTCCATTGGTTCAGAAAGAGCACCAGGCCCAGATGGCTATACAAGCAAATTTTTCAAGTTCTACTGGGATACAAATCAGAAGATATCATCCATCTTATAAACCATTTATTCGAAACCTTTTACCTGCCTGAAACAATAAACCACACCACCCTCACATTTCTCCCCAAATTTGAACACCCGGAATACCCATCTCAGTTCAGGACGATTGGACTATGCAATGTGGTGTACAAGATAATTACAAATATCCTGGTAAACAGAATCCAGCCACTTCTCCAATTCATCATTAGCCCATTTCAAAGTGCCTTCATTCCTAACAGGGTAATTCATGATAACATTGCTATTGCTGCAGGATATTTCACCATATATGTACCACACCTCCATCCAAAAATCCTAAAATTGCCCTTAAACTTGATATCCAGAAAGCGTATGACTCCCTAGACTAGGGTTTCATCAGAATGGCTCTCGTGTATCTTGGATTTCCGAAACAATTCATCAACTTCATCATGGTTTGTATCTCTTTTGTGACCTATTCCATCAATGTCAATGGCTCGTATCATGGCCACATCATCCCAATTCGTGGGTTGCATCAAAGTGACCCCTTATCACCATACATATTCATTTTATGTACTGAAATTTTATCATCTAACCTTGCAATTTGTGAAGCTGAAGGCTCTCTCAAGAAAGCTGCATCACCCTCAAAAGAGTACTTCATGCCTAATTGTCATCAGCTGGATAAATCATCAATGCATCAAAATCCACTATCATCTACCACCACACCTACCACCTCACACCATCACCTGGTTAGGGGTCACATTCAAACAAGGAAGAAACAGCTCCAACATATCTCACCAACTTCTTAACAGGCTTGACAGGAAAGCCAAAGGCTGGATGACGAAATGCCTTTCCCAAGCAGGAAGACTGCAGTTAATCAACACATCCTCACACCTATATCCAACCATGTAATGCAAGCACAAATGTTACCTGCACATGTGCACAACCAAATTGATAGAATTGTTCGGAATTTTTTTGGGGACATGATAAAGACACCAAGAAACTGCATCCAATTGGTTGAGAGAAAATGATAAAGCCAATAAGTCTTGTAGGAGTAGGGATCAAGGGTAACAAACAACACAATATTGCATTGTTACTCAAGCGACTGTGGAGTTTACATGAACAACTAAATTCAATATGGGGACAGCTCTGTACCCCAAAATATCTAAATGACAACTCCATTTTTCCAGATATACCACCCCGGCTCAACTAGCTAATTACATGTGGAAGAGTCTACAAAGATTATTTCCTTTGTTGCTTGAGGGTTGTGCAACACAAATTGGAGATGGATCTACTAATCTGGTTACTAGCAATTGGATCCCATTCAAGCCATCACGCCATCCATAACAGATCACAAGCGATGCTACAATGAGTCAACTCATCGATCCACTCACCAACATGTGGAATCACACATTCATTCATCAGATATTCCCAATTGATTATGCAAATGCTATCTTGAGCATTCACCTACCACATGATCCTACTGCAGACAAGAAGGTTTGTCCGTTTATAAAATCAGGAAACTACTCGGTCAAAATAGGATATCAATAATTGCTACATAACCTCCAGGCCACCCACCCACCTACAACACCACCTCACCAAAATACCCATGAGCTCTACAAAAAAATATGGCATATGCGATGCCCTCCAAAAATGAGACTTTTCCTATGGAAAGTTATGGTAAATGGTTTATCAGCTCTCACCCTTCTTCACTCAAGAAATATATATCACTCCAATCTATGCATCTCCTGTATGAATTTTCCCGAAACTGCAGAACATATCTTGTTTCAATGTCGTTTAGCATCCAGCAGTTGGACCCACTTGCTAACCCACTTGGAAAGAAGCCCAAGTAACCAAAATCCTTCCACCACCCCCACCACCACCAACACTACTACCTCCTACACCAACCACCAGGGCTTCGGTACTGCACCAACAAACATGGAACAATTTCTGAAATTGAAGATCACCAAGGATAAGGCCTGCTTATGCACCTTCCTCCGTTGTCAGTTATGGCTCTCACGGAATTCCCATATCTACAAGCACACTTTGTTTACTCCGCAACAAATTTTCAAAACGTCCCTGCTCCTATATGAAGAATATCAATGGGCACAATACCATCTGCCACCACATTTACCGGATACGCAACCAATCCTAATCATACATCCAACTTCATTCCAATAGCAGTGGACAAAGTGGGTCGGATGGACACCACCGGATGCATCATGGATTAAAGTAAATTATGATGAAGCCGCTAAAGGCAACCCGGGACCAGAAGGTGCAAGGTTCATATGCAAATATGCAGAAGGGAGAATATTCACATCCTTGGCGTCAATAGTGGGAACTACTTCTTCTCTTATAGCGGAGACTTGGTCTTTACTTCTGGATGCAAGAACGACAGTACAAAATGGATGGGAAAAGGTCAACTTTGAAGCAGACTCATAAACTCTAGTGGATATCATTAATAGAAAGAGCAAAAAACCTTGGTACCTATCCCACATGGTGCTGAGGATTCACTTTAACCTACACCAAATACCGGTTAAAACAGCATCGCATATCTACAGGGAAGCAAATCAAGTTGCGGATAGGCTGGCTAACTAATTGGGACTTGGTTTGTCCTCCGTTTCTTGTACTAATTATAATGGTATACCAACAAGGTAAAACTTATCCAAGGAATGCAACAACTAATATAAATTAATAAAGTTAACCCTCTTTAAAAAAAAAGTTGAACACATAAAACAATCGTTAAACTGAATTTTCTAAATGAAATGCATATTGGTTACAAGTAATATAGTACTATGTTATGCATCGGAGATGTAACAAATGCCGATCTTTGGTGTCTGCATTTTAGCGATTATTTTCTTTAGGTAAAAACGAATTAGTCTATCAACATCAACCTGATGTGGTCGTTTGCACATCAAAATTATTATTACTTTCTCACTACTTATGATTTATTATGAAGCAAGGGTAAGAAGGGATCGTTCCTACGAGGAGGTATTGGTTGTTATGTGTATCCGATTACTTATATAACACAAGGGGGATTTTTCATATTCAATGAAAGTAAAATAAACTAATTAAGAAAGCAATGAAATTGTAGAAATTAATTAATAAGTTGAGAATATTGGTTAAGGTTTCTTTTTCATTCACAAACATAATCTTGAACTAATAATTAGAATTGATATTTAATCTCGTTTTATCAAAAGCCCTAGAATACATTGATCGCAAGAATATCCCGCAAATTTCCTCAAGTAATCAACAAAGACATTAAAAGATGCGAATATGAATTTTATCAAATAGAACAACCTAACGTGTAAAAACACTAATCAAGTTTAATTCCCGAGGAGCATTAAGATTCATGGAATTAGGCTAATCAATGCAATTGAACGTGGAAAATGTACTAATTCAATTTAAGAAAGGTCATAATTCACATGCGATTACTAGGATGTATCACAACAAGAAATAACCACACTATGCTACTTGTATTCAAGGAGTATCACTTTTCCGTATAATAAACCCTAAATTTGCTTTATATATGAATGTGAGTTCAATCAATTTGTTGTAACTTAACCAAACAAAAAATCAATCAATTAATTGGATATATGTAGTGAATCATGAACGATAAATATGAAAACTAATTTATTAAACCAACAATCATGTTTTAGAAATCCAACTATTCCCTAACTAACAATAAAATTAACTACTCATAAATTGGAGTTTACACAATTGAAGAAGAAAACAAATTGCAAACCCTAGATGTGAGAAATATTTCACGTGTAAAACCTAAAAAAAAAAGTAGAAGAGGTGAGAAAAGAACTTGGTGAAAACCTAGATATCCCCCTCTCTTGTTGAAATTGCTCTTAAATAGTTTTCTCCCTTGTAGAATCCTTCTTAAAATAGAACTCTAACCCTAGGTTTCCATAATTAAATCAAGTCCATAACCCTTGGAAAACTTGCCCATGCATCCAAAGCTAAAATTAGACAATCCCATTATCTATAGCCCAAATAAGGGTCTAGAAAAAGCCTTAAGAATTTCCAAGCTTGTCAGTTCTAGGAGATTGACAGGCATATTAGCTCACTTCTTATTCACGACAACTCTAAGGGACAATTCAAAAACACATGTTGTGCATCTCTGGATGGTAATTGAGGCAAGTTTCTTGTATTTCCGACTATTCCACACTCCTTCCCTGCATACAATTAGATCAATTCAACATCCACAAACCCATTTCATCTTCCATTCAAACAATTAAGTCATACAACCACAATACATCAGACCCATAGCAGCAATTTCAGTTCACGAGAACCCATCATCTTTATCTAGCTCTTGTTTCGGTCTTAGCTATGCTATGTACTCAACTCTGTATTCTCGGATTTCAAACTGAACCCAATATTTTTTTTCACTGCAATATAACTAATCTCGTTGTCTAATTTCTTGGTTTGAAGCCAAGTATTCAAACTCATAGCTCTACAACTATTTTTCATTAACTTTCAACTCAACAACAACAATTTGATCCTCTCTGCTACTTCAAGCATCTCAACTTCTCTGCCATCCAAGACTCTAGCTACTTTCGAATCTCAAACATTCATCACTACAAACCCATAATTTTATGGAAACATCAAGTTGTTTATTTCGGCCATCCTAAACCATTCTCGGTCAAAAACCTATAAAAGTCTTCTCTGATTTCTTCTCTATTTCATCTTGACTATTTTCTCTCCTCTTCAATCTCTGGCAGATATGAAAACCCAATTTTCACATTCTCGAGTCACTAGCGCAAGTTTTCCTCTACAGAAACTCATCCACAGCCTCACATCCATTTCTTCTCTTTAATCCAACAATCAGCGAAAAACCCTTTCTTCATGTTGAAACCCATATGAACCAACATCAATTATTTCCTTCTCTTTTCTTTCTCACAGATCCACTATAAATTCATCTTCTTTCTGGTTTTCGTTTCACCCCATCTGCTCTTGACTTTGCTTTAAGATTAGAAAATAAAGCTGAGTTTTGGTACCCAGTTGGTGGATATGGGCATCCTTGAATGGCTCCCTATAGCACTTCTTTATAAAATAACATACCTCTCAAGTAATTCTCTTTTTTTGGACAATTACGACTTGTATTCTTCTATATTTTGATTCCGCCAACATCCAAAGTTGTCAAGCGATGCTCTGAGCCTCTAATTCTCTTCTTTTACTTTATGTCACTCCAAAATACTTATAAAACTAAAAAAAAACATAATATACACAAAATACAAGAGAAATAACTAAGAAAAGCATAAGAAAATGATATTCAAATAATGTATTTTATGCATTTATCAAATTCCCCCACACTTGCTTTTTACTAGTCCTCGAGCAAATTAAACTAAACCTAAAGTATACAACTCCCTTTTGTTGAGGATACGGTTACACTTAGCATTTGTAACAAGACTTTAAACCCCTAGGTGTCCCTAGTGGACGAGTTATAGTCTGGTGAGGGTTTACTAGATATTTACCCACAAAACCTACTCCAACTTCCAAATATTCCAAATCACATGCATCTAAAGAGCTAAGAGGACATAGAGTTTCTGCACACTAATAATAAGAAGTTTGATGTATCAAAAAATATTATTCTCATCCTTAACTCTTGAGTTAGGAAAAAACCACCATATGAAAGAATCCATCCTCGAGAGCGATCGAATGTTTCTGCCTTACCAATAGGGTTTTATGATATTGCTCTCAAAAGATGCACTTTAAGGCTCTCGTGTGTGCGGAATGAATGAAGATAGAAACCCTGCACATGTTGAATGGTATGAAGTAAAAACCCTCTGAATTATATTTGAATATCCCATAAAAACGTGGAAAGAAAACTATTTTTTTATGATCTCTACGAATGGAAATCAACCACTATAAAAGGATGGGAATGTCACTCGCCTTCTCATTCAATCTACAATCAACACCACTCCCATAGGGTCTCATAGAAACATCTTCGACTTCGGCTTCAAATGTAGATGATGAACTCTTGAACTTCATAGAACTTCGACAATTTTTTAACTATTTTCTTCTCAAATTCTTGTTGCTTAAAACTTCTTTATAGATTTCTTCTTTCCGACGGTCTTAATGAATAAATATAAAAATAAATATAGACTAAAGCAAATATTTTTTTCTTTTTTTTCTGATTTTTTTTTTTTATATTTTTTTTTTGAGACAAGAAATATGAAATACAAACAAAAAGAATAACAACGAAACTAATATTGCCATGGAGAAAGGACTTTACCACTTAATTCTTCGCAACTTGTATTGTCTCGGTATCATAAACTTCATAAAAATTCACTTATTTTGATTTTTTTGCTCTTGTACATAAGTCTTCAACTAGGATTTATAATTCTGCTCCTTATATTGTTACTTCACTATGAATCTGAATTAGCTCTTTCTTGTATCGTTGCTTATAAACCTTGAACGTCTTCAACTTTTTTCGAATTTGTGATGTTCCGTTTGTTGATGATAATAGTGTTTCTATGAACTTGTTGTTGTCGAGAGAGAGAATGGTGCCAACTGCAAATCAAACTACAAGGTAATTTTTTTTCGTAATTCTGATGTCACCCTCATGATTGATAGAATTAGCACTCAAGAGATCAAAAGTTGTGTTGAAATTAGTGCGAGGCTGGGTAGTTCATCATTCTACCCGGAATTTACGTAGATGAAACACTCTAAACAGTCAATATTGAAGGTTTGGTGCCTCAATCATATATGGTTATTGAAATATCGGCTGCTCTAATATTGTATTCTTTTTTCACCTAATTCTCCACCGGCGGTTTAAGTCCCTTTTTGTCAGCTTTAGCCTCTCAACAACTAAGAAACCCGAATATAGTTCTCTTATACTTTTAAGTTCAGTTATTTCGGTAAGAACTCCTTATGTAAACGTAGCTAGAAGTATACTAAGTGACTCTAAAATATCTAAAAGTTGGAGGTTTCGTGCAAATATTTACAAAAAAGTTAAAATTTTGACCTAAAAGTGAATACTTAAGAATTTTATATGCTTAAGACTCCCCGACACTTATTATTTACATTATCCCCAATGTAACTTGACTCCTCCAATGTAAAATCAAGGTAGGGAATCCTATAATGATATAAAAATTCAGAAGAAAAAAAAAAGAAAAAGTAAAAGAAATACTAAACCAATGGGTTGCCTCACATGCAACGCTTGGTTTAAAGTCGTCAGCCTGACTATTTAGACGCCCGTAGACCAACAATCTGAAAATTTGGGGATCCACCCATAGAAAAATATGCAATTCTAACAATAGCTTCACAAGAATATTAGTATAAGAAAATAGAATTGAAGCTATCGCCCGATAGAAGTTTCCCCCACACTTAGTCTTTTTTATACTTGGAAGTGTATGGAGAACATATAATTTTGGAACTTCTACGGTTTCCTTTTCACAAACCTACATAGTCTGAAAATCAAGTATCTTCAATGGAGGATATTGGGAAGCAAAGTCATTCAACAATACTTCTGAATCACATACATTCAAACAGTTGAAAGGTAAAAGAGAAGATCAATATGCAACTAATTAGTCAAACCTTGCACAATCTCTTGTATCACGGGATTCTCTCCATCCTTAAAGAATTCAAGGGAATTACTCACCTCATGTATATCATGGTCCTTTATCAAACTCTTTAACCAATCTTCATCCATCTCCGCCTCAATGAAAATTTCAGCATCAACATTATCATTATGATTCTCGGCAAGTTCAATTGGGTCTTCCACAATATCATTCAATTCAGTTTCATTCTTAACATACTCCTCTACGTTTTCATACTCCCCGTAATTAGAATCTTCATCAGTTTCACAACCTTTATCAGTATGTCGTTTGAGTTCCATACGAATGGTCCTACTAATTTCTTCGAGAAGTTCTTCCGAGGCTCCGTCATCTTTTAATCTGTGTAGTTTCTGAGCAATTTTTCTGAGATTCACTCGCTTCCCACCATTAACTATAGTAGAATCTCTCACCCACAAATCTTCTCTTTGAATAGATGAATGATCATAACTACGATCTGGAGTCGTGTAAGGTAAACTATTGTAAAATTCTGTTTTTGCAACGTTCTCTTTATCACAATCAAGTTGGTCTAGTCTATGTTGCAAGTCTTTTAATCCATTCATACATGCATACAACTCGAATAAAGCCAGTTGGAAGTATCATTGTCCCACCTTGGTGGTTGACTTACATACCGACTACAAGGTTGTTGGTATATATGAAAATTACCATAAGGTTCTCTAGGATGTTGATCATAGCCAATAAATTGGTTTTGATTGTATCCCAAAGGTGGTAGGCAATTTTTATAGTGTTGTTGAGGTTGAAAACCGTATTGATTGTTGAAATATGTTTCTTCCTTGAGAAATAAGTACCTGAAATAAGATTCTCAAAACTAGGTTAGATTCAAAAATAAGAAACCAAAAAAAAAAAAAAAAAAAAAAAAAAAAAAAAAAAAAAAAAAAAAAAACAAAAACAAAACTAAAACCAAAAACAAGAAATCAAAAACAAATAAAAATCCACCGCCTCCCAAATATTATTACTTTCTCAAAATTATAATTACTTTCTCACTACTTATGATTTATTATAAAGCAAGGGTAAGAAGGGATCGTTCCCACGAGGAGGTCTTGGTTGTTATATGTACCCGATTACATATATAAAATAAGGGGGGATTTTTTCAGACTCAGTGAAAGTAAAATAAACTAATTAAGAAAGCAATGAAATTGTAGCAAATAATTAATAAGTTGAGAATATTGGTTAAGGTTTCGTTTTCATTCACAAACATGTTCTTGTACTAATAATTAGAATTGGTATTTAATCTTATTTTATCAAAATCTCTAAAATACCTTGATCGTAAAAATATCCCGTAAACTTCCTCAAGTCATCAACAAACACATTAAAAGATGCAAATATGAATTCTACCAAAGAGAACAACCTAACGTGTAAAATCACTAATCAAGTTTATATCCCGATGAGCATTAAGATTCATGGAATTAGGCTAATCAATGAAATTGAACGTGGAAAGCGCACTAATTCAATTTAAGAAAGGTCATAATTCACATGCAGTTACTAGGATGTATCACTACAAGCAATAACCACACCATGCTGCTTGTATTCAAGGAGTATCACTTTTCCGTATAATAAACCCTAAATTAGCTTTAGATAGAAAGTGAGTTCAATCAATCTGTAACTTAACTAAATAATTAACCAATCAATTGGATATATGTAGTGAATCATAAACGATAATTTTGAGACAAAACTAAGTTATTAAACCAAAAACCATGTTTTGAAATCCAATTATTCCCTAACCAACAATAAAATTAACTACTCATAAATTGGAGTTTACACAATTGAAGAAGAAAAGAAATTACAAAACCTAGATGTGAGAAATCTTTCCCGCGCAAAACCTACAAAAAGAAATAGAAGAGGTGAGAAGAGAACTAGGTGAAAACCTAGATATCTCCCTCTCTTGTTGAAATTGCTCTTATATAGCTTTCTCCCTTGTAGAATCCTTCTTAAAATAGAACTCTAACCCTAGTTTTCCATAATTAAATCAAGTCCATAACCCTTAGAAAACTTGCCCATGCATCCAAAGCCAACATTAGACAAGCCCATTATCTATATCCCAAATCAGGGTCTAGAAAAACCCTGGAGAGTTTCCAAGCATGTCTGTTCCAGGAGACAGACAATGCAATTTAGCTCACTTCTTATACACGACAACTCTAAGGGACAATTCACAAACACATGTTGTGCATCTCTGGCTGGTAATTCAGGCAATTTCTCTGTATTTCTGATTATTCCACACTCCTTCCCTGCATACAATTACATCAATTCAACATCCACAAACCCATTTTATCATCCATTCAAACAATTAAGTAATACAACACCCATAAACCACAATACAACAGACCCATGGAAACAATTTCAGTTTACGAAAACTCATCATCTTTATGTAGTTCTTGTTTCGGTCTTATCTATGCCATGTACTCAACTCTGTATTCTCGGATTTCAATCTGAACCCAATATTTTTCACTACAATCTAACTAATCTCGTTGTTTAATTTCTTGGTTTGTAACCAAGTATTCAAACTCATCGCTCTACAACTCTTCTTCATTAACCTTCAACTCAAGAACAACAATTTAATCCTCTCTGTCACTTCAAACATCTCAACTTCTCTGCCATCCAAGCCTCTAGCTACTTTCGAATCTCAAACATTCATCACTACAAACCACTAATTTCACGGCAGCAACAAGTTGTTTATCTCGGCCATCCTAATCCATTCTCGGACAAAACCCCATGGAATTCTTCTCTAATTTCTTTTCTATCTCAGTTTGACTATTTTCTTTCCGCTTCAATTTCTGGCGTCACCAGCGCAACTTTTCCTCTACAACAACTCATTTACAGCCTCACATCTATTTTTCTCTTTAATCTAGCAATCAGCGAAATTTCTTCATGTCGAAACCCATCTTGAACCAACATCAATTATTTCTTTCTATTTTCCTTCTCACAGATCCACCACAAATTCATCTTCTTTCTGGTTCTCGTTTCACTACCTGAAAAGTAAAAACCCATCTGCTACCGACTTTGCTTTTAGGTTAGAAAATAAATCTGAGTTTAGGTACCCAGTTGGTGGATAAAGGCAGCCATGAATGACTCCATGTATCATTTTTTTATAAAACAGCAGGCCTCCCCCTAGTAATTCTCTGTTTTTGGACAATTACGACTTGTATTCTTCTATGTTTTGATTCCCCCAACATCCAAAGTTGTCAAACGATGCTCTGAGCCTCTAATTCTCTTCTTTTACTTCATGTGACTCCAAAATATCTATAAAACTTAAAAAAAAACGTAATACAAAAAATACAAGAGAAATAACTAAAAAATCATAAGAAAATTATATTCAAATAATATATTTTATGTGCTTATCACAACCCATACTCCGAATATGACTAATTAATAAAAGTCACTTATCATAAAAATATGGTAACTTTGTTTTTCTGGTTTATTTATGTATTGAAACAAAATAATAAGTCATATTACATATTACCAAACCTATATCAATATGTCTATGAAGAGATAGACAGAGAACCTTTAGGGTTATCTAAAAGCTATTAACTCGTTTAGTTTTAAGCCATTGTGATGAACTTGTCTTTTTCACTTGAGTAGAAGAAATCGTATCTGCGTCTACTGCAACAACAGTTTCATAAACTCTTCATTTTCTTCAACAAACCACTAAGCTCATAACTCAAATGTTAAGAGCAACGGTTAGATGGCAGTTTTTCATTTTTTTGTTTTATTAAAAATATTTATTAATACATTAAAATAAAACCTATAATTATGGGATTTTTTTTTGTAACATTTTTCTCACCAAAGATAAATCAAATTATTATCTTAATTATTCTAAATGAAACGGTTATCTTAACCAAATTGTTCAAAAAAAAAACTTAATTAAACCTAGAAGACCAACAAAAAAAATGTAAAACCCTAATGACATTTTTCTGCAATTTACTGTTCTCCTTCGACTATTATTTCAACTAAAGTAGAGGTAGAAGGGGAATGAGGGTTTTGAGGAAGTGACTCCTCCCATAACAGTTTTTTTTAGCCACACTATTTCGGTGGGGAAAAGTCACTCGTACGTATATACCTTGCTCTAACAACTTCCATCTAATTTTAATTTAAAATATTACCTTCAGATTTTACGTCACTACCGTTAGTTATGAATTTTGGTCATTATGGTTGAGTAGCTGGGTTGCAGATCTATGTCAAAGGCTAGTTTTTTAGCGTTTTTCACGTTTTTTGGTCCCACGTATGACGTGTGTAAGTAGGTGCACACTATATCCAGTGTTTTAATGTTACGTCAAGTATCAACTTGTGATACGCACGCTTTGGGACCATATTTATATACTGTCGGAACATGGTTTGTTGTTTCATTGAGCTGAAAAGTTATCACTTTTTGACGGAAAATGGAAACGAGAATTATAGAAAACATGGTAGAATAGAGAGATAACTGAAATTAACTCATGTTCTGATTAAATATTTTTTAATGTGATACAAAACTACAATAGACTTGTCATTTTTATAGAAAAACAATATACCTCTAAACCTAATTAACCTAACTTGGAAAATAAGTAATTCTGAAATAAAAAAAAAAACTAAAATAAAAAGAACAAATGCCTAAAATTATAATAAAATATAATTCCTAAATTTAATAGATGTCAAACGTCAGGCCATCCATCTTGAAAAAAATTTGTCCCGAATTAACAAAATACTGAAAAACATGTGATACATCAGGCAGACCATCTTGAGACTAGACCTCGAGTTCACCAGATGCACACGACCCGTCCAACGAATACTATACTTTGAATGCGTTGATGATTATATATTAGAATACCACATAATAGACCGTTTAACACAAAAACTGATGTCGACGTTGTATGAAATAACCTTAGTAGTGATTTTTTGGAGTACTTTTGACTGACAAAATTATTCTTAGCTAGCTTTTGATCTTCCACAATAGGAATACATGGTAATTTAGGTTGGCTAACTTTGAAAACTTACAGATAATATATTAACGGTAATTATATCATTGGTGAAGAAAGTGTTGGTGTTGGGGCATGTATCATTAGAGGAGTAACCATATGATCGGTGTCGATCTATGGCCAATCCAATTGATCCAAAGTAATATTTAATTTTGTAAGTTGACGACGACTTTTCTTTTATAATTCCACAAGTTCACGAAATACGTGGTCAATACTAAACATCATAAAGATCTTTGTGAAATTATAATTGACAATGGATGATTAGTGTAAGTGGATTGAAGTGGGCATGGATATGGGAAAAATTGGTTGGATTAGATGAGAAAATAAAAGGACGGCAGTTTTTTGTTTTTTGTTTTAGATTTTTACCAAAGAATCTTGTATAAAAGGTAAGGCATGAAATTGACTAGGGTAAGGGTGGTGACGAATATGGAAGATGATGATTTTTTTTATATGATTGAAAATAAAAGGATAGTTGATAGAATGCCAATGAAGAGATGCAAAGATCTCATTAGGTAGAAGAGACGAAGGATAAAAAATATTAGATTGAAAAGAACAAGAGGATCGAAGACAGGCTCTTGATGCCATATGAAGGACAATGGAAGGGTGAATTATATAAAACATGGTTGAAAAGAGAGATAATTGGGACTAACTTATATTTTGATTGAATAATTTTTAATGTGATATAAAAGTACAATACACTTATCTCTTTTATAGGAGAACAATATACCTCTAAACCCAATTATTCTAACCTGAAAAAAAACAAATTCTAAAAATAATAAATACCTAAAATATAGTTCCTAAATTTAATAGATGTCCTACATCAGACTTTCATCTTAAAAAGAATTTGTCCTAAATTAACAAAATACTGGAAAACATGTCCACATCATTTTTAGTGAAAACAAGTGTCACTTTTTGTTCCTTTTCACATACTGTGGGAAAAATGTTGTTTTGCTGTTTGTTGTCGAAAAAAATTTAGATAAGTAAACTAGTATGGTTTCCCCCCATGTGATCTGTAGATGAGTTTTCATGGTCGTGAATCACATATTGTAGGAAAACTGTTGGTTTGTTGTTTTTTGTCAAAAAAAAGTTTAGATAAGTAAAACTAGTATGGTTTTTTCCCCGTGTGATCTATAAATGAGTTTTTATGGTCGTGAATCTCAAACAAAGATCTTGCATACCAACTACTCTTTCAACGATCTTTGAGACTTTTAGCGAGTTTTTTCATGGGCTTGGGTTAAGTCAATCCCCTTCGTCTACGCTAAAATATAGTTGTATTATTTAGACAATATACTCAAATATAACAAAGATGAAGGAACTTTCCATTAATTTATTAGGGTTGTACCCTTAACTTAGAACTAAGATTTTTATTTATAAGGATCACGAGGACAACCCCTCATGATCAGGTATTACATAGGGCATAAGATAGTTATAGTACATATTCTCTTTGTCCTGGTTTATTTGAAAAATAGGGTTTACACGTATACTAAGGAAAAGATAGAGATTATATTTTTCCCATGTACACCACTCACTTTTACTTAATTCCCTAGTTTTTAATAGTTCATATACGATTTTCTAAGTTAGGGACTGATTTTGAGGTAGAGATAAGTTAAGAAAATTTGTGGAAAAATATCAATTGATCAATTATCAAGGGACTAACATAACCCCAATTTTATCAAGTAAAAGGACGGAGGGAGTACATGTTTTAGACTATTCTTATTATTGTACTTGGGCTTGGCACCGTACACTTGTATTGGGCCATAGATACCTGGATGATACGAGGTTCATCCTTGTTTGAAATATGTACCACCAGTAGTTCTATATCAATTTCACCACTAATTTACGTCGATCAATTCCTTCATCACCATCGATAACATCACTTACGCCATGAGAACCTTACTAAAACAAGAAAAGAAGAAGGAAGAAAATATTAACAAAATATAAAATGGATCCGGATATATCCTTGTATAAGCTGGGATGAACCTGGATACCTTTTTTTAACCATTAAAAAGTGCAAAAAAAATATAAGAGAAGCGATGGAAACTTCATAAATATAGATAAATTTGGATTTATCTTGGTTTAAATTCTTAGAGCATAGCTCGGTTGAACCCACGAAGTTGGTATGTCAAGTCTAAAGTTGTCAAATTCATATGCCAACACTTATCTTAAGTTACGGAAGTTTACTTCTTCTACATAGAGTTAGATAGTAGAGTCATATGATATATTCTATCGATGTTAAGCTATACCAAAGATTGAAGACTGAAGAATACACACGAACATCTATGAAAAACTTCGTTATCAAAAAGGTATGTAACCGAAGACTAATAATAGTTCATCGTTTTCTACATTCTTATCTATCTATCTCAAAGAAGTACCCATTAACCAGACCAATATTCATGACGGTAAATGCTCTTAAGCGTGCACATACGCACACACACACACACACATATATATACTCCCTCCTTCGTCCAAGTTATATAGGAGAAATTTTCAAATACCTTAGATTAAAAAAAATAGGTTTCATAAATTTTTATTCATTTTCTTAATTTCCCCTTAGCGTATTCCCAATAACTAGAATTATAAAGTAATTTTTATAATACACATGTATCATAATAAGGGCATATATTAAAAAATCACATTGGAATTAGACTTCTGCCTTTTTAGTTGGACAAACCAAAACTAAAACTCAGCCTTTATAACTTGGACGGAGGGAATATATATGTATATGCTATATGAGGTAAAATTGACCATAAACTTTAGTGAGCATGACCTTAACCATTGAATTAAGTCAAAGTTTTAAAGGAACCAAAACATGACTTTGTATCCCACAAATTGTCATGTTGATTCCAGAATCACTTCAGGTTGGTTCTGAAACCTGCTAGAAATTCAGTTTTCTATGAACACACTTGTTATCTAACGAGTTACATAACGGGTTTGGCTGCCAAACCAGAATGGGTTCCAGAACCACAATAGAAAAATTATACCGTAATGTATTTTAGGTATATTTTTGTAAGTTTCCTTCTACATTAAGGCACACTATTTGCACGTTTTTAAGCCCTAACTAGGGTTAGTTTGAATGTGCTAAATAAGTGTTTACTTGCTTCCCAATACTTGATCATTCTTGTTTAGGCAAGTATTGAGAAAATATAACTTAGAAAAATAAATTAATTAAGAATCAAGCCAGTCACTATATTTGGAAACGACTTAGCTTGAGATCTAAGCCAAGCCCGGTATCTACATCACTATATAATAAAGATTCTTTGAAGCTCTACAATTCACCTCCTACAATATAGATAATAATTGTATAAAGGTCGAGTCATTCATACTTGGTTCATTCTTGGACTAGTGTGAGGAATAAAATGTTTCTTTTGGGGGCTGAGAAACAGAGGTTATACTGTTAGTCAGTTAAAACTTGTTTTGAGGAACACCATTAATTTGGTTGAACTTAAAGATATAAACCCTCAAAGGTAATTCTAAATCAGCTAGCGATCTTTAAAATGGTTATTTGGGATTGCCATTCATTTGGGAAGCCCATGGTTATGAAAATAACCTATTTGAGCAAATATAAGCTTAGAGGCCAGAGATATCTTGGCTGGAATTTTTTTTGGAGGCCATAAGAAAGCTGGTACGGTAAAAAAAAAACTTGGAGGCTACAAGAAACCTGGTATGGTGAACAACTTGAAGGAAGTTGTAATTAAATCTTCTCAACAGATTGGGGGGTTCCTAGGTAATAACGAACGAGGATAAGGGGATTCATATGCGTTGAGAGGTTATAGACGTTGGAATACTGCTAGAAAGGGACCCCTGATGGGTTGCATTAGGTAGACGAATTAGTCAAGTGTAATCTCTTTATTTAGTGAGTATTCATTTTGGATTGGCTTCCAAGGTTTTTAACTGGTTAATAGTTCCCCATCAACACATCTTTGTGTCAAGTTCTTTGAATTTTATCTTTATAAGTAGTATTTACATATTGGAAATATGTTTCGAGTGTGTGATATATCTCACTTCTCTATTGTTCTAAAAGATATATTGTACCATAGGGTTTCATATTTAGATTACACAAAAAGCTAGTAGTATTCATGTAACTAATCACTTTCATAAATTTTGATGAAACTGGTTTCCTATCAGTTTGATCTAAGATGAGCTTGGGTATATTTAGGTTTAAAAATAGATCATTCACCACCACCACCACCATCATCAGAAACTCGACTAAAAGGAACCACCTTCGCCACCAGCCCCTCCACTACCATTTAAACTAACAACCAACGCAAACAACTACACCAAACCACCCTGAAAACAAACACCCCTCAACATTAAGAAAAAGTTGGTTAAGCAAACATAAGTTTTTGTATATATATTACAGAGTTAGATTTTGTATGGGCTTGAAAAGCATGTGCATCAAACGATGTTAAGAAAATTTGGTTGTCAAAATAGAAGTATCAAATCTTGTCACAATGAGAATGTTTGCGTGTCCATAAGCTAGTCTACTGATTGATGTATTGATTCGTTGTATATATTCTTCATAGCAGTTATCGTTAATAACATAGAAAAACCATCCAAGGTACGGAAGCTGGCGAAAATCCTTAACGATATCGGTATAAAAGTCTGAACATCATGGTAGAGATCGATATGGGTGATGATCACTTGCATAAAACTTTCAGGTAGAAACTTTATTGTTTCAATTTAAGTTATCTGTGGATACCTTAGATATATCAAAATATTTTATAATAAAACCCTGGGAATCTTCATGCCATCATGCTTTCTAAATACTCACAGCCATTACCTATTGTAATATTTCTTGCTAAGAAGAACTTCCTTGTAGTGGCAATTCTACCCAGAAAGTAATGAGTTACTCTTAAAACACATCTTTGTATAATTTTCAAGGCTCTAGGCTGAGCAGCATGAACAACTTTTAATTTGTTATATGCCCAAACGATGGATTCAATAAGTTCTTTCCAACAACTACGACCACTGACCAAAAACATCAAACTGAAAGCCCAGGCTAAATGAGCACCTTAAAAAGACTATACATCAATAATGAAAAACCATATGATTGAATTTCCTTGGATGCCTGTGCCCATAAATAGTCATAAAGCCACCCAATAATAGTAACCGAACTCCTGTGCAAAGTTTCCTTCCGTGACATGAGTTACCACTATGATTCTTCATCATCAGAGCTTATTGAAAAATATGATTAAATTTATTGTTTAGTTTTAAACTGCACCGATAAATTAATTGTTGTTAAGCACTCTTTTAAACTACATCCCACATAAAACTCAATTTAAATGTGCACTTAGCATGTGAAGTACTTTAAAACTGTGTCCGATTAAATTTGATAAATGCCAAATTCTATTGACAAATTTGGTTATTGAATTTAGCAGGTTTGACATTCTCCACGGTTCACAATACTTGAAATTAAAATCATAGTTAGCTTTTTTAGGGTTCGTTGTAGATGATTTTAGATTAAGTTTTATGGAGAAGACAAGGATTTGGTTGAAGACTTGCGGGGGATATAAATATGCGGGAGAAAGTAGCTCCAGACCATGGACAGATACCACTTACAATGTTGACATGTCAGTTTGAAAAAATGTCTAAATCGTATGATGGGAAGGGAAATAGATCTAAGCGAAAAAAAAAATATAATATCATTTCTTGATTTAAGGAATTAATTATATTAAATATAAAATTAGATCAAATTATTAAATTTAAATTATAAAAATAGAAAACTAGACGTGAAATCATTACTTTTTTGACAGGATATGAACTCTCGTCAATTTTTACTTTCCTTACAACTCCACTCATTCAGAGGAAAGAATTGGAAATGATGGGTTTTGGACCATACTTTTCTATCAAATCATTCATTTCCTCTAAAAAAATTTAACTTTAAGATAGTAAAATAATGTTTTTTAATTCTAGGATACGGGGACAATATCTTTTTCAAAAGTTATATAACAACATCGTAATTAAGCACTTAAAATCTGAGTTTAACTTATTTTTATAGGTATATAGCCCAAAGAATGCGTAATCAACTGCTTCAAAAAAAAACCGTACTCAACAGTGGATTATTGGAGAGATGGAGAGAATAATATGGGCCCAACGTCACATTCTTTCTCTACTACTCCAAATGCACCATGGCGCAAAGAGTATCTAAAACGTCACCATGAGACTTATCAGTGGCTGAATACGTGTCAACAATCTATTTGGTAGCATAAAAGGTGTAGACACGAGTCTGGTTATGATTCCTGATGTTCCCAGCACGAGTGGAGAACTGATGACAAAAGGTGACGTGGAGGACACCGAACGTCTTGTTACTTTTGTCTTTTTCTAATCATTAAGATGACATCGAATCTTGAGTTAAGTGGATTTATTAAGTTTAATAAATTAATAATTGTGTTATTGATTATGTATATTAATTATGTTTGCGATTAAACTTTTTACCTTGTCCGCCACCACACAGGTCCATAATCATGAAATAGTGAGTGACTGTGAGAGAGAGAGAGGCAGAAGCTCACTTTTTTTTTTTTTTTGTTGCCTGTGTGAGAAAAGACTAGAGGCAGCGAAAAATGGAGATCGGGTTTTTAGGGTTAGGGATAATGGGAAAAGCAATGGCTATGAATCTTCTTCGACATGGTTTCAAAGTCACAGTCTGGAACAGAACCCTTTCTAAAGTAAGTTAAGTCACTCTAACAAATCCATGTCGATCTCTTTTTTGTTTTTATTCTTAACTGATCCGGTTTCACAAGAAAAGTAGTTTGAGTAGTGAACTATTATATACTACTTGTTAGTTATTTGAAGGAGGTTTTCCCATTTTTGTCAATTATTAAGTTTGTAGAATCAAATTAACGCTGAATCATGGAAATAACTACTTTCCTTGATATCCATCAGTGTAAACGAACTGAAATTCATTACTACGGCTCATTTTAGCCCAAAGGACTAGAGAGTGACCTACAAAATTACAACCTCTAGGAACATTAAAACACTTAAAGTTTGTTTTAAATTAGGGAATTAAAAAACTGAACTGGCTTTCAGATTTTTGGTTATTATGGGTAAGATACATAGTAAGCATGTTCTTTCGTTTCTGTAACATTCGCTGTTTTGAAGGATAATGAAATCTCTCCTAGAATGCAAACCAACACCACGTATATTTTAGATGTTTGGTGAGTGTTCATTTGTATCCCATGTTGCGTTAAAGCAGAAGTGATTAATAATAAGTAAGGAATGAAAGTAATTGTAGGATGTAGAACCTGTATCGAATGATAAGTTAGCTGCTGCTAGTGCTTTTCCATTTCGGGAGAAGGGTGAAAAATCAACATAACACCTAATTTCAATTTTGGTTCACTTTGTTATATTTGAAACTGCAGTGTGAAGAGCTTGTCCAGTTTGGTGCTTCCATTGGAGAAACCCCTGCAGCAGTAGTCAGGAAGTGCAAGTACACCATAGCAATGTTGTCTGATCCTTCTGCTGCACTCGCGGTCAGTAAGAATCTTGATACTCTTTGTTATACTCAACATATTTGAAGTTTTGAACTCCTAACCGAGTTTTAGCTTTTGTTAATTTCGCAGGTAGTTTTCAACAAGGATGGGGTGCTCGAGCAAATCTCTGAAGGAAAAGGTTACATTGACATGTCTACAGTTGATGCTGATACTTCAATCAAAATCAATGAGGTTGCACTCACATTCTTTGCGCTAGTTTCATTCTTATCTCGAGGGCGGAGTGCACTTGATTATCAGCTTATCTCACTAGCTCTACTGTTCTTCAGTTATCATTTAGATTAGTTTGTCAAATTATTTAGTTGAGTGAGAAAAATGAGCTTAAGTTTTGATTGGAAGTTAACCATGCCTTTAAAATCTATTTTTGAAGGCAATTCTACAAAAAGGTGGTGCTTTCCTCGAAGCTCCAGTATCTGGTAGCAAAAAGCCGGCCGAAGATGGTCAATTAGTCATTCTTGCTGCCGGAGAGAAGGTAATTAATTCATATTTTTAAAATTCATTGCAATAAATTAGAAACAAGGCCTTATTATCAAAGCTTCCAGATTTGATTTGCGAGTTTCTGTTTTTTATTTTTGTCTTACTCTATAAGTGGACACAAGCCAAGTTTGATGGATCAAAAGAATAGAGGAAAACGAGAGATCAGAAACAACGAGAAAAGTAGAATTGGCAGAAAAAGGAAGCTTCCCTTGTAGAATTTGGTAGTAAATAAGTGGTTTAGACGGACACTAACTGGCTCTGCAAATGTGTAATAGTGTAACCCGGACTAATAGCTTTGTGGCTTCATTAAGAGTACAAATTGCTTTTAGATTTAGTTAATAGTATTCCAAATGGAAGACATTGGCTACAAAATTATCTGTCTGCATACCTAAAATTTTGGCGGTATATAATACAGGCACTGTACGAGGAAGCAATTCCAGCTTTTGATGTCATGGGGAAGAAGTCTTTCTTCTTGGGACAGGTTGGAAATGGAGCGAAAATGAAGCTTGTAGTTAACATGATAATGGGCAGGTTAGTGAACCATACTTTTTTCTCGTGAAGGATGTCTTAGCTTTTACCAAATCTGCGGATAGCACACATGGATGATATGTTAACTTTAAAATCGCTAGAAGTTCATATACATATTAATAGTAAATGATCAGCGAGCATTTATCTAATTCTCTCTCTTTAAAGCGCAGCTTAAGTTGGTTAATGTATTGTCCCAGAATATTGGACTCTTCCTCTGAGTTGAAGTTGCCGCTAATATGTTATGTATGTTCCAGGCTCTGTGAATCTCTTCTGCACTCATATCATAAATAAATTGCTATCTGTCTGCCAAATTAATTCTTGTAAGATCTTTATGTTCAGATAATCTGCAACCAAAAGGAAATCTAAAAGTAAGCTTCATTGACCTTTGCATCCTCAGCAGGCCAATTCTTTCGTTAACTATATTTATCACAACAACCGGTAACTTTTTATCTTCCCATGAACATTTGGCTATGCGATGTCATTATCGGCATGGGAAAAGTTATCGATTATTGTGAGAAATGTATTGAATCAAAGAACTGGCTTGCCGAGTATGCAAAGGACATTGAAGCTTACTGTAAGATACTTTTTTGTCTGCAGATAATCTGAACATAAAGAAATTTAAAAGAATAGAGAAATGGCATAAAAGATGAAACCAGATGTTATTGATAATTTTTGAAGATACTAATTATTAAATTGCCTATTCCATTGGCTTAAGAAAATATCAATATCCTGTATTTCTAGAAAAATTATATTAGATTATTCTTAATGGCTAGAGATACTTGAAAGAGATGTAGAGGTTATTAGTACATAGAGAATGTGGTTTGATTAGCATTAGATCTCATTTATTTAGTCTCCCTTACTTTAGAAATAATTAGTCCCATTTAAACAACCTCCCATTAGATCTGTCTTAATATTTTCTCTAGAAATAATTTACACCTACCTTGATTTGGAGGGTGAAGGACCCATTAAACTAAAACTGATATCAGAATACATCTTTTCAGATGAGCATAACTGAGTTTTGGAAATAGAGATTTTATTTCAATGAAAGGCCAGTTCTTGTTATTCATTCCTCTACAGTACTTTGTGAGATTTATTTTCTTTAAAATTGGGCATCTTTGCAGTATGATGAATGCATTCTCAGAGGGACTTGTACTGGCTGACAGAAGTGGGTTGAGCCAACAGATCCTTCTTGACGTGTTGGTAAGATATATATGACTGCACAAAACTTAGATCTTTGGTTCTAAATGTTGGCTTACTAGGAATGTCTCTTTGGCAGGATTTGGGTGCCATTGCTAATCCAATGTTCAAGATGAAAGGGCCAGCTATGATTCAAAACAATTATTCCCCTGCTTTTCCGTTAAAGCATCAACAGAAGGACATGAGGCTGGCTCTTGCTCTCGGTGATGAGAATGCAGTATCCATGCCAGTAGCTGCCGCTGCCAATGAGGTTACTGCACACCCTTCCGTTATTTGGGCAGTTGTGAATATGGACACATTCACTTAGTTATAGACATTGTGATCAAATATACAGGGCAAACAAAAGCAAGCAGCATGACACCTACACACTTTAAGACACATTTTGATTGGTTAAACACACTTGAAGTCTGTAATGCTAGGATGAAGCTTTCCACCCATATACCGACTGCATGGAGATGATTCATAAATTTCGTTCCTTGCGTACACATATGGCCAATTTTACTTAGCTTACTTCCTTGCACCAATATACAAGTCCAAAGTATCATCTTTTTTACCTACTGACACCTGATATATTCTTTCTTTCTTTTCTTTTAGGCATTCAAAACTGCTAGAAGCCTGGAGTTGGGTGACTTCGATTTTTCAGCTGTACTCGAAGCAGTTAAAGTATCAAAGAATGGGTAACATGAAACATGCAAGTATTCAATAAGATGGTGTACCCACAAGAAGACCTACGAATATGAAATCTTAGTCATTGTTGTATTGCTTATAAGCTGTGCGCTTGAAGTATATCTTCAAGATCATTCATTATAGTGTAAAAATCGCCCTCTTGCCCTTAGAAAACTAGGGTGTGATAGCAGCAAATGATCTCCAATTTCATACAAGAAATGTGCTTATCCTTATTTTTTAATGCTCAATACAATCTTCTATGAGTTTTCACTTTTCAAGTCTAAAATGCATAAATCCGTAAGTTCATTATTCATATTACCTTTCCAAGCCTGCCAGACTCTGGTCGAAGGTTTCAGCTTACCGGCAGCTTGCTGCAATGTAGTTGGTTCTAGTCTGAAACGCAGCTGATACCTACCCACCACACAAGCCAAAAACAGTTTTATGATGGCTTACCATAACAATTTTTTACTTTGAACTCTTGTTGTATGTTCGCACAATGTCGACGATACTCCAAACAAAATTAACTTGCAGGCTGTACATCAAAAATACTGGCTATCCATTCACACAGCGAGGGCAAAAGAACAGTCGAAAAAACAAATGTTTCTGTGTCTCATAGCAAAATGAGCAGTGATCTTATCTCGTCGAGGAATCTTACTGCTCCACAAGTCCATAAAATCCCTGTCCGCGTTCTGTCTAGGTATGCAATGCTCAAGATGTAGTAACGCGTAGGAACTTCCCTTGCTTAGTTGTCTACTTCACTCTACTCCAGAATGTAGTCCCGTAAATGCCAAGCTCCATCAGCAATAATCTCCGCCACTATGTTTTTTTTTTTTTTGATCTCCGCCACTATGTTATGCATGCTAGAGTATCAAACTCTAAGAAATTGGCGACAGATGTGCCAACTGAAAGCAGGGGCGGAGCCAGAAAATTAGCTAAGAGGAAGCAAAATCCCAGAGGGAAGATTGTGAAATTGCGAATCGTAAAATGATTCGTTTTTATTTTTTAAGGATCAAATCGTATAATAAAACGTAAATCGTAGATTTATAATCATTTTTATTTTTATACATGGCTCGTACTTTCTAAAAATAAGATATATATTATAAATAATAATAAACTTCAATATAAATAATATATATATATATATATATATATAAATAAAAATTGGCTTAGTGTAATATTTTAATCCTTAACCAATAAATTATAGGTGTTAGGATCGAACTATGCCTTTCTCACTTATTATATTATTACGACCAACAATGAAAACAAAAAACGGAAAAAAAAAATCTTTACGGTTTATATTATTACGGCCAACATATAAAGGGAATCCAGAGGTGTAAGAATGTAAAAATGGTTTTGGAGTATAATTCTTAAGGCAAGGAGGATGTAGAAATATTTTTAGATATTTTTTTTTAATTATACCTTATGGATTATAATTGACAAAATTTAGAAATGATATATCTCTCAAACTATACCATAAATATTTGTAAATTTATACCATTGAAAAGCATTTTAAAACACCTACGCAACGATTATAAACATAACTATTAAATTATACATATTTCTTATACTACTAATAATCAATTAAAATGATAGTTTGAGAAATATATCCTTATTTAATAATATAGGTCACCTATTAATGGGACAAAATTTTAAAATGAACAGGTCATCTATTTATGGGACCGAAGGAGTAATTATTACTAGTCACGTATCGAGCTTTGATCAACTTGCACATGATATATATCTTCCGTCATTATTTGCCAAGTAATTATCATTTTAGCATCGCATGATTCTGACTTACAGGAGAACTAATGTTAATTCAACCCCTAGTTAATAATTCGGCGAACTACTCGCGAATTTTACCGAATTGGTCGGGATCGAATCATTCGTCTGTTTTACTTGAACCTCGAACTGAAAACGTGTATTTTATGGAAAAATCGAATTATACGCGAACGAACCCGACAAAGTAATTCGGCCAGATTTTATCATGAAGGTGGAGAAATTTAAAACTTGACCGAGAAATATTTCCCAAACTTAACTAAAATCCGAATCATATTTTGATTTCCATATTAATATTCAACCAACAGTATGAACACAGATCTAGAAAACATCTAGTGTAGCAAAAAAAATGAAAATCTTGAATTAACTTTTGATTTAGGGAAGAAGAAGAAAAAAGGAAAACAAGAAGAGGCAGAAGAAGCATGGCCATCAATATTAGACATCAACTTAGAAAACGAAGATCCTTACAAAACGTTATAACACAGAAGACGGAACAATCGATATTCAAGTTATCACTAAGAACAGATAGAGAGAATTTTAAGAGAGTGAGTGAGAGGCGCATGAGGAGGAAAAGTGAATCCACTATCTTTTACAAGTTTTGTTGGTATAACACCCTAGATCTAACGGCCAATATTAAAAGTCGAGATCTAATGGTTGTCAACTACATTCCTCCACTTTATACATTATTTACATGTTATTTTTTTTTTGAAATATCAATTAAATTGCATTAAAAAGTCATTACACGGAGTATGTAATATCAAATAGAGTCATTTAGAACGAATTGATGGAGAAATGAAGGAGTAATGATGTCCTAAATCTTTGTTGAAAAATTGCCTCTGTGACTTTCATCTGCTGCATGATTAGCTAGACCGTCAGCCACCTGGTTTCCTTCCCTGTAGTAGTGCTGGATTTCATATCGAGGTATCTGGCACAAAATTTCCTTAATTTATTTGATAATTCCAGAGATGTACCATAGAGGAGTTGCTAGGGAAGCTAGAAAGCGGTAGAGATTTTCAGGATCTGTTTCAAAGATAACCTTCGGCCATAGTATGTCAAGTGCCGTTCTTGAGGCGAGCAGAATGGCCCATGATTCTGCCAATAAAGCAGTGGCAACTCCTAGAGGTTGTGCTAATGAAAATGGCACTTTCGAATCTGAATCCCTGTATATAAATCCCGCACCTGCGAATCCTGGATGACCCCTGGCTGCTCCGCCTGTGTTGATTTTGATCCAATCCAAGGTGGGGATGGACCAACCTACCAAAACAATTATGGTTCGCCTTATGTCAGTGATCTGATTAGAAAGTGGAGAATCGCCAGGGAGTACCTGTGAAAGATTTTCCAGAGCCCATAAATACTCTTGATGAAGATTGAGTGCTCTCATCACTATACTATCTGGTGTTATCAGTTTTGTTGGTACATGAATTCATTTCGTGCTAGCCATAACGACCAGAAAATAAAACAGAAAGTAGTGATGGTTACTGCTGGGTTTGGGTGGGATAGGAGATGGTTTGTTTATAAGACAATCGAGTTCGGAGTATGTTCCAGACGGTTTTTGTTATAGGACAATGGATAAGAAGATGATCAGGAGATTCCGGTTCTACATTGCGTTGGGGGCATCGATTCGTACTTGAAACCCTTATGCGGTTTAGGATTGAGAATGTAGGTAATCCATTTTTGATGGTTTTCCACAAGAAAAGGCGAATTTTAGGTGGACACGATGAGGTCCAGAGAAATTTGGTTGGATGTTGGATGGTTTGGGTTGGAATTTTTGTTTCAAGAGTCAAACAAGTATAAGCGGTTGATGTCATATAGTTTCCGGATTTTGAGTGAGGCCAAATGATTATATCCGACGGGGCATCTTGGGAGAGATGAATATTGATGATTTTTTGGACTGCAATGGGAGGAAGGTAGTTTAGCTTATCATGCGACCAACAATGAGAATGAGTGTCAATGAGATCTTCTACCAATTGAATGGGACGACAAAGGTTGGGGTCTAGATTTGGGAAATGAGGGATCCAATTGGTTTGGATAGGGGTGGATAATCCATTTCCAACTTGATGGAAGGTAAGATATTTGAATTGAGGTATGATGGAGACTAATTATCTCCACTGATCACTTGAAGAGGAGGGAATGAGATGGTTGGCTTACAAAATTGGTTGCCCCTTGAAATATTTTTTTGGTACACATTCCGTCCAAAATTGAATGGGTTTGAGCATGTAGGATCCAAATCCTTTTCATGAAGAGGGATTTGTTATGCTGACTACTTTATATGATACCTAATCCTCCTGCTGAAGTTGGTTTAGTTAAAGTAGTCTATCCTATATGATGGAGTTTCTTGACTGAAGAATCATCGCCCTAGAAAAAGTTTCTAGTAACGCGATCTATTTTGTTGTGTACATGGGTAGGAAGGAGTTGCGACTGCATGAGATGATTAGACGTGGGTGTTAAGAAGGTTTTGATAAGAACTAACCTTCCAGCAGGTGTTAAGCATTTTGTCATCCACCCCTTTGGTTTTCTCGCTAGCCGCTGAAGCAGCGATTCAAAAATGTGTCGAGAAAATCTTCCATGCTTGAATTGGAGTCCGAGGTACATAGGTGGGTTTGGAGTGGTTAGCATGCCGAAGAATTGTGCTAGCATGTCCACCTGATTCAGATCCAATCGTGGATGATGTATGAGTGTGGATTTGGAAGTATTGATTATCTGGTCCACCGACGTATTGTAAGCATGGAACAAGTTTTTCAGATGAGTTCTACTTTATGAGGTAGATGAGTACGTTATGAGGAGGTCATCAGCGTACATGAAATAGAGTATGGGTGATGTCTTTTGAGATTTGCGAAGTCCTCCGATAAGATGTTGGGATTCAAGATTTCCCAAGTTTATGGATAAGATTTCTGCACAGATGATGAATATATAGGAGGAGAGAGGGTTCCCTTGTCTAATGCCTCTGGTGGAAAAAATAAATCCATGTGGCGTACCATTTATGTTGATTGAATATGAGACTTTAGTGACACACAATATTATATAGTCCACAAAAATTAGAGGAAAACTTAGTTTGGTGAAAGCGGTTTTGATAAAACCCCAATCTAAGCTGTCATAAGCCTTTGAATATCCAATTTTAAGGCTATTTTTGGATGCTTAGATGGGGCCGAAGTTTTGATGTGATGGAATAATTCTCCGGAAATTGCAATATTATCATGAATCGATCTGTGGGGGACAAAGGCACTATGATATGGACTGATTAGAAATGGGAGAAGATGGCGAATTCTGTTTACTAGAATTTTAGCTATGATTTTGTACGTTATGTTACATAGCCCTATAGGCCTGAACTGTGATTGTTTTTATGGATGATCTGTTTTCAGGATCAGGGTAAGATTGGTATGGTTCATGAGTGGGTGGATATTGAGTGAGCTGAAAAACTGCGAACCATAGCAATAAGTTGTAAGTGAGTGGTTTCCCAAAAGTATTTGAAGAACTTACTTGTAAAACCATCTGGGCCTGGGGTCGATCCGAGCCAATGGAAAATAGAGCATTTTTAATTTTTACCGTAGAAACTTCCTGAATGAGTGAGGCACATTGCCGGGGAGTTAATCGAGGAGATATGTCGACGAACAAACTTTCATCTATTCTTGTGGGTGCTTTGGAGTATTGTTCCGAGAAATGATCCAGAATGAGTTGTATGGCATCCTCTTTATTGTTGATCCAATTGTTTTGAGCATCCTGGAGCTGTTTAATATTATTGCATCTTCGATGGATGGTGGCTTTTGTATGGAAGAAAGTAGTATTATGATCCTCATACCGTGACCACTGGATTCTAGATCGTTTCTGTCAGTAAGTTGCATGGCGCTAGAGGAGGGTGGTGTGGGCACTTCTAAGATGTCTTCATTCAATAACCATTTTTCCAATTTTGGTCCTTGTTGGTTGGCACACTGATGTTGCGCAAACTTTGTCTAGGAGGTCAAATTTTTGATCATCGTAGGAAGATATCCAAAATTTCTTTTATTCCATTCGGAGAGAAATTGACTGGTGGTGATAAGTTTGAGCTGCAAATCCAGAGAAGGTTCAAGATCATTATGATGAATCCAAGTTGTATCAACCACTTGTTTAAGTTGCGGGTGAGAGAGCCATAGATGCTCGCATTTGTATTTTCTAATTATACTTCATATATTTTGCATAAAACATCATGTATGTGTGTCGAATTTTCGTTGCTGAATTCACATTAAAAAATCGAATTGTAACTATGTATGTCGTTTCAAATTACTGCTGAATCATGAACCGTTGACCGGATTTTTGACCGAATCCGTGTAATACTCGTACGTTTGTCGAATTCCGAATTGCTACTGAAACAGGTGAACACGATATTTTCCAACTACCAATAACATGCTTAGTACTATTAATATTTCTAAATAATAATAAAAAATTCATCTATCTTTCTAGACTATGAATATAGGCTTTTGTTCATTCATACACATGAAAATTACAATGAGAAACTAGCTATTATGTAACTTACTAATTTCACTATCATAGAGAGAGTGTTACCTTCCATGTAGCGAAAATTGGTTTAATTATTTCAAGTATCAATTGGATGATACCTTTTTTTAGTTTACCTTGATAAAAAGGCACAAAACATTTCAAAACGGTAGAAAACCCATATGGATTTCACAATGCATAGCAATGATAGAATCTTTATGAGTTATGAGTGCTTACTTGCAAATAAAGTGCATTTGGAAGTGCTGATTGTTTGACCAGAATAACCGCCATACTCATCGAAAAACTTCATAAGATTACTCACGTCTTTTCTCATACCTCTCCAGAAAACCATTATATCATAAATATAAAAAAAAGATATGACAGTTCAGAAAAAAATATGAAAAGATGCAATAATACCTCTAGAAAAATAGATAGGATGAATCTTTTCTTGATCAAACAAGCGAGAATTCTATAAAGCATGCCCCCATAAGACAATATAATATAGGAGATTAGGGATCACCTTGTTTAAATCCTCAAGTGCATCTGAAGTAACCCATGAATTCACCATTCACCATTACAGAGAGTCTTGCTGATTATAAAATGATATGGATCCAACTCACAAACTGATGGCAGAAACCAAAAGCTTGATAGAGTACCAATGAGAATGTTCCAGTCTAATGTGTCAAAAGCCTTTTCAGATGTCAACTTTCAAGGAAAAATTCTATAATAGGACGTCTAGAAGATTAATGGCTTTTAAAGTGAGGCCGACATACTCGAAAATACTCATTTCTTTTTACATGTGTGCCTGGCAACACTTTTGCCTCTTATTCTCCCTATATTTTTGATAAATTTTAAAGTGTATTGAGATATTTCCACCCCCTTGAACCATTGACATGACCTTGATCAGGATTTATCCCTCCAAAAATAGGGTATATTGTACCTTTTTTCTTTTCTACCATAGGTTTTCATAATTTACTCTTTCTTATCTTCTCTTTACTTTTTTATCTAGATCTGAAAAATCTTTGCTGTCATTAAAACTCTACCGAGTACAACTGCAATTAAAACTCTAATGCCATTAAACTCTACCGAGTACAACTGAACTTGTGTAAGTCAGTTAAGTTCAATAAATTTTCTGTGTATTATGTTAGATTCATAGTTAGGTCTTTTTTTTTAATGACTTTCACTTATATTACTGCATGTGGAAGCACCATTCTTAGAGCTTGCTAAGCGTAATAAACCTAGGTATGGTTTCATCTTTTTATTCTAGTTTTATGTTTTGGGTTTAATTTTAGGTCAATAGATTGTATCTGAGATTTGGTTGTTTATTTATTTCGTTTTTTTTTTTTTAATGATTTGGGTTTTCTTATTTTTGATTTTGAATGGTTTTCACTGAGTGGAACTAAGAAATCAAGATAAACTTGAGTTCTCTTTTTTGATTTTTTTATTCGTTTTTGAACTCAAACCTAAAACTCAAACTCCCTGCAATAAGTTTGATTTGCTTGGTTAGTGCTGTCACCTGGTAGACACTGTGACTACTCTCATACTTCAATCGATTGATTAATGTTAATCGACTCGTCATATTTGAAAACTTAAGAGCATGAGAATCTTGGAGCGGAAGTCATTACCTCTGATAGGTGGATTAAGTTTCATACTCAACAGGGTGGGAAAATTCTAAGTAGTGTGTATCGGTACTTTGTGAGTTAGATTATGTTTCATATATATCATGCCTCCCTAAACTATATATTAGATATTTTATATTTTACGGAGTGTTATGCTCGATATTTCAAGATGATCTTAAGAAGGCGCAAGAAGAGATCAAGGAGAAACAAGCTGCTGGTACTCTTGTAGGAGAACTAGATGCTTTGACTGCAATATTTGGAAAGGATCTAGTGGAGGGATTCGTGTTATTGGTCTTGTTTCTCGTACATTATTTGTTATCCTGGTCATGTGCGTGCTAAAATACTAGAATTGAAGTCTAAGGATGGAAGTATTAAGCATCTGGTGGAGAATCTAAGGAGCAAGATGTGGGTTCTGCTCGAAGGCTTTTGAACATTATGCCACATTGTGAAGGATATCCAATTTGCAATTCCAACTTCATTTGTTGGATCGAACAACATGGAAAGTTCGCAACATCATGCGGGTTCACCTGCTCACACTAGTTCAGTTGCTCACATAAGTTCACTTTCCACACACCTTCACCTGGTCACACCATATCACCAACTTGATCAGTGGTAGGTGTTGACATGCAGCAATGTTCGTTGTTGAACATGGATGGTGACGTCATTATTGTTGGTAAACTTTGTACAGGTGCTTTAGGACGTATGGATTACGACTCACCTGTATCGTCTAATCTTACGAAAGTGTTACTGAATCACATTCTCCTACCAGATAAATTGACCATAAAAAGATAAGAAGCTTGCTGATAGCTTCAGAAATATTTGAATTGGAGGAATTGTGGTTCATCCAAAGATGTACATCAAATATGATTAGCTGGTCGATCTACTTTTTTGGAGATATGCCATGAAACTCTTCATTGATATCTCATCCATATTCTATCGTGTATATAAACGACAAATATGACTTTTATCTTTTTTTTTTGCTTATGTTCACACTTTTGTACATGTTCTTAACATGCTAACATGTAGACTCTTATGCAGTTGTGCATAAGGAAGACTCTTATGTAGTTGGACTTAAAAAGACTCTTATGCAATTATGCATAAGGAAATATTTAGCTTTTGATGTGGTCGTCTGCAAGTCAAAATTATTTATTACTTTCTCACTACTTATGATTTATTATGAAGCAAGCGTAAGAAAGGATCGTTCCCACGAAGAGCTCTTGGTTGTTATATGGTTTCAAAATCTTATGTAAAGGTGGGATTTTCATATTTAATGATAGTAAATTAAACTAATTAAGAAAGCTAAGAAATTGTAGAAAAGAATCAAAGAGTTGAGAATATTGGTCAAGGTTTCGTTTTCATTCACAAAACATGTTCTTGTACTAATAATTAGAATTGATATTTAATCTCGTTTTATCCAAATCCCTAGAATACCTTGATCGCAAGAATATCCCGTAAATTTCCTCAAGCCATCAACAAACACATTAAAAGATGCGCATATGAATTCTACCAAGAGAACAACCTAGCGTGTAAAAAGCACTAATCAAGTTTAGTTCCCGAGGAGCACTAAAGATTCATGGAATTAGGCTAATCAATGCAATTGAACGTGGAAAGTGCACTAATTCAATGTAACAAAGGTCATAATTCACATGTGATTACTAGGATGTATCACTACAAACAATAACCACAATTATGCAACTTGTATTCAAGGAGTATCACTTTTGCATATAATAAACCCTAAATTAGCCATAAATATGAATGTGAGTTCAATCAATTTGCAACTTAACTAAAAAAACAATAAATAAATAAGATATTTGTAGTGAATCATAATCGATAATATTGAGACAAAACTAATGTATTAATTCAAAGAATCATGTATTGCAAAATTCAACTAATCCCTAACCAATAAAATAAAATTAGTTACTCATAATAATTGGAGTTGACACAATTGAAGAAGAAAAGAAATTGCAAACTCTAAATGTGAGAAATCTTCCCCACACGAACCTACAAAAAGGAGTAGAGGAGGTGAAAACCTAGATATCTCTCCCTCTTGATGAAGTTGCTCTTTATAGCTTTTCCCTTGTAGAAACCTTCTTAAAATAGAACTCATTTTCCAATTAAACCCTAACTCATCGATTCCAAAATTATTTCAAGTCCATATGTATCCACCCCAAAAATCAGATTCATAAGAAGCCCACAGCTCAAAATTGGACCCACATCAGGCTCAAAAGAAAGCCCATAGCCTTTTATCCCTGTCAGTCTTGTGAAACTGACAAGGCAGTTTCAAATTTATTCACGGAAGTTCATTCCGGAAATTTGACAAGCACCTTGCGTGCGACTCTGTTGGTAAGTCAGGCGTCTCTACTTGGTTGTAAATTTAAATCAACTTCTCTACTTCCCTGCAATATGGGTTAATCATTCAACACATAAGACTCACAACATCGGCAACACCACAATTTGTTTCGCAGCTCACAAATAAACCACACCATTCTTCTTCAATTTAAGGTACAAAATTCAGTTCACGGCAACAAGAACTTCAACCCAACTTTCCGGACACAACATCTCTAGCTTCTTCGTTCCAATTGAACCCATATCTTGAATCTTTGTTCCTTGTTTGTGCTAAATTTCTCTCAGCATAAGTAACCAAAGTTTCATCAATTAATCTCATAGAGAAAAAGAAAAAGAAGATTGAGACAAATCATTTAACGTGGTTTGGCCCTCAACAGCCTACATCCACGGGTACTGAATTTGAGAGGTATTTTATTGATGATTCAAGGTTACAAGCTCAGAAACTCCATTGGAGCTCTGGTTTTTTGGTCAGAAGAACAGTTCAGATAGGAAGAGTTCCCGACTCCATCCAAGCCGATCCCCTCTCCCATTCAATTTATTTCATTATAAAAGGAAATTTTCATGTGGCTTTCCCATTTTGCCCTCCTTTCACCTTCAGATGCTTCGTGGGCTCTTCCTTTCAGTCCATGTCCATCATTGGTGATTGGATCAAGCTTTTCTCCCTTATCCGGTTTAGATTGTATCACTTATAAGCTTCAGAAAGCAGGTCCTCCCAATTGCCCCCTTGCCTCATGTCAATCAAGTACGCCACGTGTCGAAGAAGATTCACTACATCTCGCCATGTGTTAGCGGGATTCTCCACGCGTGTCTATTGATCTTATCTCCCAATTTTGGTATGGGAAAAGATTGCGTTGGAGCGGACAAGATGGTATTAAGGGAAAGATAATGTTGCGGGAAATGGCTTGTGGACCTGGCTCGCGGATCTGGCTTGCGATCCTGGCTTGCGGGAAATGAAAGTGATCTCCCTGCGGGACTGGTGCGATCCATGCTTCGGACCTAGCTGTGATCCGTGTTTCGGTCCATGCTTCGGACCTGAGCTTTGTTGCGAGAATGATTGTATCGGGCTTGGCTGTGCACCGGACTTTGAGTACAATCCGAACTTGTGTAGCGGGACGTCTGCGCTCCGGACTTGTGTGCGAGACATCTGTTCTCAGGACTTAGAGTGGGTTCCATGTTACGGACTTGGCTGTGCTCCGGACTTTGATTGTTTGGTCCGGCCTTGTGTAGCGGGACATCAGGGGTAGCGGGAATGCTGAGCTTTGCTGTCGTTGGTGCCACGTGTTGGAGCAGATTTTTGGTACTAACAACATGCCCCCTTTTCTTGAGAGTTGTTCGAAGAAAAACTCTTAAGAAAACGACTTCACGTGTTGTTCAAATCATAATGTGGTGGTTGATGTTGCTTTTGCATTTTCATTTTATGTTGTATTTTTGTCCCTGCAAAACAAAATTTTGTATACAAATATATATACTGATTGTTAGTTTTCAACCGCAAGGTTCCTTTGTACCCTGGGTTAATATTATGGAATTTTGTGCCAGAGAGCACACCTCCTTTCACGGAGTTATGACATAAGGCAACACACGTACGAGTCATACCCGGGCCAGGAGTAAGCTACAAGGTGTCCCAAATGTGTGAATAAATTTGGAATTTTGTATCAAGACTCTTTCATGGGTTCCCCATTTGTGGATGAACCCAATAGTCTATCTTCAAGACTTTTTCATGGGTCCCCCATTTGTGGATGAACCCAACAGTCTATCTTTAAGATTCTTTCATGGGTCCTCCATTTGTGGATGAACCCAATAGTCTTATCTTGCCTCCAGCCACGGGGGACTTAGGCAACACACGCCTAATTCATCTCTGGCATGGAGAAAATTAGTGTGTGGTCCATAAATTTATTGTTTTCCAAAGATAACGCCTCCCGAATGGAGAATTATCCTTGAAAAGTATACATGAGAAACATATATAGAGGAATATAAAAAGTAAACTTAAGAGTTATCCCGGATATTTCTCATTTCTCACTTCTTATTTAAGATATATTTCATATTCTTTTGTATACATGAGAAGTATATATAGAAGAATATGAAAAGTATTTTAAATAAGAGATGAGGAATATCCAGAAGAAATAAGAAATACCTATTTTTGAATGATAATTCCCGAAGAAGCATTTAGATTGCCGCATGAAGTATAAGCCATTTGAAGTATCATTTCTCAAAGGCTCATTTTGAGTCAAGTTTTCCATGAACGCTTCCATGAACGTTTCCAAAGAACGTTTCCAAAGAATGTTTCCATGAACGTTACCATCATACGCTTAAAGTAGTGAAAGCACCAATAATACATGGCTTATATGAAGTATCTATCAATTGTTGCCTTATGTTAAGAAGTACAAGGCATATAACACAAAGTGGCGAAAAATATTATATCTATTTAGCGTTAATAAATTATTGAAATGAAATACCTAATTGGTGCGCAGTATTTAGCTCATTTCACAGCTAAAAATTTGGTTTCTTTATAGCATGCCCCCCAGTGCATCATTAGCGCATGACTGACGCATCTCTGAAGTGCCCTTCATAGGTATCTTCACATTTCATAAAAATGTCTTAAGCATTTCGTAATATTAAATGAGTACAAGTTAAAAATGATTTTCATGCTTTTCGTTACATACCACAGTTAAATATAATCAAATAAATTAGAATTTGTGCGGACTAAGAATACATCATATTAAATCAATAGGTTTCTAACATAGATGATTATGAGATTAATTATCATTGTGCATGATATCACATGTGATTCAGATGCTATTGAAAGCAATTGATCAGTTAAAAATATATGATAAATAAGTAAATGACTTGCAATATTCAAGCAAAATATGAACAATGGATGCTGGTTAAGAAATTTTTAATCATCTAATTCATTATATAGTTGTTCTATTTATAAATCAAATAAGCTTATGCTTTTTAATCAATCAAGGTATATCATGATTGAATCGTTTAAAAATGATAGTTAAGAATTATTTAAGTTGCTACTTAAGATACGCAATTAACATTATAAACATTATAATCGAAAATTAAAAGACCAATTAGACCGAGTCAGATTGGCTGACTCGGCTAACCCATCTTTCTCTCTTAACCTTTTGACCGTTAATTGACTATCAACTGACCGTTAAGTGGACTATCAATTGACCATTAGTTTGACTCAGATCTTTTTGCTTCTGATTTTGCATGGTGCATAAAAAAAATAAAAAAAAAATGATGATAATAATAGTAATAATAATTATAATAAATTAAATTAACTTGTTATAGCTAGATAATTATTAACACAACTTCAAAAGATGAGAAAGGACATCCGTTGATCCACAAGTATTTTGGAAAAGATAAATATATGCTCAACTGAGTTGGATCAAACTCAATGAGTCGACTCACTGTAAAGAAAATGCAGCAGAGTCTGGTCTGTTTTTCGTCTATTCCAGCCTAACTCAGGCTATTATAATATGTCTTTCCCTGCAATCGATGCATTTATTCTATGATAAACACACATGAAGCTCATGCTACGATTTACTCATTCTATGATAAATAAGAAATATCAAATGAGTCTCAATAACTTTAGACACAAAATTTGATGCATTTAAAGATCAAATTTGACTTAGAGTAAACATTCAATTAAGATAACTCAATGATATTTGTGAGCTACAGGAAAAATAGAAGAATGGAGCTACAAGTTAAAATTAAGACTCAACATTATAATCTATGCATTCATATGTGATGTTCACATTACAAGTCACAAAAGAATGATCACAGTGAGTAATAAATTCACAGTCTAGTTATGAGCAGAGAGTCAGTCATTTTATCATATCATGCATACAATTGGACAAAGTTGAAATTGTGTGTCAATTGGGGTGAAATCTGATTTCTAATACTTGTATACCAAATCAACAAAATGATCACAAGAATACTTAGCTCTTTGAAGATACTTGTTGTGAGAATTGCAATATTCAACTGTGTGAAGAGTTGTCTTCAAGCAAGCTGTACAAACTAATAGCAAGCACAGTTCCTGAAGATACTTGAAATGAGAGAAGTCGGATGGCTAAATCTGTGGTCACAGGATGTTTCCATGACACGCTTGAAGTAGTGAAAGCACTAGTAATACATGGCATAAGTTTAGACTGAATGAAGTACACGTTCCTCCTTGTAGCCTGTGGATCAATATCCTTGAACACCACTATCAGGTTATCCTTCTTAGCATCACAGTAATCACATAAACTCGCCTTGGAGTTAAGGGAAGTAGCATCAGTTCACAAGTCCATATTAGTTCAATTCTATAAGGGCTCAACAGGTTAGCATCCAATATAGCTTAATCATGAACTGATAAACAAAGTATGTTCTTTAAAAATGAACTCAAAATGAGAATAGTTTCTACATGCTCCTACGATCAACCTGAAGCGTCATATGCTTCATTTTCTAAATATAATAAATATAAGCATGAAATATACATTACTTAGAGAACTATTTATGTCTATAAAAGCTACAGGTCAGTTGAATCAACGGAAAGAAAATTCGACTACTAATTTAAATCAGGACTCAACATATACAGGTAAGTATTCACACTAATGAATTTATTGAGAAGTCGGTTCACATGCCGCAGACATAAATATTCAATCGAGATAACTGCAAAATTTTCGAAAGTAGACTGTGCAATTCAGATACACATGAGGGACAATTGTAAATTTCAAGTTATGGGATATTCGAATTTCATGAAAAATTCGAATGAGATGAAAATTGGTCACAAACATGAGAAGATATAGAATTATAGCTTTTTAACATCATAGAAATTATTTTTCTAAAGATTAACACAATATATCTGAGTCGCAGAACAAATTAAAGAAGCTTTAAAAAGCTGTAGCATTAGACTAAAAAGTTGACTTTAACTGTTAGCTTTAAATTTCAATAGCTAGATGCAAGCATGAAATTTGAAGTATGCCCAGGAAAATTAGAACTGGAATGTTATAGAATATACCGCAAAATACATTTATCTGGCTCTTTAATGAAATGATTTGGGCTCAACACATTCAGTATTACACTATGTAGATATATTAGAATCAGGTTTAAAAGAGTGAAGCTCAAAAGCTCAAAAAGATTTTAGTTTGAGGTAGACACTATAGGCCAACTATAACTTTTAAGCAAATTTTTGTTGAAAGATGTTAAGTCATGCTTATCACAAGTTAAGACAACTTAATTTTTCCCTAGCACTCAAGCATGATTTCACTGTGTGCATAAGATAAGAAGCTTATGTTTTTAAATGGTAAGAAAGTTCATGATTCATTCATACATAGATGATAGTTAAGAATCATGGATGAGCAGAAATCAATATTCATGATGTAAAGTGAGTATAGCAATCAAATATTTGGGGTAAGATTACGAATACTTATCTCATGTTAGATTGAATTGAAATGTGGAGTAAGTACTTATCTGCCCCTAAATTTTCTTGGCATATCTGTGTAGAAAGCATCGGTGCTTGTGTGCAGCTGGAGAACCTGTACATTCTTTGCTGCATTTGGTTGATCTTGGTCACCAAATGGCGAACCTGTACATTCTTTGTTGTGAAAATTGCACCATCCGATTGTATAAAGAATTATCTCGAAGCACGAATTACTTCTATTAATTGTTGCACAGACTATATTGTCCTGCTATTATGACTTAAGTTCACATATCCAATGGTACTTGGCAGGGTCGTAACGTTTGAGAGAGTCCATCATAACATGAATTTCATGATATTCAAAGAACTTGCGATTCATGTAATCTGTCGAGCACTCGACACGCACGACAGGTGGAGCATTCAACATCTCCTGTTGATTTCTTTCCCCCTAACCTGGAACTTAATGATAAAATAAAAAGTAACTTCAATTCAAAATATCAGATGGGTAATAAAGATGCCCTTACAGACTACACATTTAGAGACTAAATTCATCACCCTTATTCTCAAATTGTCATCACTAGCACAGCCATCAGTACCTATTACTTTCATGCAACGGACTGTAAATGTGATAATTCAAGTATATTTATTTTCTATTTCAGATGCTTATAAATATATCGATGTAAAGATATGGCCTTGATTGTTAATTGAAACAAAATAAGCTTCAGAGCTATTAAAGCTTAATTTTTGTAACAAAGCTAGGGTATGATTTAAAGGGTCATGCCGAGTTATATTTTGGTTTGAGCAAAATAGGTACTAAGGTTGTTATAACAATCTCGAATATACAAGCAATTCCATATCATGCATCATTCATAAAACAGGACAAATTTGCTTTGCCGTGGCATATATGAATTTCACTCTAGATTATTTATGCAAGTGGTATACATATTGCAGTAAGAAAATAAATCCTCAGAGATTAGTGATACTTAGCTCGACTCTGAGATTGACTAAAGCTGTTGCACTTGGTTAGTTAAAGATGTTGCAATTACTGTTTGAGCAAGCTTTACTACTCATTTCGCTGAAGGATTTGCTACTGCAATCAATTTTGAGCATTATGCTCTGCATCCTTGTGGTGAGGTTTTGGATCTCTGGTAGTTTGTGCAAATGTGGTTTTTGAAGTTTGTTGAGGAGACTCCGGCTGCTGGTTTCAAGATCTTCCAGCAAAATACGATGGTGATCCTGTTGTCGCAGTTCTCCATCAAATTGCGACTAGCCTTATCAAATAGATCATGATCGAGTCAGTTGAACAACCATTGAATCATTATCATTAACACCTGTAAAGCATCTCACTAACATCCATTCAGAATCATGTTTGGTCAATCGCTTATAATCAGGAAAATTGTCAAATGCCTTGCATACATACTGTTGGTCATTCAACCACGGTATTGTTGGTGATCTCAAACACCATTGAATCTCTTTCCTTGCACTTATTAATCATTCACACACAAACCCACTCATATAAATCATTCAAATCGTTTTTTATAATCATAAAACTTGTAGGAACTTGTTCATAAAGGAAAGCTAATCAAATTAATGAGAAGAATTCCCAAATCAAGTTGAAATTTTAATGCTTGATGTTTTCAAAATTGAATGAATGGGTTTGTAAAATATAGATTGGTAATAGGTAATCGAAAATCAAAATTGGTTTTGAATGGAAACTTTTAGGGAAATTTTTCTTTTTCAAGCTGTTGCAACTTAACTCAAAATCTATCAAATGGGTATGAAAACACAGCTTTTGTTACTGTTGACAAGATTTTTTCACATGATCATAAAAAATGCAGCAATTAGATCATAAAGAGAAGCTAAACTAAAGTAATGAGAAAATTCCCAAATCAATCTGAAATTTTAATGCTTAAAATTTTAAAAATCAACTAGATGGGTTTGTAATACATGATTTGTATGTCCACTAACAGCCATTCCTGGTTCGGCTCCGATAACGCAATTCCGGGAGGAGTCGATCTAAGGGCACTGGATCCCTTCGGACCTGGAGAAGGTGTGACGCTGGGTCGGGGTAAAACTTATTTTAAGATAAAATTTCCGAAGAAAATTTCTTAACACGTTTTAAAATCAAATGTTTCAAAACAAAAATTGCAAAGCCGAAAGTTTGAGAAGATGATTTCACAAAGCTTTGTTTTAAAATTTCAAGTCTAAAGATCAAGAACAAAACGAAGAACTCAAGAGAAGGCTCCTTCTTTTCGAACTAACAGTTGGTGACGTTTCCATCTGATTTCTCTTTTCCCCCAATTCTCTGAAGCTTCTATCAATTTATACATCAGGTAGGATGAATCCTTTTACTCAATCCCTGTTTCTAGCGCCAAATTGTTTGTGCTAAATTTCTCTCAGCATAAACAACCAAAGATTCATCAATTAATCTCACAGAGAAAAAAAAAAAGAAGATTGAGACAAATCATTTAACATGGTTCGGCCCTCAACAGCCTACATCCACGGGTACTGAATTTGAGAGGCATTTTATTGATGATTCAAGGTTACAAGCTCAGAAACTCCATTGGAGCTCTGTTTTTTTTGTCAGAGGAACAGTTCAGAGAGGAAGAGTTCCCGACTCCATCCAAGCCGAACCCCTCTCTCATTCAATCTGTTTCATTATAAAAGGAAATTGTCATGTGACTTTCCCATTTTTCCCTCCTTTCACCTTCAGATGCTTCGTGGGCTCTTCCTTTCAGTCCATGTGTCCATCATTGGTGATTGGATCAAGCTTTTCTCCCTTATCTGATTTAGATTGTATCACTTCTAAGCTTCAGAAAGGAGGTCCTACCAATTGCCCCCTTGCCTCATGTCAATCAAGTACGCCATGTGTCGAAGAAGATTCACTACATGTCGCCATGTGTCAACGGGATTCGCCATGCGTCTCTATTGATCTTATCTCCCAATTTTGGTACAGGCAAAGATTGCGTTGGAGCGGACAAGATGGTATTACGGGAAAGATAATGTTGCGGGAAATGGCTTGTGGACCTGGCTCGCGGATCTGGCTTGCGATCCTGGCTTGCGGGAAATGAAAGTGATCTCCCTGCGGGACTGGTGCGATCCATGCTTCGGACCTAGCTGCGATCCGTGTTTTGGTCCATGCTTCGAACCTGAGCTCTGTTTCGGGAATGATTGTATCGGGCTTGGTTGTGCACCGGACTTTGAGTACAGTCCGGACTTGTGTAGCGGGACGTCTGCGCTCCGGACTTGTGTGTGGTCCATGTTACGGACTTGACTGTGCTCCGTACTTTGATTGTTTGGTCCGGACTTGTGTAGCGGGACATCATGGGTAGCGAGAATGATGAGCTTTGTTGTCGTTGGTGCCACGTGTTGGAGAAGATTTTTGGTACTAACATTCCTAACCCATTCTGACTTCTCGGCTTGAAGAGTCGCTGGTAGCAATTCTTGTTCATCAACCAAAACTTCAAATCAATCTCCAGCACACTACTCATCCTTCTCTTCCTCTTGCTGCATAATTCAAACCCATTCTCTCGACTGCAACCATAACCACCACCACAGATTCATTTAAAACACATAACCATTCATTCACGAAATCAGTTCTTCTTGGATCTATTTTCAATCTGTCCTAACCCAAAACTCATCTCCTCTTCATTAATCCTCCTTTAACAGCTCAACTTCTTCCTTTCTTTTCTATCTCGAACTCTGGTTCATTCCTTGCCTTAACATCTCAGATCTCCCTTAGCCTCAACTGACTAACCACCGGAGTGAACTTGGTTTGTGTGGACCGGCACAAGAGAAGAAAAACTTGGTCCTGTTGCTACTTAAAAGAGAACTCGATCTAAAGTTTTAGGTTAAAACATAAGAACTGGATACATGCACCCAGTGACGCCCCTTATCTTTATTCAATTTATCAGGTGGCTTCCCTTAGTAATTTCTTGTTTTTGCCACTTTAAAAGCTTCTGACCTTGCTAGCTTTGAGTCCATCCACACCTAATGACTCCGAACAATGTCATAGGCTTCCAATTTTCTTCCTTTGCTTAATGTGACTCCAAAAGACCTATAAAACTCAAAATAAACGTAATATACCAAAAATACAAGGAAACTAGCTAAGAAAATCATAGAAATTGATATTCAAATAATGCTAATTATACACTTATCAGCTTTACCTGAAAAAATGATGTAACCATGTGAATAGAAATCGTACTTGTGTGAATCAACTTTTTTGCATATGTGTGCGGTTTTTGTATATGTAAATGTTTTATGGTTCGTGTTCTGTTATATTTGATTGCACATGCGACTATAATTATGGTCAATTGAAGCCCTAGTAGCCAGCCGAGGGAATATCAATCCCTGGTAAGTACTTCAATTGGGATGTTTATATTATTAAGTTGAAATTTATGGATATTAACATTCAGTAAATACTTTATTTTGAGGTAATGATGATATTGCTACGGGATTGCACTGTTGGTGACCTTTATGTGGTAAGTATATGTTATGATCTTCGCTACATAATTTATCATTGTTATTCATACATTATAGTGAAAATTAGGGATATAACATTAAGTATGTAATTGGCAGTTTCAGAATATGTCGATGAACAACTTCTTGGTAATGATGGTCTACTACTAGTATTGAGATGCAGTATGTTAAGCTATGTGGCCTAGCCTTGATGAACTTGGTATTCTAAAATTAATTCAGGTAATCTTATTAATGTTGGGCACTCATACGTATTAACATGTTTTTTCATTCTTTTTTCAGTTTCTTAATTCAGTTTCCAAGTTACAACTTCTTATCAGATTTTGACATTGTGCTCTCCTCTTCAGAATTCAGTTCACAAGAACAATTTATGGAATCATCTGGGAACATGATATCATTATTTCTCAATCATCGGATATGTATTCTTTTGTAATTTGAATCTTCATATTTAATGTTTGGACTGCGGATCTATACTTGAAAATATATCTGCAACAATTTGATATGTGATTTAAATTTGATTATTGTGAAGTCTGTTTTCAAGAGATTAGTAAATTCTAAGCAATTTATGTTTGCCTTTGGAATTTACTGCATTGGAAAGTAACAAAATCAGGATTGCGTGAATTCTGTTTCACTTGATCATTTATTATTCTAGGTGTAGTTACAAATAGAAATATTTATAGTTTGGCCATAATGAAGTTGGATATTGAACCAGGTAACTTAATCCGACATTTTATTTTAGATCGTTAATGACTACAATCAACAATCACAACTATTCCATGTTTTCTCGTTAAGACTACATCACTCCATTATCTGCGTGTAACTTTTCATTCTTGCTAAGGAAACTGACATCGCCGAACAAACTTTATGTGGGTTTCTAAATTTTCATATTTGTGTATGGCAGTTTGTCGATGAAGCTCTGTGGCTTTGCCTTTGATGAGTTTTTCTAAAACGGATTCAGGTTAACTTTTATATCAATAAATTATCATATTTATATGATTATACTTCGAGTTATGAAAAATCAGTTCATCCATCCATGTATGAATCTCAACATAGAACATTGTATGTCAAAGACATAATTTAATCGTCTTCATCATCTCAGTAATTACTTGTGATGCTTATACACATTTATATCTCCAACTGTGATACTTAAAGTCCACTTCCTTAGATGAATATGTTTTTATTTTTAATATAATCCTTTGATAAATCTGTGGGTTATTGGATTGCATCATTGGAATTGATGAATCAATCATAATCATTGTAGTTCGAGTATTATCTGTGGGAATGTTGAACGTGAAGGTGATTGAATTGAAACATCAAAATTGGAAGAATCTGGGTACTCCAGGAAAAATTTGGAGGGGATCAATTTTGATTTGGTCAACCAAGACTTGACCCTTTTTTTCTTGTTGCACAAATTTAGTAATGACTGATGGATGTTGCTAAATCTGAACCAGAACATCTATATCCAGTTCGAATAAGAATATCCTGGAATAATTCTAAAATTAGCAACTGAATAAAAAAATTGTAGCAACATATGGCTTTTGTTGCTAAATTTTAAATTAGCAACGGTTTGTTTCTGTTACGACCAGTCGTTGCTGACTGAACAAAAGGTTAAACGCTAGATTTGGTGTAATGTAGTAGTCCCGAACAAAAGGTTATTGCAGTACTAATGATTATAGGTTATGGCATACCTGCGGATTCTATTGTATATGCGAAAAACAACTGCATACAAATATATGTTATTGTTTTGAAAAACAGTAATTAATCATTTTAGTCCAACGTTTTTATGAAAACCAACCCAGGCATATGTTAGATAAATACTACTACAAACGATGATATGGGTTTTTTAGGCATGTTAGGTAGTCTTGATTGTATGCATTGGGTGTGGCAGGGATTCCCTACCTTTTGGGTAGGTCAATATAAGGGTCATTACCCAAAACCAATTTTTTTTGGAAACTACTGCTACTTAATGACATAAATGTTTTGCATAAACGCTATTTTTGGTCTTTCGGGTTTACAAAATGACATAAATTTTTTGCATTAACGCTTATGTTTGCAGATTTAAAGTATGAAATTTTCCCTGAAGTTAATTTCACAATGAACGAGAATCACGACAGTCATGGGTATTATCTGGTAGATGAAATCTATCCAAAATGGTCAACCTTAGTTCAAGGATACACTTATTCCCCCATCGCCGAAGTGGATCATTGAATAAGGTATATTAACAGTAAACAAGTGGAGTGAGGAAGACGCTGAACGTGTATTTGGAATATTGAAGAAAAAGTTTGTTATTGTTTGTGGATCATATCGTGGTTTTGATTCTCGTGAAATGTATAAAACCATGTTCACATGACAATAATATAGGAAACGACCCAATATTGCTTGGACTAGTTACTCAGATAAAGATTTGAGGTCTGAAGTTCAACTAGTAAAAGAGCTACCTACAAGGAGCTATGCGAATATAACTAATTACACTCAAAATCAAAATTTATATGGGAGGTTAAAAAAGAATCTAAAAGTGCATCTTTGGGTTGAGTTTGGAAGATTGGACGGGTGGACTATGTAAAGCTCAATCAAAATTGTTTACAATTTTGATTTAAGTTGTTTAGTTTGTGTACTATAATTTTCAAGTAATATTAATAAATTATCACTAAATTCAAAACTGTAAAGTACATTTTAATTAAAATAACTAATTATTAGATTTAAATTAAAAAAACTAAATAATCATTTGAAGTTCATACTAAAACTATTATATTAAAATTAAACTTACTATTAAGATATTTTGAATTGAGTATTATATTTACTAATCATTAAGTGGAACTACATCATCTTTATCATCTTCATTGGCAAAATTGTTGATCTTGTTGTTCACCCTCCATTTGTTTCTTTAATTTGTTATAATCCAAATATACTAAACTGAAGTTCATACTAAAACTATTACATTAAAATTGAACTTATTGTTGAATTACATCATCTCCATTAACAAATTGTTGATTTTTTTGTTTCACCTTCCATTTAACTACTTAAAGTTCATTGTATGATGTAAGGTACAATTATTTTCATGGCCTGGTATGATGATAAGGGGTTTCCTGATTGTATCTAGTCCCATTGGATTTGATTTTATGAAATAGGGGTCGCTTCATACGTATGGGAGTGACCACTGCATTTTGTTGATGTTACAATGGCTAGAAAGCTTTGGTCTTTAATTTAGCGGCATCAATAACACCTATTGGGTAAGGTCATGGTTAGGCTCTTTGATCAGTTAGCATTGGCATCTTATGAAGGTTGTGATCGATTTAGATGAAAGCTTTAACAACAACAGACTATACATGAACTGAAGGGTGCACATTTTTAAGTAAATGCTCTGTGTGAAAATGAGGAAACGAATTTTCATTTTACGATCATTTTATGACCCCGAGTGCTACATAAAGAACTTTTCGAATGAACAACGTGAATAATGAAAAGTTGTTACTGCGACGGCTTCAATATGTACCATTAACTTGCATACTTTCTGTTTACAGTGCCCACAATGATTGTGAAGCTATGCCGATTCGTTTGATCAATTATGTTCTAGTCGATAGTGAAGGACATCAATACAATGCAGTACTTATTTAGCCTGACTTTTTTGAGGGCTACCAAAAACTAATTAGGGGCGACTAATAAGACAAAATAAGGTCATTTTGAAGTAATCTCAAGACATCCCTTATCCATCTAATTTATATAATGGCTAATCTACCCTTTCTTAATTAGTGTTAATTTTGATTAATTAGTTGATTAATTTGGTTATAGTTAGTGTTAAATGATGAATTTGAGTTTTAGTTTTAGAATAGAAATAGAGAGTATGTTAGAGAGGAAGAAGAAGAAGAAGAAGAATTTTCGGAAAATCAAATTTTGACTAAATTCAATCATAAACATGGATGGGTATGACATAGAAGATGAGATTGAACATGAAGAACATAGTATTGAAGGTTCAAACACATTTAGAGACGACGATTTGGGTTATTTGTTGGATGATCCAAATTTTGGTGTGGAAGAAAACCTAGACGATGAATCACATCAAAATGAAGATAATAATGCATCAAACAGTCAGGTATTGTGTTAAGAAGCTCAAAACCCAATTTGTATGCGTTTGTATGTGATCGGCAACAAAAAAACATACATTTTTGCATGCATTTAATGCCATGGACGTACCATAATCGGTAGTTTATGGTACTCCATAAACTACCGATTACACGTATGTTCAGAAAAAATAGAACAATCGGTAGTCTCGTGAAGATTTTAACTACCGATTCTACAAAATCACCAAATTGTTTTTTTTTTTTTGAACTTATTTTAACATAATCGGTAGTTTATGAAGACTTATAAGACTACCGATTATTGTAGTCGCCCCAAATTGATTTTTTTTTTTGAATATATTTTCACAATCGGTAGTTTAGGAGAACTTTTTATCTTCCGATTGAGTTAGTCGCCCCAAATTAGTTTTTCTCCGAACCTCCAAAGTTATTATTTTGCAAACTTTCTAATCGGTAGTTAATGTCAAATAGTTACCTACCGATTGTATTATAATCGGTAGTTGTGTAACACACTAAACCTCCGATTATATGTGTACAAGACTTGAGTTGATTTCTTCCGTGCTAGTCGCCCAAAAACTGAATTTCTCCAAACCTACAAAGATAATATTTTTCAAACTTTACAATCGGTAGTTAATGAATACATATTACCTACCGATTGTAAATAATCGGTAGTTTTTAACAAATTAAACCTCCGATTATAGTTGTTTTTATGGACAGGACTTGAGTTAATTTCCACGTTACAATCGGTAGTTAATGAATACATCTTACCTACCGATTGTAAATAATCGGTAGCATGGGAGTTTTATTAACTACCGATTGTTCATAATCGGTAGCATGTGAACCTAATTAACTACCGATTATCGTTGTTTAATCATTGCTATTTTACGTAGATTATTGAATGGGTTAATCTTGTTGCATACGAGGGTCCTGATACTTCCCTACACTATGCAAATAATTTGGTATGCTACATACCCACTTTTAACTTGTTCTTAGAATGTATATTACATGGTTAGGCTTTATGATATTTGTTTTGTTATATGCGCATTAAGACATTTGGAAGTAAGGCGGAGGCAAAGGAATGGCTTCTCAACAAGGCTAAAGAGAAGATGTGCGTTGTAGTTCAGAACAATTGAATGAAAATTGATCGATTTGAAATGATTTGTGAGAGAGGTGGCGAGCAAAAGAATCATATGGGAAAGAATTATAAATACGTAAAGAAGACGGATAGGATATACCGAGGTAATTCAAAGAAGATTGGATGCCCATTTAATATTATCTTCCATAAGCCAGAAGGTAAGAAAGGAAAAGTATGGAAAATGTATAACCGCAAAAATTGATGTGATTTTAGATTACCCTCTATAAATAACCGCAATCGCACGGCGTCTAACTAGTAGACAACGGCAAGTACGGGTCGAACCCACAGAGAGCGGGGAAATACTGCAATTAATATCTCTAATAAACTAACCAAGAGGAATATTTTTGTGATTTTTAGATTTATAAATAAAATAATAAACTAACTAAACTAATAAAATATGACCGAGTAGAGAGAGTCGGTAACCAGGGTTTTCAGTATCCACCACTATTTCTATTTAATTACTGAAGTGAAATATAACTCATGAATATTTAGAGTCGCAAATATCACTGTGACGCCCTAAACATGGTGCATCAAAAAGCCCTAGTCTCAAGCATACACCATAAAATTGCGTTAGCGAGAAAATTGTACGAAACTAATTTTAGGTCCACAAATAATACCTGACTATTCTAAGCATACCCCATCAAAGGATTTAACCCAAGCATGAAATATCAAATAAGTAGACAAATATATTTGCAACAAATAGATTTTCAAAACAACAACTGTATACCAGAAGCATGGAACATCAAAAACCTAGGCCAAGCATGTACCATCAAACGACATCACAATTGTTTAATGAAATTTAATAAATCAAAATCATAGAAATTAATATATTCAAATCATAATGGTCTATATCAAATATTTTATTTAATTGAGCTAAAACTGCAAGTGGTTTCGACATTAAACCCTAGCTACAAATTAATTAGAACATGGAGATGGGTTTCTTAAAACCCATAAAAATAATTAGATAGAAGAGTATAGAGGAATTAAACAGTCATCGTCGTCACCCGGCAAATAATCTTCTCTGTTCTTCTTCCACTTCCGTCCGTATACAGCAAACTCTGCTCCCAAAAATCTATCCAGGAGAAAGTCATGTACGCGCCTCCCCAAATTCGTCTGTCAGTCCCTCTTTTTGTTTTTATACCTACTAGATATAGCTTTTCTCTCACCTGAATTCGCTCCACCTTCACGTGCTGCTGGACCCACCTATCCAACCTTCTCCATCACCGAGCCTCCAATCTCCAATCACCTAGCCCAATCCAACTTTGTACCCTATCTAGCATTTCTACCCTAGTCTCAACTCAATATGACGCAGCCTTCTCTCATGTTAGCTTCACGTGAAGCTTGTACTTCCATCAACCATATGTCTAAAGCAAAGTACTCTTCTTTGTCTTTTTTCTAACCCTATTATAGGCTCCACTAGTGACAAGTCGTACTCCTCTTCTTTCCTATTTAAGCTTTGGCAGATAGGCTATTACTTGCCTATAGACACTCTTCTTTCTCATACGCCAACTCCACCATCATCTCTTCTTTTCTCTAGCTTTCACATTCATACTCCTTTCTTCTTTCTGATGCAGCTAATCAACCAAGAAGCTAACCATCATCACCTCTAGCCTTTTCACTAGTCTAGCATCAATTCACGCACAACCAACTCTTACCCTGCATGTTACTTTCCTTGTTCACTTTAAATCAAATGTACAATGTCCGCCAACTAGCCAATCACTGCCTTGACGTACAGCATTTTCACTTCCACAAAGACAGTAGAGCTCCAACTTCTTTCGTGAGTTCTTGGAATATCAAAAACTGACGCCAATAATAAGTCTATTTAACCAAATTAATTGTAGCATCGGGATTTGTGTATACCACCTAATAAAACAATAAAATTACATTATTATTATAAATTCAAGTACTAGAAAATATAGATAAAGCAGTAAAAAATGTATCAATTAAGTGCTTATCAAATACCCCCAAACCTATATTTTGCTAGTCCTCGAGCAAAACTAATCTAAAATAAAAATAAAAATAAAAATCCTAACTCACTTTCGCAGGAATCGCGACTACATTTAGCATATGTAATAAGCCTTTAAACCTCTAAGTGGCCTTAGCGGACGAGTTTTGACTCGTGAGAGTTTACAAGAGGTTTACCCACAAAACCTATACTCCGAATTTTAGCTACCTGTGAACGATTTAGGATAGACACTAAACAAGCTATTTAGTTGGCGTACTAAATTCTGCGACTATAAGAATCATTACCATGTATGAATTCAATGACTGTACACGAGTTTGCACTCAACGTACTAAAATTCATATAAAAATGCAACTCTACTCAAATAATCATTCAACATCCAAAACTGTATAAAAAATTCACATTACTCGGAATCAATCAAATTCAAACACATGGATAGATTAGAAAATGAAAATAGAAGTAACGAATGGTGCATATGTTGACTAAGGTGAACGGTGTTACCCATATCTGTCTGAAGGTCGGTACCAGGATGAATCCTATTTTTATTATTATTTATATACATAATATTATTATTTTTTCTCTTTTTTTTTTCTTTTTTTTTTAGCTGAATACAGGATAGTTCCCATGGATCCTGCATTCCACGCTTGCTTAGGCGACGGAGACAGGGGAAACATACACATATTGCTATCACAATATCATTTTTTTTTTATTTTTTTTATTTTAATACGAATTAAATATGCACTTGAACTCAACAATCTATTTCATCCTGGCGGCGATAACAATTTGATACTGGGCCCCACCAAATCACTTAGAGAAACATAAAATTGCAAAAATAAAAATAGAAAGTGATATGATTATGATGATTCCGAGATATGCTTGTTCAATGATTATCATGTTATTTCTAACACCTGAGTGCATTCAGATATGAATAGACCATTTAGCTGGGCACACCAATTTTATAGATAAGAGCTATGTTTCCATCTACCTAGAATGGTTAGTGTCATCCTGAATAATTCACATGTTTCTAAATTTTGGAGTTTCTTTATTGACATCAATTTTCGGAAACTCTACCTCCAAACCTAAATTTAACATTGTCCTCAATGTTTCAAACCGTGCAACCCAGAATGGTATGCAATAAATATAATTAAGAGAAACAAATGTAAATTAAAGAGAAAGGATTGGAACGTCTCACCTGATTGACGCAAGAAAAGCAGTATTCTCTGTAATACACATCAAACGATAGTAATAACAAAGAACACCAAAATGAAAATAAACAAAAAGCCCTAAAAGAAAATAAAAACAAGAAAATGAAAATCTACCTATTGGATATTTACAGAAAGAATCCCCATACACTAATAACCTGAAAATTTGGGGATCAACCCAAAATACAATATACAAATGATAGTTTCACAATTATATTATTGTGACACGGTGACACTGAAACTATCAAAAAGAATGAATTACCCCCAAACCTTGTTTTTACTACACTGGGAAGTGCGTAAAGAACATAATATGGGGATAATATTGGGGAAGCACTGATTGGTTCATGCACAGTGTCAGGAATAGGCAAGTCCTCTAGGTATTTGGATGCAAAGTGATCCAACAAAACTTTTGAAGCACATAATTCTAACCCTAAATTAGGTAACTTTTGGAAGTCTAGGGGTTTAGAAACAAATTCTAAGTCGTTAAACTTAGCTAAAGTTTCATCGGAATTAACACATACATCATTACCAGGTTTACGTTGCCATTTTCCATAATCCAAAACGGGTACAGAATCTAACAACGCATTAACTTCTTCTAAATGCGTATCCTCATCGTAGTAGGCTCCAAAATGGGCCAAGCAAGCCTCTAACGAATCATTAACACTATTGGTGCTAGAATCAATCATGCAAACAGACTCCATATATACAAAATAAAATAAAATAAAAATAAATAATTGCTCCTACCCTTATAATTGGAACGGAAGAGTTCAAAGAACTCAACTAAGTATTTTCCCACTTCGAAAAGCAGTACTAGTACCTCGTATCAACATTCACAATTTAGGGTAATGAGCGTTCAACCTGTCAAAATCGTTCAATATATAACTCACAAGGCAGAAACCCGTGAATATTTTGCAGCAGACGAATTTTGTTGAGCTAGACGACCAGGAGCAACCCAAAATGTACCTGAAATAAAATTCTAAAACACCAAACTAGTAAAAAAAAAATAACTAAAATCCTAAAAATAAAATAAAAATATATACAAAATAAAAATAAAACCTAAACTACGATTAGAAAATCAAAAATACTAATTACAATATTCCACAACCGCTCCCCGGCAGCGGCGCCAAAAATTGATGTGATTTTAGATTACCCTCTATAAATAACCGCAATCGCACGGCGTCTAACTAGTAGACAACGGCAAGTACGGGTCGAACCCACAGAGAGCGGGGAAATACTACAATTAATATCTCTAATAAACTAACCAAGAGGAATATTTTTGTGATTTTTAGATTGATAAATAAAATAATAAACTAACTAAACTAATAAAATGTGACCGAGTAGAGAGAGTCGGTAACCAGGGTTTTCAGTATCCACCACTATTTCTATTTAATTACTGAAGTGAAATATAACTCATGAATATTTAGAGTCGCAAATATCACTGGGACGCCCTACACATGGTGCATCAAAAAGCCCTAGTCTCAAGCATACACCATAAAATTGCGTTAGCGAGAAAATTGTACGAAACTAATTTTAGGTCCACAAATAATACCTGATTATTCTAAGCATACCCCATCAAAGGATTTAACCCAAGCATGAAATATCAAATAAGTAGACAAATATATTTGCAACAAATAGATTTTCAAAACAACAACTGTATACCAGAAGCATGGAACATCAAAAACCTAGGCCAAGCATGTACCATCAAACGACATCACAATTGTTTAATGAAATTTAATAAATCAAAATCATGGAAATTAATATATTCAAATCATAATGGTCTATATCAAATATTTTATTTAATTGATCTAAAACTGTAAGTGGTTTCGACATTAAACCCTAGCTACAAATTACTTAGAACATGGAGATGGGTTTCTTAAAACCCATAAAAATAATTAGATAGAAGAGTATAGAGGATTTAAACAGTCACCGTCGTCACCCGGAAAATAATCTTCTCCGTTCTTCTTCCACTTCCGTCCGTATACAGCAAACTCTGCTCCCAAAAATCTATCCAGGAGAAAGTCCTGTACGCGCCTCCCCAAATTTGTCTGTCAGTCCCTCTTTTTATTTTTATACCTACTAGATATAGCTTTTCTCTCACCTGAATTCGCACCACCTTCACGTGCTGCTGGACCCACCTATCCAACCTTCTCCATCACCGAGCCTCCAATCTCCAATCACCTAGCCAATCCAACTTTGTACCCTATCTAGCATTTCTACCCTAGTCTCAACTCAATGACGCAGCCTTCTCTCATGTTAGCTTCACGTGAAGCTTGTACTTCCATCAACCATATGTCTAAAGCAAAGTACTCTTCTTTGTCTTTTTTCTAACCCTATTATAGGCTCCACTAGTGACAAGTCGTACTCCTCTTCTTTCCTATTTAAGCTTTGGCAGATAGGCTACTACTAGCCTATAGACACTCTTCTTTCTCATACGCCAACTCCACCATCATCTCTTCTTTTCTCTAGCTTTCACATTCATACTCCTTTCTTCTTTATGATGCAGCTAATCAACCAAGAAGCTAGCCATCATCACCTCTAGCCTTTTCACTAGTCTAGCATCAATTCACGCACAACCAACTCTTACCCTGCACGTTACTTTCCTTGTTCACTTTAAATCAAATGTACAATGTCCGCCAACTAGCCAATCACTGCCTTGACGTACAGCATTTTCACTTCCACAAAGACAGTAGAGCTCCAACTTCTTTCGTGAGTTCTTGGAATATCAAAAAGTGACGCCAATAATAAGTCTATTTAACCAAATTAATTGTAGCATCGGGATTTGTGCATACCACCTAATAAAACAATAAAATTATATTATTATTATAAATTCAAGTACTAGAAAATATAGATAAAGCAGTAAAAAATGTATCAATTAAGTGCTTATCAGATGCCCATTTAAGATTATCTTCCATAAGCCCGAAGGTAAGAAAGGAAAAGTATGGAAAATGTATAGAGTTGCTAATGGTCGTCATAACCACGAAGATCCGGAAAATCTTGTTGGGCACGTAATGGTTGCCAAGTTAAAACCACAAGAAAAGGAGACGGTAAAGTCTATGAGGACCGTAATGAAAGCGAGTTCAATCCTTTCTAAGATAAAGGCGGACGACCCCAACAACTTGTCCTCATTGTCTACAATTTATACGGCGCTAGCACAGATCAAAAGGACGGAATGGGACGGTCGAATGGTTATGCAACAATATGAGTGGTTAGCCGAGAAATACAATTACACGTTGAGGAAAGAAGAAAGGGATGGTAGGGTGATTCGTATTTTCTTGGCACATCCGAAGATGATCCAATTGGCTCAATGCTTTCATCAAATTTTGTTGATTAATGCTACTTACAAGACAAACAGGTACAATATGCCGTTGTTGAACATCGGTTGCCACACTTTGGAAAAATGCACATTTACTGTGGCTTGGGGTTTAATGGATGCTGAGAACGATGTGAGTTTCATTTGGATGTTGCAAACGTTGAGGTCAATCTATAATCGAGATAATTTTCCAAGGGTTATTGTAACGGATAACGATACAGGCTTGATGAATGCAATAAAGGTAGTGTTTCCGGAAGCCCAGAATTTGCTTTGTACGTGGTACATTCAGTGCAATATCAAAGTCAATTGCAGACATCATATCCAAGCTAAAAAACGAAACATAGGTACCAAGAGGTCAAAGGAAGAGGATGAACGTATTAGTAAACTAACCGTCGAAGAACAAAAAGAAGAGAAAAGGTTGTCCGAAGAAAAGTGGGCCGATGATGGAATGAAGTGGTCTTTATTTCAAAAAGCATGGGATAAGATAGTTTGGTCGATGATGGAGAAAGATTATGAATACAACTTGAAGAAGTTTGAGGATGAATGGGCCAAGGACTACCCCAAAGCAGTTAAGTATTGCAGATCACAATGTTGGGACCGCATAAGGATAAGTTTGTGTATGCATGGACATATAAATATCAGCACTTCAAGAACGAGGCAACAAGGATTGCAGAGGGGTCCCATGGCCGATTAAAGAAGATACTAGTCGGAAGCCAAAATGGGGTCGTGTCGGTCCAAGAAGCAATCCATGAGTTCTCCGAACGTGACCTCACTAAGATTCATGGTTCAATGGAAAAAAGTCGGCATAGATTCCCGTTGGCACATTTAAAACATAAAGATCTTCTAAGGGGTATAGTTTACAAAGTTTCTTGGTGGGCAATAAATTTCATGATGAAACAACTGGAGTTGTACAGAGATCACGATGATGAGACTACAGTTTGAAATTGTAAGATGATAATAGGTATTGGACCCCGTGTCGTCACATGATTGGAAGGTACAAAGAAGTGATTTACATTAATGATATTCATCCCTTTTGGAAGCAATTAAATTTCACCCCAACAACCCCGGAGGTGGATGGTGTGTCGTTCGCGGAGACGAAAACATTTGCACGACTAAGCGAGCGTTACTCTAGGTCAAATGGGGCACAAAAGCAAATTTTGGTGCACTATTTAGAGGAATCCTTCACCCCTATCAACAGGTTGTTCATGAACCAATAAAAGGAAATCCGATTGGTAGGCCGAATACCGAAAAACCGAGGTCAATTCAAAGGAAAGAGTTAAAGGAATTGTTATCTAGTCGTCGTGACCTTTCTAGGCATGAACATACTGAAGCTGAGTATGAAGATTTCCCGGCTTCAGCGAAAAGGGGTCGTCCAAGGAAGGATCAAGGTGGACCAAGCTCACGACAATTCAAAGCGAAGGTGTCTACGATTCCTTCCCAACAAAGTCAAACCCAATATATACACGATAGGTATTTGGACCAACTCCCTCTACTCATTATACCATTTGTTTTGTCCACCGACGATGTAGATGGGGATGGAAATTGTGGTTTCCACGTTGCTTTGAAATAAATGGGAAACTTTAGTGAGGCAGCTACCGAGAATATGACCCAATGAGAATATTTAAGAAATAAGATGGCCGCGCATTTATTGGAGGATAAAGATTTTTATATTGAAATGATGAAAACAGGAGATACACATGGCGGAGAAGAAGGGTTCAACGAGTTATATACTCGTGTAAAAGGCGAAAAGGGATTGGAGGTGGTCGGATCCAGGTTTTAGATGGTAATGCCGGTATGTGGGTATCTTTTATCGGATGTATTGAACTGCGTAGTACATTTTTTCTGTCCTCCAAGAACAGGGGTTAATCTCACATTTACACCCACAACGACGGTGTGTGATGATTCGGTCAAGGATAGACGAATCATTATAGCTTTTGTTAATGGCAATCATTTTATCGGTTTACCTTTAAAAGAAGATTGTCCATTACCTCCATTAGCTAGGTGGTCGGATTACTTCACAACTAACCATTGTAAGGAGTGGTTGAAGCAATATGATCAGAACATGAAACGTAGGGATCGTTTTCTTGGAAGTTCAGTAAAAAACGTAATTGAACGTATCCAGGATGATAAATACTTAATTTTGAATATATTTTTTGAACATATGAATGTATACAAAAAAATATTAATACAATGTTTTGTTCACAACGACTAATTCATTTTTTGCATGCATTTAATTCCATAAACAAATGATAATCGGTTGATAAAAGAGTAATATATCTACCGATTCCACCACATTCGGTAGTTTAAATTTTGTGCAAACTACCGATTATGTAAGTTGCCCCAAATTGGAATTCGATTTTTTTTTCAAAACTCTTGGATACTAACAATCGGTAATCGAAATTTTGTGCAAACTACAGATTATGTAAGTTGCCCAAATTGGAATTCGATTTTTTTGCAAAACTCCTGGATACTAACAATCGGTAGTTTAAATTTTGTGCAAACATCCGATTATAATAAGTAGCCCCAAATTGGAAATCGAAATTTTTTATAAAATTTTAACATTTTGTACAATCACAATCGGTAGTTTAAGAATTTCTTAAACTACCGATTATAATAAGTAGCCCCAAATTGGAAATCGATTTTTTTAAAAAAATTTAACATTTTGTACAATCACAATCGGTAGTTTAAGAAATTCTTAAACTACCGATTATAATAAGTAGCCCCAAATTGGAAATCGAATTTTTTTGTAAAATTTTAACATTTTGTACAATCACAATCGGTAGTTTAAGAATTTCTTAAACTACCGATTATGATAAGTAGCCCCAAATTGGAAATCGAAATTTTTTGCAAAATTTCAACAATTTGTACAAGCACAATCGGTAATTTCAGAAATTCTACAACTACCGATTATAATTAGTATTCTGACAAAAACAAGTAACATTCCCAGAATCGGTATATTAACATAATCATTTACTTCCGATTACAACCAAACTATGAGAATATAATTGAAAATTTCTCACAATCGGTAGATAAAGTTAAGCAATTACTTCCGATTACAACCAAATTCTGACAAAATATTTGTAAATTTTTCAGAATCGGTACATAAAGTTAAACATTTACTAGTGATTACACTCTGGACTTCATGAACTCATAGCTTTCAACAAATATGAATTCTTCTCCTTTTTCCTGATAGTAGTGTGTTTTTGCGACATCCTCCTACACAGGCATAAAACAAAAAGAACATAACTCATCAAGTTTACTATGTTATTATTATTGGAAGATCTTAGAACTTAGCTTATGTAAAATATTCTTACAAATTGTTGGATCGACAAGCCTAAATGGGTGCTGTTAAAGATCCGTTGTTGTATAGATAAATAATCAGCTATCGTTATTCGAATAAGTTGGTACCTATTGTGAATTTTTTTAAGAGATCTTTGCTTTGGATTTCCATAATGTCGCACATATTTGATGTAGATCCTCCCCCAAAAGGTTTCGGGTGTAACCCTTCCAGTTATGACATCTTCATGTAGGGTTTCGTTATACCATGTTTTAATTATAGTCAAATCTTCAGCGGAGTCAAATGTTGTCATTCTTGTAAGTAAAGTTATGGAGTGAGTTACAAAGAGGAGATGCTTAAATGAAATTTGTAGAGTGTATGAAAATAGGTGTGTGTGGTATTTGGTTGAGAAAAGAGAGGTGTATTTGTAGGATAATTTCAAAAACTAGCCGTTGATTGTACTTTCATTCTAAATAACGTGCTAAATAATTGCTCAAATATCATTAGTCATAAAAGAAAACAACAATCGGTAGACAATAGATACCCTAAACTACCGATTATGTAAGTTGTCCCAAATTGGATATTGGAATGGTTTCAAAACTCCTGGACACTAACAATCGGAAGGTTAATTTCTGTACAAACTACCGATTATGTAAGTTGCCCCAAATTGGAAATCGTAATTTTTTCAAAACTCATGGACACTAACAATCGGTAGTTTAAGTAATTCTTAAACTAACGATTGTTGTTGAATGTACACAATCGATAGTTTATGAAATTCTTAAACTACCAATTGTGCTTGGAATACCCAACCCAACGGCTTTTTTTAGAAAAAAAATAGTTGTTGGTAATAAAACACTATAAAAGGAAACTATCCCTTTCAAGGTGATTCACATTCTCACCTATCCCTTTCAACATCAATCTCCTATATCCCTTTCAATCTCATTCTCATTCTCACATTTGATTGTGAATGGCTCTTCAATACACTAATGATGAAGATGTGGCCATCATTAGATCGTGGGTAACGATCATGGAGCACGAGTACGAATCTGTGTATTGGAACAACAATAACCGAGCCACTAATGAAAATTGGATGGCGGATCATAACACATATCCTTGGTGGCAGCGTGTGTTTCAGATTTATGTGGCATTAAACGGAAATGAAAATCAAAGGACTCCCGGAGGCATAAGGACAAGGTATGAGGTGTTGTCTGAACGGTTGGACAACTTGAAAGAGGAAATGAGACTGAGATGCCGAGATCGTCCCATCGAATCGCCTGTGGCAAGAGTAAGTGTTTTACGTTAATAAGTCGTTCATTAAAAAGAGTTTTCAAGCATTGAAACTTATAATTGATTTGTTTTTTTCAGTGGGTGATAGCTCTCCGCCAATATTTCGTTAAGCATAGGGAGAATTTTATGCATGAGGATTGCTATCGGATAATGGAAGAAAGTACCTTGTTCGGTTTCCACCTATATGCTAATTGATTTATTGTATTTCATTTCCTGTAATGTTACATGTATGCCTTTTCCATTCAATGAAATGATTTTACGTCCAACTGTTTTACAAAAGCAATCAATTGAGCTAATCATATTGTTCACAAAGTACGTTAAACTCACCCAATTGTTTATAATCGGTGGTTAAAAAATCAACTAAACTACCGATTATGCATAATCGGTAGCACGGACTCTACATTATCAACCGATTGAGCATATGGACACACTACAATCGGTACTTACATAAAAGATTAACTACCGATTATGTGTCATTTTGGATCCAGTAGAATAATAGGTAGTTTAGGTGTACATATAACTACCGATTGTGTTCGATGTTTTTGAGTATAACTAACTAGCATAGTCGGAAGTTTAAACGTATACGAAACTACCGATTACCACTAAATTTTTATCCAGTTAACTAATCGGTAGTTTATGACTAAACATAACTACCGATTGAGATTGAAGTTCATGGACAATGAAGAACAACACAATAATCGGTAGTTAACACAAACCCAAAACTACCGATTATAACATCTTAGAGTTTAGGTTTAGGGTTTCAAACTTTTATTAGTGGACGATTTTGTGATAATTATTTGATAAGTAAAAGGATATTTTAGTATTTTTACATACCCTATGTCACCCTTTAGCTTCTCCCATTGGATGACTTTAAAAAAGTAACCCCTAAATGTTTTTTGTTAGCCTTCAAATTCGCCAGGTTATTTAGGTAGCTTAAAAAACCGACTATTATAAATTATCCTATAATTAGGCGGATAGGGTAATTTTAAACTTCACTCGTCATCCTACCCATTTAACATCCTACCCATTCAACGGTGGATAATAAAATTTTACCTATCATCCAACCCTTAGAACATTGATACAGATAAAATCATAACAGATATGATAGAAATGATAGTTAGGGTTGGATATGTGGAGCCCTAACACCAACTTATATCAATAAGAAAAATAAAAAAATATTTTGGTATTTTGTTTCTGTCCCAAACATTCTAATGTAAATATATAAAGACCATCGTTCTTTCCAAAAAAAAACCTTTCCAAAAAAAAAAAAAAAAAGCAAAAAGCATGAGATCTTCTTCTAGGGTTTGAAGAACATGATAAACCCTTTGTTGCAGTCCGGATTCTCCATAGTCAATTTCAGTGGCCCATTTTTTTGATTTAACATAGGTTGCTAAATAGATAGATAGTTGTAAACAATAACTGCATCATCCTCGTATATTCTAATAGTGTAAACATCTCCACAACCGCATTGTATCTCCAATCTCATACAGAATTTTTTTTGGATCCATTTCTTCTGCATCGATTAAAAAAAAGTCAGGAACAGAATCCATTAATTTCGAACCAAATAAAACCCAATTTGCATAATGAAACCTAATTAATGAGTGTGTAACTTAATGAAAAGAACTTATAAAAAACTATGAAATAATTTAAATGAAAAAATTGTGTCATACCTAAATTACTGTTTAGCTAATGTTCCTAGGCAGATTTCCAGCAAGTAGTAACAGAAGAAAATCAACAGCATGTATTCTATCCTCTCGCAATTGCTTCATAACCCTTCCAAGAAAGTATCTGTATTGCCGAAGTACACCAGGAGTTACCCGGTTAGATAAGTCCTTGGACTTCAAGAAATTATGTTGCAATAAATCCTTTTCAATCTCAACGTTAGTCTTGACGTCCTTCCATAACTCTCCAGCAAAAGAAGTTTCTTCAGTTTCAGTGGTAGGATCTGTTGCTTTTGCAGAAGACGCAATGGCATCAGAAGTCTGTTGCATATCTGGGGGTTACTTTGTACCCGTTGTGAAGCATCCATCTAATAGCAAGCTGTTTAATACTTGTGCCACCCGTTGGTTTTACTATACCCTCCAAAATGTCGATGAAGTTATCTGGAGGATTTATACGGTCAGGGAGTTGATTCCAAGGTTCGAGAAATATTCTTCAACTTTCTTTACTGGTCCATGGTACACATTGATTCCAAGGCTCGAGAAATATTCCTTAACTTTCTTTACTGGTCCATGGTACACAGTAAGACCACCCTTGGCTAAAAGTATTAAATCATCAAACATCTTAAACAAAACATAGCTTGGTTGATGAACAACCATGCATATGTTGACACCTTCAAGAGCCTCCCTACTGCGAAGTGCTCTTAGAAGCAATTGAGAAGAAGAACTGTCTAGACCTGAAGTAGGTTCGTCTAAGATTAGGAGCGATAGTTCCATGACCATTTCCAAACCAACATTCACTCCCTTCCTTTGGCCTCTAGATATTCCTCTCTTGGAATGCGCAAACTTTGTTACAACTATGGGTCGAAAACTTTGTTACAACTATAATTAACTTATTAAGGTGGTCTCAATAACATCCTACTACTTTCAAGTATTTGTCATAAAGGCTTGAAGGAAGTAACCTAAAAGACAGTAGGTACTCACTTGAATAGAAGAGTTTCTACTGTTTTTAAACCCTTTTGTCTTGCAATTTTGGATAATCCCCAACAGGATCCGCTTACTGAAAAACAAAAAATGATGAGCAATGAGAAAATAAGGATCTGCACTATAATAGTGTAAGAAACCAAACCACAAACTGTATCAGAGCCAACAAAAATTACATGACCTTCTAAATCACTAAACATCCTCATACAAAAAAAATAAGTCACTAATCCCATATCCTCACACTAAATTCATGAAACATAACTGAAAATTAAAACTCTTACCACAGAGCTCTTTACGGGTCGTATAGTATCAAGCTCGACGGCGAGACTACCATTGCTCAAATGAGAATTATTACCTATTGGTAAAGCAAAGGTACGGGAATGATTAGTCTAATCATTTAAGTTGAAAACAACACTTCCAAGATATGTCGAATTTAACACAACCACATGTAGTTTCTTAGCAAGCTGGTTTCCTACATACGAACACAACCACCTGATTTGATGCCTGTATTTCCCACTGTAAGTACTTCCTGTTTTTTAAAGTACCCATCTTAGTTGACGGACACTGCACACTGATAACGCCTGCCTTCTTCTTCTTTTGCTTCGGTGGCTAGAGCACCAATTTAATTGTTGCATCTAAGACTGCCTTAACATTCTACAAAAAAACAAAAGACCGATCAAAGTATAAGACTCTGCATTACACATTCACCCCTGTCCTAACCGAAGTCCCAGGTAGAAGTAATATATAATGGATTTTACCTGTTGTGTCTTAGAACTACACTCAATATAGTAAGGGGCACCAATCACCTTCTTTAACTCATTCCGCAGTTGTTTTCATAGTCTAAATCATAAACCAAGAACATGGTGCTTAAAGAGAGACGCTTAGTGAACAGTCGAAAGTAATGAAGTTGCCGAATAATTTTTATACCTAATATTTCTGTAGCCCCAGTTAGATGGAGGGAAATTCAATTAGCTCCCTGCATATGCATGAAAAGGGATGCACATGTCATGGTTTGTAAGTATGTCGTGTAGTATACACAACTTCGATGATCAACAACTTTTTTTGTTCCAACAACTAACTTAACTTACAGGAGTCCATTCTCAAACATAAGATTCGGTCATTAAATGACATCAATGTTAAAGGTTGATTAAGCGAGACAGAATAGTTTTCGAAATGAGATCGTAAAACACTACCTGAAATGAAGATTGTTACAGCTCAATGGAAAATACTGCACATGCTGCCAAGCAATAACAAAGATGAGCAAGTCCTCTCCAGTAGACATTCTCAAGAATTGGGACCTGGTAACTCACAATTGGATGTCAAGAAAGTGAAGTAATACACATGAAAATTCTGATGCAAAGAGAAAATTCATGTATTTGGAAAGGTTAACTAATTTGGGTGATTGGTTCTTACCAAGTCTGGGAGTTACGGTAACAGCTCACAGGAATACTAAAAAAAAGTTCTACAAATGCAACCATCAGCCTATTCTAATCACAGTTTAACAAAAAGGAAATATAATCAAAACGCAGACCACATAACACTCATAACAATCCAAAACTTGCAAATCAACAAAACCGACAAAATAAAATCAAGGTTAAACTTGACCTATGTAATACCCAAATAACATTTTAAAATATTTTTGCAAAGGAGATCTCTTTTCCAAGTGTTAGTTCCATCGATTCGAACTGTTTGAGCAAGTGTAAGTAAGGTGAAAGAGATCTAGTGGAGGTTTAATAAGTAAGGTTAGAAGAGATCACAGAGAAGTGGAAATGAGAAGCAAGAGAGAGAGAGAAAAGGAATAAACTTTCAAATATTTTTGGCAATTGAGAAAGAGACACAGAGAACCTAATTGAATCGAACGTTTGTATTTCCTTTTCTCACTCTCTATCTAACTCATCACAGACAGTCAAGAATAAACACAGAGAACAGGTATCAAGTGTACAGTTGCGAGATGACCTTTTTATCAGAAAGAAATAGGGGAGAAATAGAGTGAAAATACATACCTGTAATGGATATTTATATATTATCAGTTTCATCCAGTATCTCCTCATGGAAAAACACTACACAGTCTTCGATTTTTCTAATTTTTTCTGGCCAGTATTACAAAAGAGGAAGAGGAATAAACATATATTTTCATATAGTCGAAGTTGTACTTTGTACTTATTGTGGTTGCTTTATTGAGAGCTAAAGCTTCTTAAGATGTGCATACCTGGAGAAGTTCTTCAATTACATCCTCCATGGTAATTACACCCATGACTTCTTCATTTGTTGGAAACTCTGGGATTGGAGAATCAGCTCTTAAAGTTGGATTGGACGACCGAGGATCCTACCTTCTGCAAGTCACCTGTGATGCACATTTTGTTTTTTGTTTTTTCCGTAGCTATGTATAATTTGAAAAAGAAAAAAAACAATCATCAAAGACCTAATTAAAATTTAGAAGAAAAAAATTGAATCAAGTGAAATACTTAGTATGTACTAAAAGGACAAAAGTAACATCATAATAGAAAAATCAACAAACAAACCACATAGAAAAGTGTAATTGAAGTTGCACCAACATAGAAGACATAAATGTAAAAGCAAACCAAGTATTTGCTATGTTATAAATCAAATCCTCTGTAGAGAAACAATATTTTTTTAATTAATCAAAATTTTCATAAATCGAAAGCAAATCACCATGGAAGACAGAGTACACAAACGGAATAAAGAAAGGGGCACAACTTACATGTTCGGGGGTGTTTTCAAATGGATGAGACATTATATATTGAGAATCCAATTAAAGCAGGGATGAGAGTTTGTTTTTTTGTAATGCCGAAGTAATTTCAATTAGAGTAAGATGATGAGAGGACCACTAATCGGCCGAGGTCGATTGGAATTATTTTCTGTGTTGTAGAGGGAATTGAAAGGATTAATTTTTTCAAGGGTTTTTGCGTTACAGAATAGAGAGGACTGAATGCGTTAAAGCGTTATATTTATGACGCCCACGTGGCGTACTGAATGAATGTTAGATCAAATCTAAAAAACTATACTGAAAAAATCACAGCCGTTAATTGTAAGTGAGGAGTATATCCTGCCCTTATATATCATTAATTTTTTTAAAAAAAATTAATCCATGTATTTTTAGTCATGAGTAAGATATTCCTAGGAAGTAACCTGTGCTAGTGACATAATATTTGCTTTGCTCTGCCCTATACTCATTGTTTGATAACCATTATTATAATAAATTATGAACCCATAATCTATTATCCAATTCATAATCTATTATATAGGTGTTAGTTAAAATTTTATAATAACTGATTATTCTAATCATAATTGAAAAAATTCATTATTTTCATAAGTAAAAAAAATTGTTTATAAAAAATTAACATAATCAATTGTTTTTTTTAACAAAAATGAATTAGATTTTTTTCTTTATTTTCTCTAAACTATCAAGAGAGAGACAAAAAAACAATAGTGGACTAAAAAAAAATTCATATATCATCATTTTTTCCTCTCCTCTTCGAGAACACTTTTTATAAAATAATCAATTATTCCAAAAATATGTTTGTTAAAATTTATTAAAAAAATGATTAATAGTATAATCATTTTTCAATTTATGATTATCTATAACCATAAATGATAATCATAATTTTTACCAAACAACCCTTATAGAGCATGAATTGTTCACATAATCTGACTACAAACATTTTATATTCTTCGTGGTAGCTAAAAGATTAGCTTGTTTGTTGTTTCATTCGAATGAAAGACTAAAAAATCATACATTTTTATTTCCTCGACAAAGATACAGTATAAATGAAGCTCACCAGAAGTAACCCAAAATACAGAAGGATTAGCAAAGCTTGAGCCTCCGGACCCTACAACCCAAGAATCACCTTACAAACAGAACAAAATAGCAACCAATAAAATCACCCCAATTGTTTATCACATTATCCAAGTGAATCCCTTTTAAATATTCTGAATACATTCAAATATAACTATCGTAATAAGATCTATATTATGTAAACTTTGCACTCCAGATTACTCTGGACATGTCATACTGGTATTAATCCAAATATTAATTATTTGAACCCAAAAATAGGTTAACATGGAGCTCCGGTAAGCCACTGGGTTAAGTACCAGTGGTTCTAATGTTTAATACCTCAAAAATTTCTGCCAACTATGGAGCATCTGTAGCTGTTTTCCGTAATATGCTTCCATAATTTAATCCATGACCAAAAAAGATGTTCCATCGAAGGACATAGGACAGTGTCTACAGCCAAAATGTAACTGCTAGAGTGTAAAAAAAATACAGAGAACAACAAAAATAAACCAGATTGATCTGTAATTATTTAATGACAATCAAAGATATATATTGGTCTCAATGATCTCAATGTTCTAAAACAACGTAGAGGATGTTTTCACTGTTTAAGCATTGAAAATCAAAATTTATTCCACGACAATATTCCATGCAATCCGGTCAAAGAACTTAAAAATCCAGTCACCATCGTCACCCAGATGAGGCTAAACGCCGGTCATCTCACCGGGAAATTAAGGCATTGAAAAAAAATCAAGGCATTGAAAAAACCTTTATATGATAAGAGTAGTTGAGGCGAAAATATGATAGAGTAATTGAGGAGTAAAAATGATTGAGTAGTTGAGGCAAAAATGTAGCATTGCCAAATAAGCCTTTATATATTGTGTTGTGTACCTGAAGAACCGGCCATACGGGAGAAGTGATAATTGCCTAAAGCATCAAAAGAAATTGATTCATCTTCCCAAACGTAAATAGCATTATTATAAGCTTTGGGGAAGTATTTGCCTACAACACAATGAGAATTCAGTACTTAATAATAAAAAATTCCATTAACTGAACCAAGGGCATCCAATGCTCATTCAATTGATGAGCTAAATAATGTAGCACTGAAAAATGAAGCTTACTGCTGTAATAAACGATTGCATTAATAAATGCATACGGTACCGTTGAAATGGACCAGGAGATTGATGAGAAAGAGGATTAACAATCTCCTGGAAAAATTGAGTGTCATACCTAGAAGTTCTTCATCTGTACATTCATCAGCAGGTCTGATTCAAAAGAAAATCATCCCTATGGTTGAAATTCGATGGAGCTTCTCCAACAAAGCTTGCTCCTTGGCACAGCTGCATCTTTCTTCTTCTCCACTAATTCCTGCGCCTCAGAATCTGATTTCTCCTCTGTAGACATTGCAGTGTAACCATTAAAATCTGATTTCTCCTCTGTAGACATTGCAGTGTAACCATTATACGTAGTAAAGATAGTTCTTCAAGACTTTACCTCATAATACACAGGCCAGGTTTCACTATTTGTATCCTCGTTAGGATCCCATAAAAAGTGAAACGCCAAAGAGTAGCTTTTAAAGTGGAGTTTTGTTCCCATCAGTGCCAACAGTCCCACAAATTGCACATCAGTAACAGACTAATAAACATCAAAGGTACTACAATACTATTAAAAAAATTAAACAAAAACAAACCCATCAGAGGGGCTACGCGATTCTTACATAGTTTGTGAAAGTATAGTACAATTCAACCTTCCAACTAGAATAAATCATAAGAATCTTTTCCTCCCCGGCCTACGATTTTAGGTTTATGGCCTTTTTTTAAAAACAACTTAATAGCTTAATATTATGCAAATGTTATCATCTGAATTTACTACCCACATGCAAGGTCACAACCATTATACACCGGTAATTTGCAGACTATGCAAAGTAGTAATTAAAATTGTGAAATTGTTCATGAGATTTTAGTGTGAGCTAGGTAGTACTTCTGCAATTGTAATGTCTTTTGATTACTACATGGCATTATTTACTTTCTAACACGTGATCATGTTCTCCACTTGCTACTATAAAAATGGTACACTAACTATTGTCCAGTTGGTAAGATTCAACAGTGAGAGAAAATTTCATCAGCTTAAGCTTTACAATTCAAATAAGAATCTTAAGTATATACATGTCAGTGTTAGAACCGATACCGGACAATACATACTATGTACCTCTACAGTGTTTTGAATTGGAATAATGTGCTCACTCGGCAATGCTTCCCATCCAGTCATAGGTTAAACTTAGAAACAGAGCAAGCTTCAAAGGTGGCTACCTTATCATCTACCCATTGTAAAGAAGGACTTGCTACACGCAAAATTACTCCTGAATCATGAAAAATGGTTCCATGAAGTGCAATCACTGTTTCAAATAGGTAATTCGCACCCAACTGCCCAAGGATTGATCTGATGCAGTACCACCTGACACAGGAACAATTGATGTGTGTCTGTAAGCATGCTTAGGTTCCACTTGGTGAAAGATTAAAATTTAAAGCATAAGTAGTCAACATTTTTTTTTGGGGTTTGTGGGCAATGCTACCGATGCCTGGCATCAGCACCCTGTTGTTGCTCTTTTATTTTTATCAGATATCCATTAGTAACCTGGCCTAGTTGAATTACACTCTTGATTTGCTGATTAGCATGCCTAATACTATACTGCAATCAAGAGATACTCAGAAACTCAAGGAAACACCAGGAAGAAATAAAAGAGAAAAAATGAAGAAGGTGATTAGAGATAGAGAGACTGACCACAAACGTGACTGAAGACATAACATTTGTTCTTACTACTATAGTTTTTGATTTGGGTACTGAAGCATGAATCAAGCATGTTAACGATTGCCATTGATTTGAACCCAGTGAGTCACCAACAAACATTATGTTCTTCCCTCTCCATCTCCATATGAAATCCAAACAATTAAACCTTTCAACAGAAACACAAACCCATTTATCAAACATTTTCCTCATGATAAAAATACAAATCTGCAACAAAAAAAGTACTAAAATAGAAAGAAGTGCAGAAAATGTATGTAGTACCTAGGTAAATTTTTGCAATTATTTGGTTGCCATCTATATTTAAGGTAAAGTTTATCAGGTCTACCATATTTTTGACATCAAACTGTGGATCTATGAAGGGACATTGTGATGAATCATAAAGAGGGTATGAGTTATCATAAGCCCATTTTCCTTGAAAGATATTACAATTATTTCTCAGTTTCCTATCTCTAAAATTACTACTATTACTGCTAACATTGTGATCCTCAGTTCTTGCTTCCTGTATGAACAAAAGTAGCAAAGCAAACAAAGTGAAGAAAATAATATGGAATAAAAACCCATTGGAATTTTGTGGATTCTGACTCCAAATGATTGTGGAAATATATATAGGATTAGGAGCGGGAAATGGTATGCTGATCGTGATAAAGCTGTCTAAAAAGATTTTTTCTAGAGAGAGAAAGAGATACTCGGATACTTTGGGTTCACTGGTCACATGGTTTGTTTGAACAGAGTCTTAATGGGTCGATCTTCTTTTTAATCTGACAAAGTAAAACACAGAGATAGAAACTTGGCAGGAATTTATTGCAACAGTGAAAAACATGTGGGGTTAGGGTTTTACTACTTAGTGCAATCTTTTGTGTGCTCGGCAACTAAATGGAATAAAAGCATCACAAAGGCAAAACCTAAAAATGCTGACATGGTAACTTTGGGTTTGACAGTTGAGGAGAATAATGAGATTACATTAACACGAAATGTCCACTGTGGTACCTGCTAGCAAGCACTGGCACTCTTACGACACGACGCATGCACTGAAATGCGATAATTTCTTAAAAATGGAGATGTCACGGTTTGAAATAGACATGTATGCTATATACTAATGTAATAGTCTATATATCAAAATTTTGGCCAATATTAATACACATTTATAATTGTATATGACATGATGTGATGTGACTGCCCGATATGTGTCTAACGTTGGATGCGTGACCATTTTGAGATCGTCCATACGACATTGGATACCTGATATATTTTCAAAGGACTATTACAGTCCGCCCCATTTTGTGGTGAATGTGGTATCAGGCAGAGTTTAACACCAAAGCCTATAGAATCATGCGACTTTAACAAATTCCGTTGGATGTCAGGATAATTATAAATGACTACACAGGTTAAAACCACATCCGGCTAAAAAACTTCCAGATTCACAATGGGTTTTACAAAAACCATAATATGAAGGATCAAAGGTACTAAATCTAAGGCACAACCATAAGAAACTAATTCAAATTAATAACTTGGAAGAATTCAAAGGCGATTCAACTCAAATTTATAAAAGCAGCAAGTACAATCTCAAAAGGAAACAAATACAATGTCGATCTAACACAATTGAAATCAAAAGTTGGGGTAAAAATTGTAAATTGATGCAATAAGAGTTACTGATTGGTGTGATTTAACTTACCTCGGTGAATGTTTTATCTGCTAATTCGATTCAAGCAGAAGAAACCCTTTTCATACATTATTGTGTTTCCTTTGATTGTGGGTGTTTGAAGATTTCTAGGGTTTTTTGGTTTAAGGGAATAACGAATTCGTAAACCAAATTCTTGGCAAAACCATCATCCTGCAAATGAAGAAAAAACATAATCAGGTTAAAACCAAAATCGAAACCCCATAAATCCGTACCTAACAGGAACTTTAACAGGAACATAAGATCATCCTCCACAAGATCCATAGAAGACTTCATCAAACATAATTAGAATTATCAAAATAAGAACATGAGATAAGCTAAAGATTAAGAGAACAAACCCTACGATTTGTGTTTACTAACCAATTATCCTGATTCTTCCTACACCTGTTTTTCTTTTCACTCAGTAAGAAATTGTCGTTGTTAGGGTAACTCAGCGAAGGAGATGGAGACGAGACTGAGATGGAGAAGAAACTATCTCTCGCTCTGGCTCCCTCCCTTGCTATTCTTCACTAGCGTAAAATTTTTCTATAAAATACCATTCGATTCATCTTCTTCATTGAACCGCAGCCGCTGATTCTGAAACTCAACAGGGATTCCGAACCGTTTTTAAGAACTTTTAATTCTCACCGCTCTTTATACATCCCTCGAACAGATCCCGGTCTTCCTTTATCTCTCCTAGAAACACATTACAACTACTTTTTATACACCCCAAATGGAATCACGACCTTCCTTTATAATTATGTTGTGTTTTATATTTTAATTGTTAAAATAAATGACCACCTTTTCTTACGCCGTAAAACTGCTTTTAATTTGGTCATACTTTCTAAATAGTTTTGGTGCTAAATACTGTATGTGTTTGCTAGTGATATGAAAAAGACTCAATGGAAATGGGATGTTAAGAAAAGCAGACATGATAAAAAAAGATTTGGAATTTATTACCTTGGAGTTTATGAAGGGAAATAAATAACAGGTTATATAATAATGTTTTAAGAAGTACTGCTCATATCATTATAGTTGCTTAGTGCTTGATGTTTATGTCGGCATTAAATTTTGACATTTGTTATGGTTTTTTTATCAACTTTTATATGTAATTGGGATATTATGATTCACAGATCTTTATAATAATTTGTTTTTTGTAACCGAATTGATGACAAAGATCCATTTTATACAAAAATTTACCTTTTCGTCGGCTTAGAACCCAACCGTAAATTCTAGTGATAGTTTTAGTGCATACGCTTTTACGGTTGGGTTTTGTAATGAAACCAACCGTAACAAATATGTGGTTTTACTGCAAATTATATTACGGTTGGGTTTTGGCTTAGAACCCAACCGTAAATTCTAGTGTTAGTTTTAGTGCATACGCTTTTACGGTTGGGTTTTGTAATGAAACCCAACCGTAACAAATATGTGGTTTTAGTGCAAATTATATTACGGTTGGGTTTAATAATCGGACCCAACCGTAAATATTAGTTTTTTTAGTGGAATTGTAGTTACGGTTGGGTTGAGTCATCGAACCCAACCGTAAATGATCATCTCCATCTCCTATATTCTTCATTTTTTATGCATAAATCAGTCTTGTATTTGTTTTTTGTTGGTGGGAAAAGTAGAAGAAAGATAAGAGAGTTTTAACCCAAAATTTTGAAAAACCCAAAATGAGTGATTCTAGTGGCAAATTTTATGGAGGGTGAATCCTTGTATGATTGCCAAACTAAATTCTACATACCCATTGAGGTAGACCCAACTATGTATGATTATTTGGATGGTAAAGAGGTTTTAAGTGAAAGTTGTGATGCTGAAACTCAACCAAATGGAGAAAGTAATCGTCAAAGTGAAGATTCAACTGCCGAGAGTAGTCAGGTATACCTCTAACTTAAACTCTTTGTCATTTTTTGTTGATATTTGATGAAATGAGGTACATAATAGTGAGTTTTGTTTGTGACTCTGCCATGTTTACAGTTGGGTTTTCTTGAGAAACCCAACCGTAACTGTACATTTGATGGAGGAAAAGTACACTTTCACAGTTTTACGGTTGGGTGTTTACCACAAACCCAACCGTAACTCATTACGTGCATGGGTATTTATTGCACTAGTTACGGTTGGGTTTGACTCTTTAACCCAACCATAAAATTGTTTGACATTTTTTTGTTGTATTACGGTTGGGTCCGACGCTTCTACGGTTGGGTCTGACGCTTCTACGGTTGGGTCTGACGCTTCTAACGCAACCGTAAACTTATTGGTTTTAGTGTTTTGTTGCGTAATGCCTTTATCTTTTTTGTTCAGCTCGCGGTTGTACCTCAACCAATGTATGATCAGCCTCCTCCAAATGATATTGAAACTAGAGATACTACGAATCACTATTTGAACGACCTGGTAGGTTATAGATAAGTTGTTAATCCCTTTCGAAAATATAGCTAATGCCATTTTTTTCCTCCTAACTTTCTGTTCTTGGACCATGTAGACATGGGATAAAAAAGATGCAAAGAAGTGGGCTACAGTACATGGGAAACTCATCATGTGTGTGATTGTTTGTAACAACCAACAAAAACACAACCGCTTTCAAATGGTTTGTGAGTGTAGTGGACAATACACAAGACATGCGAAGAAGGGTACTGAGTATGTACCAAAGACGAAGATCAAGCGAAAAACTTTCACTAAGAAGACGGGATGTCCTTTCAAGCTTCAATTTCGTACCAACAACGAGAATAAGTGGTTATTGTCTACAGTTGTATGCGGTCGTCACAACCACCTACCACCAGAGACTTTGTTAACGCATCCTTCTATGGCACGGCTCACCGAGGAAGAAAAGCTCATCGTAAACGATATGACGGATAAGCGTTTGAAACCCAATGACATACTCGGGCACTTGAGAAAATAAACTCAAATAATATGTCTACGTTGGAGACAATCTACAACGCCAAAGTCAAGTTGAAGCGTGAGAAATGGGAAGAAAGGGACCCGATCCAACAACTTTTGTACTTGGGGGAGACGAAAAACTACACCATATTTCACGAAGAAGATGAGAATAAAGAAATTAAGCATATTATATTGGCTCATTCCGAGTTTATAAAGTTAGCACGGTGCTCCCATCAAGTGCTTATGATGGATTGCACGTACAAAACTAACAAGTATGAGCTCCAGGTTTTGAATGTTGTAGGCCAAACTTCTACCAAGTCCCCGTTTAGTGTTGCCTTTTGCTTCTTGAGAAACGAGCTCGAAAAAGCTATGTGTGTGCATTGGAACAAATTAAATTATTCTACGTTGAAGGATATACCCCTAAGGTAATTATCACCGACAAAGAACAAGGATTGATGAATTCCATTGCAAGGGTATTCCCAGATGCTCATCATCTTCTTTGCACGTTCCACTTGTGGAACAATATTCAAACCAAGTGCAAAACGATTATTCGGACAACAAAGAAAAGCGAGATGGACAGAATTAAGAAATTGCCGGTTTCAGAACAAGAAACGGCCAAAGAAAAATTCGAGGAGGACGACAAGTTGGCGGAACTAAAATGGGCTAGTTTCCAAACTGAATGGGACGCTTTGACATGGTCTATCACCAAGGAAGATTATGAAGAAAATGTTTGTATGTTATGCTTGCATTGGAGTAATTATCCAAGAGTTGTGAACTATTTGATGGACCATTGGTTGAATCCGTACAAAGAGAAGTTTGTAGCGGCGTTCACAAACCAATATAGGCACTTTGACAACCAAGCTACAAGTACCGTAGAGTCATCTCACAACAGAATGAAGAAGAAGCTTCATAATTGTGATGGTGGGTTTGTTACGGTCTTCGAAGCAATGCACGATTATTTTCTCCGTGACCTTGACAGAGTTAAGGAATCTTTTGAAAAAACCTTTTTAGAAAACACGTCAGCTATAAAGACGAACCATTGCTCCAAAATATTTCTTATAAGGTGTCGCATTGTGCGATTGAGAAGATAATGTACGAAGTAAAGCACTATAGATTGGGCAACTTACACGGAGAAGAAGAGTGTGTTTGTCCTAACATGTCAAGTTTGGGACTTCCCTGCCGGCATATGATGCCCAAGTACGAAGAAGACGGTGTGATCCCAATTCAAGATATTGATCCGTTTTGGCAACAATTGTCTTTCGATGAACCCATCGTCGAGCAAGATTTTGGTGCATCGTTTGCCGACACCCACGTTGGAAAGGCTCTATCCAAGAAATACGAAACATTAAATCAGGCGCAAAGGCAAATTTGGTTGACGAAGTTGAGTTACTTCGTTTTTCCGCACACAAGGTACGCTGTCAAGGAACCAATTAGAGGGAAGAGGAAAGGTAGGCCTTCTACCAAAGAATCGAGGGCTGTGGGACGCAAAAAATCTAGGGAATTGCATGAAGAATCAAAGAAAAGAAACCCTTCTGCATTTGAGCATTTGCAAAAGAAACATGAAGCAGAGGATGAGAATGAGGATGATGCTCAACGAAAAAGAAGTCAAACGGAACAAGGGGGACCAAGTCTAATAGATATTAAAGGAAAAGGTCCTGCGGTTCCCACTCAAGAAAGTTCAACAATTGAACTTGGTGCCAAGGGAAAAGTTCCTGCACACCCAAACTAAAGAAGAGTAAGTATGAAGGAATTAGCAAGAAGAAAAAAAAGAGTTAGTATGAAAGAATTAGCAAGAAGAAAAGAAAAAGTTAAAGGCAATACATTAGTGGTTGAAGAGCCACATACGATCCGGATTGCAAGAGGATTGATGCAATTTCCATCTAACTTTTCAAGAATTGAGAATGGCAAAATCGTCCGAACCGAGCACATTATTTTTAAAAATTATATGTCATCGTTTCCGGCTTTTTTTCGTCCATACATAAAGGCCACCGACGATGTTGCCGGTGATGGTAATTGTGGATACCATGTATTCATCGAACAAGTTGGACCATTTAGCGGAGCAGCAGGGTTGGGTATGGACGAAGTAACTTATGTAAGGCATAAGTCAGCGGTTGAACTACGCTCTTACCCGGATTTATACAAGCCAATGATGTGTGCATATAGAGATGAAGAGTCGTTGTTAAACGAGGAGTTCATTGCGTTCGAAAGGTGTTTAATAGGCAACAAGAATTGCACTAGCGAGTATTGGATGAGCATGCCAATATGTGGCCAAATCCTCGCCAACGCTTTCAATTGCGTCATCTATTATATCTCAAATGGATATTGTTTTACATTTGCACCAACAAGATCAACATTTGTCGACAATTGGCTAATAGAAGATGTGTGATTGGGCTGGTGCAGAACTGCCATTTTGTCGGTCTCAAGTTGAAAGAAGGAAGTCCATTACCCCCGTTACAGGATGGATACGACGGTGACATCGCCAAGTGTTGGTGTCACCGGTTCGAGCAAAATTTCGAACTCTGGAAGGCATTAAAACCCTCCCCGACCTTTCAATTCATATCATTTGTTTCTGACTCGGAGTCGGAATGATAATATAGTAATATTCACTAAATTTAATATTGGTAGTAACAATATCATATGTATGTTGGAGGAATCATAATATGAATATAGTTTTTTAGAAATGAAAAATTTGTAATATCATATGTGTCACTACAAAATTCACCCAGGTTAACGGTTGGGTTTTCACTGAAAACCCAACCGTAAACCTGTCACTACACACTTATGACAATTTTACGGTTGGGTTTGGAGTCAAAACCCAACCGTAAACCTTCCAAAAAAAAAATCCCAGTTTTACGGTTGGGTTTGGACTCAAAACCCAACCGTAAATATTCTTGTTAACCTTTTTTTGGAATTTCAATTCACTCAAAATTGGGTTCAAAACACAAAATTTATGTAAACATCATTACTTTGACCATATTACAACCCATGAAATCATTAAAGTAACCTGGGATACAATTGAAATTACTACTAACAAACCCAAATGGCATTACAAAAGAACTAATAAATAGGTTTGTGAGTGAGCAAAAAGTCCTTTAGGATGTGATAATGAGGTAGGTATAAAAGGGGACATATTTTCCATCTCCTCCATTCCTGAAGAGATCTCTGTAACACCTCATCTTCGGTTTCACCCCTAAGTCGTAGTTGACCAATAATACGAACTAATGCCATAAATTCTTCTACGTATCGGTGTATAGTGTTATATCGACAAATCAACTTGACGTGATCACGGTTATAAGGGTTGCCGGTTTCAGAACAAAAGTTTTCATGGATTGTTTGCCAATAACTCGGACTCGTTATACCACTTTGCCTTCGTTCTTCTCCTCTTTTTGGAAAACATAATACATAGTTGCGGCAAATACATAAATCTTCATCCAAAGAAAAATATGGATTTTTAATCCCAGGTTGACCCATATTCCACTATGTTATAGTACTAGTTTTGTTGGAAATGATTGTTGTAAAATAAAGGTTTAATTTTTTTAAAAAACGGACGGGTTGGATATGTACTCAACTATTTCACTTATAAACCAGAAGTGTAACGGCTCTATTTGAAAAATGGGTCGTACAAGGTTTCAACGGCTCTATTTGCAAACCCAAAAAAACTTCAAAAACGACTCAAACTTTCCTCAAATGGATTTTACGGTTGGGTATTGACTCAAAACCCAACCGTAAAATCCTTGAGAATTGATGTGTTAGTTTTAGTTACAATTTCATCGTATATTTACGGTTGGGTTTGCCTTAAAACCCAACCGTAAACCATCCTTTGTAGCATTGAGTTTTAAGGTCAAATGTGGGTTTCAGAATCAAAAATTTGAACTTATTCAATCATTTTAACTAGATTGAAGGTAAATTGGGTCATTCAAACAAAGAAAAAACGAAAAACACACAAATTAGAGAATCCAATTTTAAGTTATCCAGTAGAATTTACGGTTGGGTTTTGGGTGAAAACCCAACCGTAAAATTAATATTTTAGTTTTACGGTTGGGTTTTGGCGGAAAACCCAACCGTAAAACTGTCACATTTTCATGCAACAGTTTTACGGTTGGGTCTTCAGACAAAACCCAACCGTAAACCTTCCACATTTTTCATTTTGCCAGTTTGACGGTTGGGTTTTGCCTGGAAACCCAACCGTAACACTAATTTTTCTGAGTATTTTTACCTGCTTTTCCCATTGCATGGTTTCCAACTTCAAATAACTGGAAATAAAACAGGTAATACACAAATTTTAAGTTTAATTTTTATAATTCACGTGCAAGTTAAATTCAAACTTCAAATCCAACTTCACATTAAAGGTACAAGTAATTCACCCACACAAAAAAAACCCATAGACATAGAGTTAGGGAGAAGGAGGAGGGGTAGGTCGATGACTTTGACGAGGTCTTTTTTTGCTCATAAGATTACGATGAGCAGCACCGCCACGAGTACAAGCTCCAGCACGACCGCCTCGAGTACGAGCACCACGTTGCGCATCCTCGGCTTTATCATGTGTCTCTTCATCCGATGCTTGCGGATATCTTCTAGTAGTACTCGCATCTGTAGTCGCGCCTCTTGTAGCGGGTCTACTCCTCTTTAAAGTCCGCTGCACATCCTCGGCTTCATGATGAAGCTCCCTAATCAAAGCTTGGAGTTGGTCAGGCGTCCTCACATCAATTGTGCTTAGGCATGGATTTATAGAGTCCGCCAATGCAACGGCTTTCTTTTTCTATTCACATATGAAAATAAAAGTAGGATGAGTGTTTAGTAATAAATCTTAAAAACATTAATAACAAAAATAATGTACGTAACAAATTGAAATATGCCTTCTTCCAGAAACCATCTTCTGTGTTGTTTGGCATAGTCTCAGGACCATTGTTGATGATAGTTGGATGACCGAAATGGCGATATCAATCCAAGTAATCTTCTGCAGCCTCTTTTGTGCCAGGAGATGGAGTTAACTCTGTTCTTTGGACTTGGTATTTCGGATCATTGCGGTTATTCCAAACCGCGACCGAAGGCGTTGGCTCGTAGTTTAACACGATGTTTTGGCGGAGAGTTCGGCGGGGGTTGGACATCACGTACCCAAACAGATGGTACAAAGGGCCGTTGTAGCCTGCCACGTCCGACAATTCACGTAAATCCTTAACATGTCCATCACCCTCTATGCTAATCTTCACATAAGGATCGAAAATAACATCTTCAACCGTGAAAGCATCAATTTCAGTTCTCATATTTGCTATGATCACTTCTTTATATTTTGCCTGGGTCCCGGTGAAGACGAATTTCTTTCTCGTAGGTCCAGTACCATCACCGCTCGTTTGAGGAGCCAGTATGGGAAAGTGATCATATACCCATGCCTATGAAGATAATAAATATTAATATAAGAAAATGCAAAAAAAATAAATTAAAGTTAAACATTGAAATTCAAACAATAAATTACCTGAAGCAGACCGGTATTCCCGAAAATCTCAGTTCCCCTAACCCTCGAAGCTTTTCGAAGGTTAGCAAGTAGGTAAGCCAGGATGGCAGTTCCCCACGAGTACTGATGCGTCATCCCGAGATCACCCTGAAACCACTGCAGATAGTGAACGTTGACCCTGTTGCCCGAGTTGTCAGCAAAGAAGATGGTGCCGAGCATATATAACAGATACGCTCTGGATGTTCGAATAGCTCTGGTGTCATCTATGACGACCCAAGCCATTTCCAACTTTGCGGTTCCTCCAAACTTCTCCCTTAGTGAACGCAACAATATTTTTTTGCTCATACCTTGACCTTTCTTCGTTGGCATCCCCGGTTTATCTCCACTGACCAATTTAAACTCAGATTCGGCTTCGCTCTTCTCCCATCCAAGTGTATCTTTCACAAGTGCATAAAGATCACTCCATGACATGTTGTTGTTAAAACCCTCAAACACTGATTTACCATCCACCTCCAGGCCAAGAATTGATTGGACATCATCCGGCGTTATTGTCATCTCGCCGAATGGAAGATGAAACGTCTCGGTTTCAGGCCAATAACATTCCCTGAAGGCTGCGCAGACGACACTGTCATACTCTCACATCGAATTGGTAATTCCGGGAGCTAACCCGGTACCATTTACGAGAATTTGTACGGCCCTACATTTATCAGTTAAGAGCCAATGTTGATCCCTTTGACGAACCAATTTTTTGATCGCCTGTGTATGATCCTACAAAGAATAAAAACAAATTTGTTTTACTTACAAAAGTTAACAAACAAAAATTTAACAGAATAAGAGAAGTGTTTAGATTAATACCTTGGTCGCAGCAACTTTGGCAGCCCATGAATGGGGATAACCAAATAATATTGCAGATTTGTCTGGGGCCTCACCCCATAGTCCTCCATTCCTCCTCTTAGGCCACAGTTGAGGTTCGGCCTTTTCTTTGGGAATTTCTTTGGCAAACCTTTTCTTTGCCTTTTCTTTTGGAATTTCTTTACCTTTGCCTTGAGGGACATGGTGTTCTCTATCCCTCTCTTCTTCCTCGTGTTGTTGCTCTTGTGGTGGTTCTCTAATCACAAGAGAACCTCTAGGTGTTGGTAGATCACCCAAGCCTTGGAACACACTACATTCCTCTTGTGCAATTTGAGGAAAACTACCACCCCCTACCTCAAAAGATGGATTATGGGTCTTACTCACGCCTCTCTTCTGAACCCCTAAATGCTTTCCATGGCGAGGGGTTGGAGTGTGAGAAATTGGTGTTAAATTGTTACCCCTCTTATTCTTCCTACAACACACAAGCAATACAAGTTAGATAATTTCCAAGCAATTCAACTTCAACTAAAAAAAAATTGACTACACAAGATTATTTACGGTCGGGTCTTTCTCAAAAGCCAACCGTGAATTTTTAGTTGAAAATTTTGTCACTATTTCACGGTTAAGTTTTAACAAAAACCCAACCGTAATTCACATGTAGCCTAATGTGCACATTATTTTACGGTTGGGTTTTCTTAAAATCCAACCGTAATACTCTAACAAAATTTTTGTGTGCGCTATTGTTATGGTTGGGTTTTGCTCAAAACCCAACCGTAAATTGTTTTTAAAAAATGGCGCAAATTGTTTATGGTTGGGTTCAATTTTGAAACCCAACCGTAATATCCTTAACTCTTCATCTTCTTCCCTTTGATTTACGGTTGGGTATTGAAAAAAACCCAACCGTAATATGAAGGACATGATATATTACGGTTGGGTTTTCACACGAACCCAACCGTAATGTTAAGAACATGATATACTACGGTTGGGTTTTCACACGAACTCAACCGTAATATCAACTGTGTCCAATATTTTTAAACCAAAAACACAATCAAACATGCGAATCAATCAATTACAAGTTCTAACAATAACATGGGTTTTCTTCAATACCTTAGATACACCATTGTTGGATTTTTCGGTGATTGATTTTGCTTTTCACTATCAATTTCTTCTTGAATCTCTTGATTAGGTTGAAAGGAGCAGGGTTGATTGCCATCACTACTACCTTTAACGCCTTTAGTATGCTTCTTCATCTCGAATTGTTGAGTTTAATCGACGAAGAATTTTGTGAATCGGCGATGAATTTCGATGGATTACGGTTGGGTTTTTCTTTGGTTTAGTTTTTGAAAGTTATGAATAATGTTAAGGGTGTTTAAGTTTTAATTGGCATAAGGGTAAAATCGACATTTAACCAAACCCCTAGGATATCCCTTAACGTAAAATTAGGTCACCTCGCCTCCATTTGAAGCCCCTCCAAGATTTTGGAGCCCTTATATCACGCTTCCACTTAAAAAGCACGTTGAAAAGACCTTGAAAAGTTTATTTATTTGTTTGGACGTCAATTAGGTCTGAATTTTAAAGACTGTAAGTGAGTTCACGTGAGTCGTTATTGGCTTGTTGCTGGATATAAGAGAAAAGATTCCATAAAAAGAATACAAAGAGACCGATGCTTTTCCCTTCCGTGTGTCTTAAAGAAACAACCGTTTTTAGTTTTTTTATATATTTTCTTGCTTCTTCCTCACTCTATATTTAATACTATTATGATTCGCGGGTGGAAATCGGATGCCGTCGTCGTCGCCGCCGCTCTTTCCACTCGCATCATATGGTAACAGGTAAATAAACAAAAATCGAAAGTAAAAAAAAAATCAATTCAATCCATTTTTATTTTTTTAAGAAAGATTTGTTTTTAATTTTGTAATAAAACAAAATCTTCAATGAATTTGATTCTTTTTCAGCTATTTATTTATTCTCTTTTATCGTGTTTAAAAGGTTATTTACAGATCGCTAATTCTAGACTTTGCGATTGATTCATATCCTTCATTTTTGATTTGGTAAGTTGTTTTTCCTTTCAAAATGATTCCGATTTTGGTTTTTGTTTCATTTTTCTTATTATTGATAGATAGATGTTTGTATGCATTTGATTGATACAGATAAATCAAAGATGGGGGTGATGTCGAGGCGGGTATTGCCTGCTTGTGGTAATCTATGTTTCTTTTGTCCATCGTTGCGAGCTAGATCCAGACAACCTGTCAAAAGATATAAGAAACTTCTCTCTGAGATCTTCCCTCGTTCACAGGTTCTGCAATTTCCATTCACCTTTTTTTTCCCATTTTAATTATCTCCATAGAAAACGAGGAGCAGATTAAACTTTTCATAAATGTGATTAAAATTTAGGATCACATTATCATTCTGGACTATAGGTATTTCTTTACCTTTATGTGAAATTTGGAAGGGCATTCTGAATCTCATATGACACAGTGCTTTCACAATTGAAAGTGAACCATGAAAATATGCAAAACAATTGTAATTTAGGAATTACTAACTAAATTATTTGAGTTTGTGTTTAGTTTCTTGCTCTTATGTGTCACTTTTGTGGCAGGATGCTGAACCAAATGATAGAAAAATTGGGAAGCTCTGTGAATATGCTTCTAAGAATCCTTTGCGGATTCCAAAGGTAGTATTGGCATATACTTAAACTTTTTGTTGCTTCTAACTTTAAAACTGACACAAGCGTCGGTTCAGAATGCTAGATTTGGTAATCGTAAGTTGTGTTATTCACTTTCAACAAGCTATCGTGACCTACTGGACACAGTATAAATTTTTTGATACTATTATATTAATCCTTCATTTTAACCTCTAACCTACTCCACTAAGTTCCATTTATTCTTCACTCAATTATATAAGGTTTAGTAGGAATCATCTCAACTGTTAATTCTGTCTCGCTGAAACTTTAATTTCTACTTTGAAGTGGATGGCCAACTTTGAAGTCACAACTGTAGTTGTTTTTTTTTTAATCTTTTTATTGATCACCTCTTACTTTTAGCAAATCATTCCTCGATTCATTTTCACGTGGATCTAGTAGCATTATTTCGTTATGGTTTATCTAATCAGTATAACATATTTTGCTATAGACATCAGTGTCAGTGTAACCAACGGTTATAAGTCACCCTTTTTATTCATCATGTCCAGATTACAGAATATCTGGAGCAAAGATGTTACAAAGATCTGCGGAATGAGCACTTCGGCTCAGTTAAAGTTGTAGTGTGCATTTACAGGAAACTGTTATCCTCATGTAAGGAGCAAATGTAAGTTTATGTTGTTCAACCTAGGTATCCTTTAGGTCATTCTCTGTCTTTCCTATCATGAGATGTTTCGCTACAAGGACTAGAGAGATATTTGACGTTCTGCATGTTTGAGTGAGAATAGAGGAGCTCAGTTTTTTCAAATTGGTCAGCAAATATTGAGAAATGTGCCATGGTTACATTTTATTCATCACTTTTTCGAGTTAAAAAGTTTCCTCCATTGCATGGGATATATTGATTTTTAGATTTAGATTTATTTCTGGAAGCTCAACCATCTCAGTGCACAGACTAGCCAAATATGTTAAGATTCTTGCATGTGTATACTTTTGTCCTCTACCTAGTGAACTTACTCTATTGCATGTGTGAGAGTAGTGAATCTTATTCGTTATTGCATAAAGTGGCCAACTCAAACTGCAAGCATAACACCAATCTCATCATAGAAAAATAAACTAACTCAATTAGAAGCCTTTATATCACCTTGGATGATAACACGATGTGCTGTCTTCCATATAAAACTTTCAAATATCTAACCATTAGAGCATTAATGAGTAACTAAGGGTTATGAATTCAAAGTAAATGCTGGATACTGATAAGTACTAGCAACTTTAACTTCCATATATTTTGTTTTGAGTAACTGGATTTCATTCTTTACAGTTTTGTTCCTTGAAAGTCATGGCTAGGTGTGCATTTGCTATTCCTTTTCTTCTCTATCAGGTTTTAATAATCATAGATACAGAGCTCTATTTGGGTATGATAGTGAAAGCTTTTCATTGTTTCAGGCCACTATTTGCTAGCAGCTTACTTACTGTTGTGCGGACCCTTCTAGAACAAACACGACAGGATCAGATGCGAATTCTTGGTTGTCTTACTCTTGTGGACTTTGTCAATGGGCAGGTATATTCTAAGGTTTAGTATAAACATGTACATGGTAGTCATGCGTAGAGACTAGGGTCAACAATTTGATAGTTCCTACTTTACTGTCACCAACTGCAACTTAGAGGATTATTTATTCACACATTTCCCTGAACAACCCCAAATGGTTAGGAAAGAAAAATATAGCTTTCAAATCAGATGTTCTTAAAGTTGGGGGTAATTATGCCTGCTGATATTAATCAGATGTGGGCCATGTGTACAAATAGGCCGTCTTTAGTTTATACTGAGATGTTAATACATGTATATTGAAGATATTAGGTTCTGAGTATTAGTTTTATAACTGATAACTGATGTATGAAACATATGATTGTGTAATATGAAACATATAAGCATCCGTTTTTAAACTCTAAAATTGGCCCATGTTTTATGGTATCAAAGTAGATAGATGGCACACATATGTTCAGTTTAGAAGGCTTTATCCCGAAACTTTGTCAACTGGCTCAAGAAGTCAGGGAAGATGAAGGAGCTCTCACTTTACGCTCAGCTGGACTTCAAGCTCTAGCTTTCATGGTAAGTCTTTTATATGATCACACACTTGTCTCCTTTTACTGCTTCCGCTTCCGCTTCCCTTAAGTTGAACTATTCCTTCCTGGTATACTCTTTTATATGAGGTTCCAGCGTCAGATAGATTGTAAGGAGATTTCTAGGTAACATGTCATTAGTGCAATTAGAGGTGTGTCAGTTAATTATTTTCTGGAGGTCAAACTTCGAGGAAGATGGTTGCTCTTGGGGGTCCATATCCAACTTAGACTTGGATTCCTTTTTTTTTTGTTGGCTAGTTGCTATTTGTGGTTTTATATATTATAGATACTTGTTTTCTAGTGTCTGAACTTTTGTTGTAACGATATTGCTGAGTAACAACATCAAAACCACAATACTGCAGTAAAGATCACTTACATTAGGAGACAATTGGTTAGAATGTTCTCCATCTGTCCTAGTATGTCAATTTTCGTCAAAACAAAAAAGTACGCCAAATTGATGTCACATTCATACAGTTTGCTGTTATATTATGGGAGTATGTTTTTATCCAAATTCTTATATTTAGACTTATATAGTTACGTCTGTAACCAATTTCTGATCTCTTAGTATATACACTTCCCTTCTCATAGCAGTCTCTCTCTGTTTTGGTATTTGTTGTCTAATACTTGCTCTTTCATTTGTGCCAAAGGTGTGGTTCATGGGCGAGTATTCCCACGTCTCAATGGATTTTGATGCTGTAAGTTATGTTTCTTACGTTTATGGGCGTTACATTTCTGTATTAAGATCATGTGCTCACGTCTGTTTTTATTTTTAATTAGCCACTTGGCACTTATTATTGCTGATATATTATGATATGTTAAGATTTATGCTTCTCTGACTTCAAAGGTAATGTTTTTCTATATTTACTTCTATTTTAAAAACAGATTATATTAGCTACCCTTGAAAATTATGCAAATCCCCAAAACTCCCAGGGCGTTCAAGAAGCTGCCTCATTTCCACCCCAACAGAATACAAAACCTGTGGTTAACTTGGGGATGTAAGTCTCGCATCAGAATACCCTTGTTTTCAGAATTAGCATCCACATATTAGTTGTCAACAGACTTCCTACTTTTGATTTGGACAGGGATGTTTCCAGGAGCCCCACATATTGGTCTAGGGTTTGTTTGCACAATATGGCTGGATTAGCGAAGGAGGCAACTACAGTCCGATGTGTACTTGAACCGCTCTTTCGCTGCTTTGATGCAAGAAATGACTGGTCTCATGAAAATGATCTTGCCAATTCTATTTTGTTGGACATGCAATCCGTAATGGAGAAATCAGGTGACTTTCGAATTTCTAGTTTATAAACAGAAACAAATGGTGTTGCTCTATTGGATCATATACTGGTAGCTTTTGAGTATGCATAAGGTCTGAGCCCTGGATCAGATTGTGCCATGTGCTTAGAATTGTGGGGCATGATGAACGTGTCATGCCCGGGTCTCAAACCCTCAGGCACTTCTAAGATTTTAAGACTCGGTTGGATGATTGTGTGCTGTTTTTGCTTTAGTTTGGTTTGTACTGGCGCCACCTCTTCACAACTTAAACTGTGTTTTTTTTACAGGGCAAAACACCAATCTGTTAGTATCCATCTTGGTCAAGCACTTGGATCATAAAAATGTCACAAAAAAACCCAGGATGCAGGTTAATATTGTTAATGTTACCACACAGCTCGCACAAAACGCAAAGCTGCGTCCCTCGATTGCAACTGTTGGTGCAATTAGTGACCTGGTAAAACATTTGCGGAAATGCATGCAGTGTTCAGCTGAAGCAGCAATCCAAGGGGATAATACAGACCGGTCCAACATCTCACTTCAATCTGCATTAGAAGAGTGCCTCACTGTGTTTACCAATAAGGTCTTGAATTGCGCTTTACTTCTATTTTCTTTTATGAATACATATTTGTATTCGTGTATATGAACCCATATCTTCTTACATCTGTAGCCCTGCTACCCTCACACACCGACACAAGTTTAGCTGGAGAACTAGTCATAAACATTTTGCACTATTTTGTATGTTAGAGGTCTGTCAATGTTATACTTTGAATAGATCTTTTACCTTGGAGTACTGTGTACCTGTAAATTATGTGGTAACTGGTAACTCCCATCTGCGTTGGAGAATCTAAATGCGAGCCTCATGTTCTTATTTCTTCTACATTCTTAAGTGTTTTGTAGTAATTAATTATTACCTTTACTGGCGTCTTTGGGTTGAGAAATGAAACACTAATTTATTTCCTTTAACAGGTTGGGGACGTGGGTCCCATTTTAGATATGATGGCCGTGGTGTTGGAAAGTATTCCGACTGCTAATACTGTTGTGGCTAGAAGTACGATTTCAGCTGTTTATCGTGCTGCACAAATAATCTCTACGGTCCCGAATGTATCATATAACATGAAGGCAAGTATACTGTCTTTTGCATCATCAACTTGTTTAACTCCATACTGGAAAGCTTCCAACGCACTTTCAATGATAAGTGTGAAACTAATTTGGATTACTGTGAAACTAATTTGGATTACTGTATCTGTTGTGTTCAGGCCTTCCCAGAAGCTCTATTTCAGCAGTTACTTTTAGCAATGGTTCACCCAGATCATGAAACAAGAGTTGGGGCCCACCATATCTTTTTTATTGTTCTTATTCCTTCACTTTCACAACCTTTGCAATATGAATCTGAAAAATCCTCTCAAATGGTACTCTCTCATATGCAACTCCTAACAATATAAATTTTACTTTTGTTTTAGTTCAGAACTCCTCGTTATTGAACTGACTGGCTTATATGTTCGTGTTCCAGGATGTAAGTTCTCTTCGGCTGAGCAGTCACCAAGTGGGTCTTCTGCTTTCATCAATATGGGTTCAAGCAACATCAACAAAGAACTCACCTGAAAATTTTGAGGCAATTGCCCACACTTATAATTTAGGTCTACTCTTTTCTCGAGGGAAGGTGAGGTGTATTTCTCTTTTTTGCATCTTTTGCGTACTTAATCTTCATTTACAAGTCTTTAGATTATGTCTTAATGTATTCAGTAACCAATTCCTTGATAATGACAGACCTCAAGTCAAATGTCTCTAGTTCGGTGTTTCCAGCTGGCTTTCTCGCTAAGGAGTATCTCTATTGAACAAGAAGGTGAACTGGATTTGATTCTTCCGTGGTATCATCTTTCTTTTCACAATAACTATAGAGCTATTTACTTGCTTATGTTGAGAGAAACGAAAAGGTAGTTGACTTGCTTACTTGTTAGATTAAGGGAGTGAGTCACTGAATGAGAATAGTAAATTTAGAAGCAAATAGCTTCTGGTGCTTATTTTTCAGTTTTCTTAAATGAGACATATCTAGATTACCCCTTCACTATGATCACTTCTATTTTTTCCCTCTTTTGAAAACCTTATTTTCAGCAAGCTTTCTGAATATCTAGTTTCTGGAAGCTCAGGGGTAAAAGTAAAGATCTCATGAAGTCAAAGGGCGAAAACAAAAGTGGTGATAGTCGAGGGGTAATCTAGATATGTTCTGTTTCTTTAATACCCATATTGCCGAATAGAGGTCCATAGGCCTTGAAGAAAATTTTATTGTGGGTTGCTGTTTATTTCCTTGAAGTACTATTCTGATAGTTAATTCTTTTATACAAATTGAAGGATCTTTGCAGCCATCTCGTAGAAGATCTTTGTTTACCTTGGCCTCATGCATGCTAATATTCTTAGCCAGGGCAAGCAATCTTCCGGATATAATACCTTTTGTCAAAGCAACGCTCACAGATAAAACGGTGGATTTCTTTACTCTTCGCTAGAGTATTTAAATCCAGATTCAAAATTTATTTATCTTAACTAATCTCATGTGACAGGTTGATCCTTTCCTTGAGTTGGTTGACGATATAAAGCTGCAAGTTGTTCACACAATGTCGAACGACGAGAAGGCAGTTTATGGATCCCAGGAAGATGAGGAAGCTGCTTTGAAGTCCCTTTCAGAAGTTGAAATAGACAATGGAGAATTAAAAGAAACTCTTAAATCTCACTTAATGGAAAAATTTCGCCAAATGTCTGAGGCAATTCGCTTACTTTAACTCTCCTAAACTATCTGCTCAAATATATACTTGTGCACGTCGGTTTTGGGGCAAAAATTCGTTACAACAAAGCACATAACAGCATGCTGGCATATAGGTATCTGAATTTAACAAGAGTCGAACGAGGGGTTTATATCTCCATAGATGTGATCTAGAACTATACCTTAAGCAAAGAGCAAATATCAAAAATCTATTATCAATATGGGGTGAGCTCATGCAGAATGTAGTGTAAATATCTAGAAGTGTTTTCAGAAGGCTAAATGGGAAAATAACCTACGAAATCTTGATGATAATTAGATAAATTGTTAACTGCTGGTTCCAGAATAAGAATAATCATTAACTTGTGAAATTTGCAGGATGAGTTGGTGGACATAGAGAAACAACTAGTAGAGGGATTTTCACCTGATGATGACTTCCCAATGGGAACAGGATTGTTAATGGAAACACCCCAACCAGGTTCACCAGTGCAAAAGGAGTTTCAATCTTTTGATGAGGTCGAATATGTTTATCTTCCTTTTGCCTATTTTCATATAATAATGCTGCTATTATTGATGTCCACATGACTAAAAGAGCAGAAGAAAGACTCCCATTAACATGAGATAGTGTTATTTCAGTTAACTCAGGCTGCCATGAGTGACGACGAAGCATTTCCAGAGACAACCGGAAGCCAATTGGACCAGAGAACATCAATTTCAAACAATTCAGTAGATGTTCTAAGCGTTAACCAACTATTAGAATCGGTATGCCCATTTTAGGTTTATTTTCATTCAAATGTTATGGTCTGCTAACAGTCAAATATCACTGGAACACATTTTTTTCCGAAGTACCTATATTTATAGAAAAAAAAGCATGTGTCTGAACATCATACTGTCACCATATTATCTTTACAGGTTTTGGAAACAGCTAGGCAAGTTGCAAGCTTCCCTGTGACCACCACTCCTATACCTTACGACCAAATGAAGAGTCAATGCGAAGCTCTTGTAATGGGTAAACATCAGAAGATGTCGGTTCTTCTAAGCTTCAAAAATCGAAAAGCAAATGGGTTGGAGTCGTTGGACTCATCCACACAGAATGAAACAACAGCCCATGATATTTCAGACATGGTATGGAGGTCAATAATCGGTCATGGATTAATATATCGTCACTTCCTAGATTTTTCAACGACCCGAACATTCACAGATTGGAAAGTTTATCGTTACCATGAATTCATTTCATCTAGGATTTGCATAAGACATAGATGATTTTAATCTGAGATATAACACATATAACAATGAATTGCGGTGTTTGTTCAGTCCAGTTGGTTGATGCTTTTGTTAGTGTGTTCTTCACATAATTTAATGAATTGTTTTTATTTTTTTGTAGGAGAGGGATGCAAAAACAAAAGATATGGAAGTTGAGCAGCAAGATACTGCAGTACCTCAGGAGGAGGAGCTCCTCATCCATTCTAATACCGAAAGGGAGCAACCTTCTTTCAGATTACCTCCTTCAAGCCCTTATGACAAATTCTTGAAAGCTGCAGGATGCTGAAGCGATTATTATACTAGAGGCAGGCACTAGCCTGTGATTTGGTGCATTGCATGCATGTAAACTATGCGTAGAGATCCATCCCTATTATGTATTATTCTCTTTGTTCTTTTCTAACTAATTTTTTCATTCTTTTGTCTGCAGAAAGCTGAATGTATAGCTTACATGCAAGCAAACATCATATTCTTTAGAATTATTGTAGACTTGAGAGAACTATAAGAAAATTTCTATTATTGCACATAACTCCATTTTCAATTTGTAAAATGATGAACTTACAGTGTGATTGATTGTCCCCGAATGAAAAAGAAAAGTCCGAGAAAATAAATTACCCAATGTTCGCTTAGTCCAAGCATTATGGTTAAGCGTTTTACTTGGCTATAGTTATATTATAGTTAAGCTTTGGGCACCCAGAAAATCAACCACTATAGGTCTTGGATTTCACTTAGCTTATTGAGATGGAGGTTCAGTTTCCGTCAGAATAGTGTGTTACAAAAACTGAGTTACCGTCTCAGTTAATGGGTTGACCTGATTCCGTATCCGAGGTTTATATCACCATACATAACCCGAGTTTCCCGTTTTCCTCTACCCAATTTCTTTCTTTATCCTTTTAATTTATGACATTTTTTCTCTCCATTTTGATTTTGAAGGTGTTTTAAGTTGAATTATTGTGTGAAATTAAAAAGGGTTGTTCGATATTTAGGTGGTTTTATTGCATCTTTCAATTTCGAATCCATCCACAAAATCACCAAAATAAGTCATTTTACTTGTGATGCAAATTTTTTTTATAATCATGAAATTTCCTTATGTTAGATTGATTAGTTACATTGTATATAACTCAATAACAACACTGAAACATAGATATAATTAAAAATCCATGATTTTTTTTTTTGTGATGTATTGGTGATCAATGTTGAATGAAATAGTTACTATTCTATTGGTGTTGAATGTTGATTGAACCCAATTTTATTTATCGTATTGAGAAACTGAAACTAAAATTGTTGTTGCAAAGCTACAATATGAGTCTCATGCGTGCCTATGTGAGATATATATATACGGAATTGATTTGGATACTTTAAGTGATAAAGAAGAAAAATGTGTAGTATTGTTTCAGCTAATGACGTTGGATTTTCGTAGGTGTATTATACGTCAATCGATGCCTAAGGAAGTGTAGACACGACAACGACTTAACCGAGACCGAATGTGGCATGATGGAATATGTCGAATAATTATTTCACGCCTGAAACTGGTTATACTTCAAGAAAATTCAAACAACCTCAGGCATGAAGTAAGATTTATTTGAGAATTTGTTAGGAAAATTACTTGAAGTGGATGAAGAATGACATCAGCGTCCAGATGCAACTGGTGTTACGAGGCATTCTTCACATATGAAATTAGTAGGCGTAATGAAATGAAAAGTACATCCGCTGATAGTATTGACGACTATACTCGTATGGGAGCCACAACAACATACTATTATCTAAAGAGATTTTGCAACACAATATGCATGACTTTTGGAGAAAGATACTTACGCCACCTACTCCTGAAGATGTGAAGAGCTTGCTAGCTGAGAATGCTGAACGAGAATTTCCTGGAATACTAGGTAGTATTAATTGTATGCAGTGGCCATGAAAGAATTCCTCGATAGCTTGGCAGGGAACATATCAGAGTAAATAGAAGTATAGTTATATGGTCTTAGAGGTGATGACATCATATGATTTATGGTTTTGCCATGCTTTTTTTGGAATGTCTGGGTCAAATAACGACTTGAATGTGTTGGCACACTCACCCCTTTTTGATAACATGCTCAAGGGTATAACCCCTCCGTGTAATTATGTCATCAACAGTCACCACTACAACACGGGGTATTCTTAGCCAATGGTATTTATCAAAAGTTGACTACAATTGTACAAGCTTTCACTCGACCATTGGAGATTCCAGAATTGGTAAGATTCAACAGGTATCAAATGGCTAAAAGGTAAGATGTTGAGCGTGCTTTTGGAGTGCTTAAATGAAAATTTAGAATTTTCGGATCACGTTGTAAGTATTGGCAACAATCTGACTTGAATCTAATAATGAAATATTGTCTTATTTTGCACAACATGATTATTGAGCATGAACGTCGGGATAGGGAATGAGATGCAGTTTTTCCTGTTCTAATTCTAGAGTATATTGATAATCGTCATGTTTTTATTTCAAGTCTAAGAAATATCAAATTGTACCTCCAATTAAGAACTGATCTTGTTGCGCACATTAAATTGTTTCCTTGTAGAAGAGGCCAAGCTTCAAGTTTTGAAGGTTCAGATACGGAATACGTACATCAAGCTTCATCGGATAGAGAATCTGATGATACAAAGTCATTAGAAGAATAAGAAATTCTTGGTCAAACTGAAGAAGGTGCATTTGGTTACTATGGACAAGGTCTTAACGATGCTGAAGATGATGGAACTCAATATTATGAACAAGTTCCAGATGGTTATGAGTATGTAGGTGAACATGTTTACGAAGATGGACGCGTAGAGGAAGAATACGTCGATTCCGATGAAGACGAAGACGAAGATGGATATGGAATTGCAGACTTGAACCAACCTTAAAATAAAGATAATTATCTAAAGATAGATACATTATGGTGTTTTCACTTTAACCTCTTCAATTTTGCATCTTTCAGTGTGAATAAATTTAGAGTTTAACTTCATTTTGACTTTGTTTAGGTTTGATTTTTGTGGTTGTGCAATTAATGACTCTATCTTCTGAGTCATTGGATCTCAACGAATATGTTTTTCAATAAAAATTCTTTATCAACATCTCCTTTTCAAATGTCCCTATAAATTCACATCTTCTTCACTTCTTCTGCACCAAACTTCCGGTTCAGATTTAGTTATAGTTCATTAAAAAAATCTTCAAGTTCTATAGCTAGCTATGATTCAACAAATTTAGTTATTATTAAAATTTGGGTCACCCAAACATCTCGCCCAGAAGTCCGGCAAGGAGCTTTACCAGCTGAAACCTTTTGGAACCTAGTCTGGTACTATTACAAAATATATTATGGAAGTTCACGCCAAAGAAGGATGCAAAACATACATGATAGGTATCACGTAATATAGCAAGGATTAGTGGATGATATGGCCCTCCAAACCTGCATTTTTCAGCCAGTGCAGCTGTCCTGAATTAATGATAACTTGTAAATCTTCATCCACTTACTTTTTGATACTTATAATTATATTTTTCCAACAAATAATCACTAAAGTTAGTATGTTATAGGAGAGACTAACACAAATGAACTACTCTCAACTAAAGGGAAAAACATTTGAATTTGAAGAGTAATATCAATTTGTAAAGACAAAGTTCCCTGATTTTCTTGTCTCAATCCTCCACAAGTAAATTCTAATGAAGACTAAATAAATCAGATAATTATGGGTTTTATGGGTACGTCTCTCAGTAAACCCTCACGAGACATAACTCGTCCAATAGGATCTTCTAATGGTTTAAAGACTTGTTGCACATGCTAAGTGTAACTGTGGTTCCTACGAAAATGAGTGAGGGTTTACTTAAGTACCATGGTCTTCTTTTGTTATTTGTACTTCAATCAGTATACTCTATTTTGTAATCAATAAAATAATGATAGTAGCATAAAGAACCAATATCAATTATTAATAAAATATTACATCATATTCATGAAATTCAAACTCTTGATTAACCTAAAACATAAAGGCACTTAATCAGTCCATTCCACTGAAAGAAACACATAACTTTTCCAGAAATGTTTTCTGTATGTGTTTATTGCTTCAGAAGTGTGCATTTTCATATAGGTGTTACAATTAGGCATTGAACATTTAATCGTTTTTGAGCATTCAAATTGAGCATTACATATTATGATTGGACTACTTGTTTTGGTGACCTTCTTCTTCATCGTGGTTGCACAAAAACGTCTTCAATTATCCTTTAAGTTTGAAGTTTTTGCACATTTCGTTTACTATTTCATCTTCTTTTGCTTTCATAACAGTGTCTAACAACTGTGCTTCTTCACGACAGTTTGAATATTGATGTTGCAAATACCTAATCTTTTCCGGTTGTAATTCGATGACCATCTTGATGCCTAAACAACCTATTTGTGGACACTTAGAATACATCCAGAGGCACTACATCAGACTATGATTATCCATGAAATATAATGGACAAACCTCTTTTACTTCTATACATAATATTTGTTTCGTTTTATTTTAGAATAAATATTGACGGTGTTAGTTGAGGATGCTTTTGGTAGGTTATGTTTAGAAAAAAATGATATAGTTTTGTATGGTTTTATTGGACAAAATATAGTCGTTATGTAACCATTGATATATCCGTTGGATATAATGTTCAAAAAATATATTCGTTGGTACCCAATGGTCGCATATATACCCACTCATCCCCATTTCAAGATCACACCTTCTACACCAATAATATCCAACTTAAACTTTATGAAAGATGGATCAACCTTTTATTAATTTTGGAGAGTTTACGGTGGATAAAAATTTATCTCTTTTCCGAAACTTGGTAGTATACTATCCAGCTAGGGTTCAAGAATGACTACAAAATGGTTCAATGAGTATGAGTTTTTGGAAGAGCATTAATGAAGTTTTTTGCATCGAAACCGCTAACATGAATAATTGTAATGTAGCTAGGTTGTTCAGTCGATATATAACAATAAACATTGATAGACACAATTTTTTGTCCTATTTGAGCTCATATTTAGATTGCTATTACTCGATTTTTGTATTAATAATGTTATTTTAATTGTTTTAAGGTATTTTGGAAGAATAAACTTGTGCGGGAAAGATGGCTTGAAAGTGTTAAAATCACCCTTCAAAAGTGTTAAAGGCACCCAAGAAATTTATAAAGGCACCCCTGGTAATTGATAAAGGCACCCACCTCAAGTGTTAAACGCACCCATGCCCAAATTCAAAAATCAATAGTGGCGGGAAACTATCCTTCTCACTTGTGAAGATTGTGATCGATAATTATGAGTTGTTTTCAATGAGAATTAAGAAACAAGAATATTCTCTCACCTTAGTCTTAGCAAGTTGTACACGGAAAGACACATAAAATCAACACAATATTGGATTTATGCAAAGAAATAGGGAGAAACTTAATCACGTGAAATATGAAGATTTTCTTTCCTATTTCACGTGATTTTGTTTCTATCTTGCTCGATATCTTATGGGATAACTAAAGAAACAACTCCGAGGATAAAATCTCGTGATTTAATCTTCGTGAAAGAAAATCAGAAAGGAGGGGAAGAATATTTCCGAGAAGATATTTCATTGAAAAAAAATTAATTGTGAAGATATTGGAGATTTGGGTGCTGCAGTATATAAGAAGAAGATATGATGAGTTTCAGGGGCTGACAGAGGCCAGAAGCACGAGAAAAATATCTAGAAAAAAATCTATTGTTGCTGCTGCTGAAGAACACGAAGAACAGAGGCTACGGAAACGGTTTCTTCAACCTCTCAACCACGGTTTCTTCATCCATTTGCAACAGATATCTTCGTCTTTGCAACATTTATCTTCAGCTGCAACGGTTTCTTCAACACATCTGCAACGGATATCTTAGCATCTGCAACGTTTATATTCAAGCTCTATTGCAACAGTTACTCTATAATGTCCATAAAACGTTGTAGATTTCCTGTTACATTACTTTTAGCTTCTTTTCATCTTTCAAGCACTTTTTGAGCTCTGTACCAATATTTTGAGGGTGTTTTGAGCAAGATGAGCTAAACCCTATCATTGAGGCAAAGAGGAAGCTATTTTTCCATGATTAATTGGTAACTTTTAATAATTCTTTTATGACTTTTTGATTGAAATTACGATTTTTCTTAATTGATTGTGATTTTATTTGATTGTTTATGCTGGGACCTAGAGCTTTTGATGAGCATACTTGTGATTTACAATTGACATATTAAAAATCTACCTTTGGAAAAAATTATAATCACTTATTTGAGCTAGAATTGTATATAATTATTATTTATGGAACCAATTAAAAGTGGTTAATGGTGAAATCCATAACCTCAGTATTTGTGAATATTATTTTCATATTTTGTGTATATTTTCTAGTTTAAAAATTAGTTTATTAAATCTAATATCAATCTTCACAAGTTCGAGAGTTTGAAACTCATTCTTACCACAACTACAAAACCACATCAACTTTTGGCGCCGCCAAACGCGGACTTGTTTTTAGATTTGTTTTTAGTTTAAATTAGGTTAACTAGTTTAGTTATATTTTTATTTTTATTTGTTCTATTTTATGTTTTTGGGTATTTTTCTTTGTATTACAGGTTTTGGATCAAAAAGAAATTTGAGCCAAAGATTATATTGATTGATTAAAGACTTGGAGTCAAAGATAAATCGAAAGAACGGAAAAAGAAGACAAGATTTTTTTTAGTTAATTTTTTTTACTTTTTTTATGGTTTTTATTTTTCTTTTTAGAAAATTGTATTAGGAAATTCTTATTATTTTTGTAATTAGTTTAGGTATTTTTTGTTTTTTTTTTCATATTTTTGGACCTTGGACTTTGGACTTTTAGACATTATTTTTTATTTTTAAACCCTACGGAAATGTAATTAAATATAAATTGCACAGGGAAGGACGAAAATTACGATATTGTCTCTGCCCCTCGGGTTCGTACACTGACATAGGAGTCGGTGGCCTGAGTCGACTACAACTGATTCATCTCCCGTCTGGAACGGGAGGTAAGACTTTAACCACGAATGAATCCCCTGTCAGTGGGTTTTCTGTATTCCTTCGTAATGCATATATGTTGAGGACTTGAATACGGAATTTACTTTGCTAGTAAAGGGAAGAAACTGGCCATATAAGATAAGGGTTCGGATTTCATCACCGTATCCTTTCTGCCCGACTTAGCAACACGTTACCTACGCGACCTAAGCCTAAAATTTGACTAGAAAGAAACCTATATGGTAACGAGCTTATTGGAAAGTCATTCAAAAGGACTGTATTGGTTACTCTGTTAGCCTAACTCAAAGTTCAGGAAGATTATTTTAAATAGATTTGAGCCGCCTTGTAACCCAAGGAAACGTTCCCAAAGAGACAGGGTTATCGAAGCTCTTTAGATCTTATCTTGTTTCTATTCGACTTAATCTAATTCGGATCGTTCTAAGATATTTTCTAAAACTGTAACTAGTTGCCTTTTGGAAGAATAGAAGCTGGTCTAGAAACAATATAAGTGGAGCCATCATGCTTTTTGTTTGCTAGATTCAGTAGGTTTGATTTGGTTGAGTCAGCCTTGTTTGTGTTTGTTTAGAACCCCTTCCGATAGGATTTATTTTTAGAATTTAATTTTGTAAATATATTAAGAAGTTTTTGTTAGAAAATGTCGAACTGGTATTATGAAGACCAGTACAATGAATATCCGACTGAATTTCAAAATAAATATTATTCGTACTATCAACATGGTGTGGATAGTAGTCGGGACCACCACCAACCTTTTGGAGGTTATTGCTCATACCAGGGTGATCCCAATTACTATTCATACACACACCCATCTTATGAACATGAAAATAAGCAAAATTCGAGGTCTATGTCTTGGAGGGATGCCCTAAAGCAGATACATTATAGTACTTATAATGAACCTATTATGCCTCTAGAAGAATCACACTAGCAATTGCGATCTAGTACTCCTTATGATCCATTTATTTCTCTAGGTAATTCCATCAAGGAGTTGACTGAGGATACAAGAAGGTTCGTAATAAGTATGGGGGGGGGGGGGGAAATTATTAGTCCAACTCTTTCTCTAGAAGAATCACACGTGCAGTTGCAATCTAGTACTCCTTATGATCCATTTGTTTTTCTAGAAGTATCCCTCAAGGAGTTGACTGAGAATACAAAAATGTTCAGATTAAGTTGGGGGGGGGGGCGGCCCAATAGTAGCCCAACTCTTTCTCTAGACGAATCCCTCAAGAAGTTGACTGAGAATACAAAAAGATTTGCATTAAGTGTGAATGAAAGTCTTGCAAATAATATTATTGCTCAAAATGATCTTAATTTCCAATATAGTGCTACCCTTGATAATTATTCACCTAGTCAAGAGGACGAGAATAGAATTGGTAACACTACTTATTTAGACGAGGTTCAAACATCTTCATATTATTATGATGATGAGGATATTATTGGTGAAGAACTTGACATATACAGGCAGAGTGATCAAGAAATTGTCACTCCAATTGTGCTTCATGATGATAGTGTTATTTCTGGTTCAAATCCAAATAATTTTAATGATTATTCACCTATCCAAAAGGAAGCGGATTTGACTAGATATACCACTGCTTTAGACGATGTAGAATTTTCTTGTTTTGAAGCCGATAATGGTTTAGAGGAACGAGTTTGTCCTGAGACTAGTGATTTAGAGTCTAACGATTCGAAGACAATAGTCTCTGACGAAGATGATAGACTCTTAGAGAATTTTAATGTGATAGAGGATGATTTGATTCAGGTTGATAGAATAGTTTCCCAGAGGATTTTGTTGTCCTAGACACCCAACCTTTTCAGGTCCCAGAGGCTCAAATACCAGTGATCTTAGGTCGTCCCTTTTTAGCTACATATAATGTCATCATCAATTATGGAAATAAAATAATTAATTTTTTCTTTTGGTAACATGACTATTAGACTGAATTTGTTTAGTATGAGTAGACAACTTTCTTGTGAGATCTATGATTTAGAAGAAGTGAACATAGCTAGTACTTCAGTTCAGAAATCTTTGCCAAACACTTTGTTAGAAGATCCATTAGAGAAATGCCTAGACGATTTTGGGTTTGATGTTGACGATGATAGTGTTATTAATGAGGTGAATACTTTGTTAGATTCTGCACCTTTGATGGACACTTATAATATATGGAAAGCTAAATTTGAACTTCTATCAGTTTATAAGTCTACTTATTTCCTTATATAGAGGAAGCTGAGTGTAGTTCTGACCTTAAGGACCCTAAAATCCAACCAACAGTTTTTAGTTCATCTGAGAGTAATGTCCACCCTAAGTTTGGGGGTACCGATGATTCTTGTGATTTTCAAGTACCCCTGCTTAAAGTCCCTCACTTGGGGCTTGACATTTGCACCTCTACCATTTTCAAGATCATCTTCAAACTAGATTCTCTGAGCCTGTTGATGTCCAGAAAGAAGTTCAGTTGTTAGAAACCCATCCTCTGGTCGATGTGGTTTACTTAGGAAATAATACCAGGATTGACTTTGTTTTCCCACCAAAACATTTTCTTCCATATGTGGGAACGTTTGAATTTCAAATGTGTCAGTTATTAAGTTTTGAGACTAAGCCTAATTACTTTAGGAGATTAGAATCGACACATTTACTTAAGAATGACCACCATTTTCAGAGTATACAACTGTGTGGGTCAAATCTGATTGACTTTGAGGATCCACAATTATTCAGGTTATTATTATATGCTTCTAATTTTTTAGTTGAGTTCTTCCAGACTCTACAATATGATCCTTTGATCCTGCCTATGGGGAAATTCAGCCTAAAGAGATTTATCTAGACCCTTTCATAGAGCCCGAACCTGAACCTCAATTAGATGTAGTTGTCTTAAACAAGACACTAGATAGGGATAAGGGTGTGCTCGGTTTGTTCACTTTCTAGGACTGCTGCAGTTTTCTTCTATTTTGGATATCATTATTTTATTCATATGACCCACAGTTGTTCCGACTATTGCAAAATTATATGATTTTATGAGGTGACTAATTCTTTCTTAGTCTGGCTGAAGACTTTAAACTTAGCACTTCTTGGGAGGTAACCCATGCTCATGCGATATGATAATATTTTTTCTTAACTCCTTTCCTTCGATTGGTAACCGTTTCTCCTTGTTCATGCTTTTAATAATTAATTTTTAGAACACTGGGAACAATGTTAGATTTAAGTTTGGGGGTAAGGGAGAAACTTTTAGTGAAATATGAAACTCCAAAATCTAGAAACTTGTTAACAATTCAGGATGACACTAATCATTCTAGGTACATGGAAACTTAGATCTTATTCTATAGAAATTGGTGTGCATAGCTAAATGGTCTATTCATAAAAAGATGCCTAGCTCAGGTGTTAGAAATAACATGATAGTTGTCACCATATCTCGGAATCTATCTTGACCATATCATTTTCTGTTTTTATTTTTGCAATTTTTGTGTTTCTCTAAGTGATTTGGTGGGGAACCAATATCGAATTGTTATCACCGCCAGGATGAAGTAGAAGGTTTGAAATCAAGCCCCATTAATGTATTTTAGACCATTATTCAGATAAAAAAAAATCAAAAAAAAAATCGAGTATTGACATTTTGATAGCAATATATGTGTGTTCTCTCTGTCCCCGTCGCCTAAGCAAGCGTGGAACACATGATCCACGAGAACTATCAAGTGAGATGCTGATAAGGAGCAAACACTTGGATTCATTTGATCTAATCATGTTGTCATTTCATTTAAAAAAATAAATAATTGTTTTATTTTGAATAAATCGACCGTTGAACCCTTGTATATACCAGCTGAGTCGATATTAGTATAAGGAGTAAGACTAGTGGGAGCGTATCTCAATCCATTAGGATTCATCCTGGCACTGACCTTCAGACAGATATGGGAAACACCGTTCACCTTAGTCAACATGTGCGAACTTCATTTTTTCCACATACATCTTCTAAATATTTTCATGTGATTGTACTTTGATAGATTCTGAGTATCGTGGTTGAACGATTATCCAAGTAGAGTTTTGAATTCTTGTATGAATTTTAGTATGCTGAGTGAAAACTCGTGTACACTAATTGGACTCATATAGGGTAATGATTCCCATAGCCGAAAAATTTAGTATGCCAACTAAATAGCTTGTTTAGTGTTTACCCTTAATCGTTCAGGGTAGCTAGGGTTTGGAGTAAAGGTTTTGTGGGTATGTCTCTTGTAAACCCTCACGAGACTAAAACTCGTCCACTAGGGACACATAGGGGTTTAAAGGCTTGTTGCACACGCTAAGTGCAATCGCGATGCCTGCGACAGTGAGTTAGGATTATTTTTATTAGATTTGCTCGAGGACTAGCAAATAATAAGTCGAATGAGCGGTTGTAATTTTAATTTTTAATTAATGAATATTGTTATAAATTAGTGATCACTTTATAAATTAGTATTTTGGAAAAACATATAAGTCAAACCAGACCATTATCACCACCTTCAGGATCAGGGACATTCTCTTCATTTGCGACGCTTGTGGATCCCGAACCCTTTTGGCCTTCGATGTTGGCTTCATCTTAGGCTTGTGAACTTGTTTTTCCCTGATTGTCAATATTATCAAGTATGTATTTGTGTTCTTTCTGCTTCTTAATTTACAAAAGCACTCCCGACTTTATATATGAGACCATCTTCTTTCCCAAAAATACAAAGATGTTTTTCTGTTTTCATGCCATAAAATCAAAAAATAATAATTGCAACATTGAGTCGTAATGTTCAAATCAAGAGAAAAGAACAATACATACCTGTCTTTCATAACCATATGGTTTGTCTTTGATGATAAATGTATAATCAGAAGTCTTTTTACTATTTTCTTTATCTTCACGGACCACACGAAGATGAGAAACTTTCTGGTATCACTCCATATACCCCAGATACTTCATCACCTCGGGTCACAGGTCTCCCAGGGTTGACTATAAATGTACTCATGTTGTTCCAATGCTCAACGGATGGCCTATAAAAGTGAGCTACCTTGATAGGAGTCATGACTAGACTCATAATATTCTTTCAACACGAGAAAGTGGCGACGTATGTGATGCTCTGGTTCATCTTGTACATAACCGTGTTGTCGCATCACTCTTGAGCCATTGTACATCACATATCCCGTGGTGTACCACAACGGTCTAAAATAAAACGACAACTTGGACCTCAATGTAGTATGTCCTTCAGCTCGGTCTTTCTTGTATGGATCAAAGCATACCTCTGCGGCCGTCGTCGAGTCTAACTTCTCCCTCAGGTAAATAAACTGTTGCTCCTTACTCATACAATGATTCTGCTTGAAGAGATATTTTGTTCCTCTCGATGAACCTTTTTCCCGCTCGGGATTTTCATCGGCCAATTTTAATGATGAAAAGTGGTCATAGATCCATGCCTATATAAATAGCAAACTAAATATAAGAACATTGATTCTTAAAAGATAAAACAAAAATAAAAGTCAAAGTATTGATAGAAGTTAACAAATTACCTTTAGTAGGCTCACATTCCCGATAATTTGGCTAGTTGATTGCCTCGAGGCCTTTCTTAACTCTTCCATCAAGTACGTGAGGCATGCGGTGCCCCACGAGTAATCACGGACTTTGTGTAGAGGATCCAAGAGTTGTAAGAGGTTGGCGTCGACCCTGTTTCCGGTACTATTGGGGAAAATGACACATCCTAACAGCTATAGAAGATATGTCGTGGATGTCGCATTCACTTCCGTCTCACTCAACTCTCCTTTATCTTCTTCTTTTGCCTTCCCAACTCCACCATGTTGAACTGTCTAGTTTTGTAATTAAAGCTCCTATTGAACTCAATATCCGGTGTTGCTTGATCCCAACTGAAGTACTTGTTAGTGTAATCATAAAGTTGATCCCAGTTTAATTGCTTGGTGTATTCTTCCTTGACGGATTTACCTTGGGCAGAGAGACTTAGAATTTGCATAACATCATCATAGGTAATCGTCATCTCGCCAAACGGAAGATGGAAGGTATCTTCCCCATAAAATCTATCCACAATGCCATCCTGTCATGATTTATCCTTGAATTTTTGGCTGCAGTAGATAACCCTGAGTTGGCTATAATTTCGTTTACCCTATCACATTCACCTTCTAAATCTCATTTATTCATTTTTGTTGGTGCAGCTGTAGGTTTGAGTAGACGAACTGCATGAGGATGATCTTATTATACATGACGCTATAAAATAATTATAATAGTCGTTAAGACTTCAATGAATAAAAATAAAATAACTTAAGTAAACGATTATAATTATTACCTCGGTTGAAAAGATGACTTTCGCCCAGGAGTCTTTATGTCCAAATAACAATTCTCCTACATCACTTAGTAACCCAGGGATTTAGCCTTCTTTAATACCCCTCATCATCAAACAGGAGGGGGAAGGTGTCCTCATTTCTTCTTGATTCACTTCTTTTGCTCTTTACCTTTACCTTTACCTTCTCCCTCTGGAGCACTTGGTTGACTTGGTTCTTCTTGAGTTCCTTCGTTGATAGAGATCTGGGAGTGCTCTTATTTCTTCGTGCGCTAGCTGTTAGTCTTCGACCCCCATGATGACGAGGCTATGTAGAATCTTTACTCTTGGACTTTCTAAGTTTTCCTTTCCCTCATAAACAAAACAAATATTATTCTAGTTACAATTGGTTAATAAGAAGTTGTTTTACTCACATAAAATGGTTTCATTCAGTTTCAACAAGAAAATTAAACTAATAAACCCTAAATACTATGCAAGGCATAAGAAGTGCAATTCTTTTTCATCCTCCTACTTGGTGCGTGTCGTAAGTGCAACAAATTAATTAAGATATTTTCCACTAATTAACTAGTAATATAGTGGTAGTAAGGATCGTTCCCATAAAAAGCTGTGTAATTGAGATGTTATTTAGATTAGCAACTAAGAATAAAAATAATACTAAGGAATGATTGGTTTAATTAACTAAGAATAATAAAAAGATAATAAGAAGAATTAGATGATTAAGAATTCATTCGACGTTACCAAGTGTTACCCAAATTAGTATACTTATCTATCTTTCTTTAGAACTATTCATCACCAACCGTAGAATAGCAACTAACGAAGTGCTATCCCCAAAACTTCTTGTATCACTGAATGTCGAAGCGCCCGGATACCAGATTCTATCCAACTGAGCCACCAAGTAGTAGCGCAATCAAGGTGAAACCTAATCAAATGCTTTAGAGTTTATGAATTTAGGTTTATCCTAGAATCATAACTCTTAGCGCAAGGTCCTACTTACTAGTGTTGTCTTCACACGTGATTGCTCCACATAATCCCTCTGCAAGGTCTCACGTTCTATACTTGTGTAGCGAGTTATTCAACAATTACACGGATATCCTAACTCTCCACTAGCAATAGAATGATCAATAGATTAATTTAGCGTGCACTCCAAACAATTTAAGAATCACTCACAAATCTTCGATATAATAAAGACAAGCGACAATGATTAAAACTCCAAATAAACGTGTATCCCTAATAAAGCTTTATGTTTAGAGCATTGGATTCAATCTTAATCAACAAAAGAATTAGCTACTCATACAAAAAATAAGAAGAAGATGAAAAAGAATGGTGGTTTCCCCCTAAAGGGGTAAACCCTAGGTTTTTGATGTAGAATTGTAGTATGAGATGTGGAATATATGAGATTACTTAAAAGATGTATTCTTTTATTGCCTTCAATGCTTGGCCTCCAAGGCCTTCTAGGGTTTAGAATCCCATAGGAACTAAGTTTCCTTGATTTGGAAGTTCAAAACACGTCAAAAAGGACCCCATAGGTTACCTACAGTCAGTATGGTCGATTCCTATGAACCGTGCCGACTTTAGGACCAAAATAGCTTCAATTCTCTGTCCCAAAACTTTTCTAGTCGGTATTGTCGATTTTCTATGAGCAATGCTGATTCTAGGGAGTCAAAAATATAAGTTTTCTGCCCGAAATAGTGTTACAGTCGGTATTGTAAAGAGCAATGTCGATTGTTGCGTTGTAAATCACTTTTTCTTGTTTTGACTGTTTTGTCCATAACTTCGTCGTCCAAACTCGGAATGACCTCATTCTTTTTGGATTCACTTTGTCTTCTCGTTATCTTCAATATAATATTAAGAACTCATGGATTTGAATGATTTGAATTTGGTCTTTGGTCCTTCTTCACTTATAGAACTCAACTTCCTTGTTCGTTTTATGTCACAATGAACTCCTTTCTTCTTCTTTGGCCTCGGTATGCTTGAATACTTGGAGTACCTCACTTCTTAGCTCTTTTGTAGCCACTTTCAATCTTATTAGGATGATTCACCTAATATAAGACATAAGATATAAAACAAACGTAATAACAAGTTATATACAAGAATTATAACAAATATTAGTATGGATTTGACACTAAAAACATGTAATCATGCATTTATCACTAGTGACCCTCACTTTATATATATACCGGGAAATAGTGATACACTACAAGGATGGAAATGAATTACACTTTACATACCCTCAATGATATATAGGTTAGGGTATACTAGTTTAATGTCTCTTGCCAAAACTGAATGGAACCGTTTTCGGTGAATTAAAAAATTTATAAATAAGAAAAGTTTTACTCACATTATAATCGGTTGAAAAATAGAAAAACAACTACCGATTTTGAATAATCGATAGTTCGATTCACTATTATCCTCCGATTAAACATAATCGGTAGGTAGGTCCAATATTATCTACTGATCATGAATCATTTTTTAATAGAGAATTCATTGTTGTTGAGGCTACCATAATTGGTAGATAGATAACCACACATTACTATCGGTTATAAAGTAGCCCTCAAATTTTTCATTTTCAAAAATTATAATCTGTAGCTAGTCTTAGAACTTATCTACCGATTAAATAAATTATTTGTTCTTCTAAGTCTTTTAATCCTATAATATAATCGGTAGATAAAGTCATTAAATTATCTACAAGTGAACTTTTGACAGAAAAAAAAATACCATACATAATTTGTAGATAGTTAGCAATCATATCTACCGATTATAGTTGATGTTCTTGAGGAATGAAGAATATGATCATGATCGGTAGATAAAAATACCATTATGAAACTATCGATTATGATATATAAAGATTATTTAGACGATCATTTAATTCAAGCAATAGAAACCCAAAAATTGGTAGAATCTTACCTTACTGGGGCCATTTGATATTGGCAGAGAGTCTGATTGTTGGATCCAGTGTCCGAATCTACATCATGGTCATCATGTTTTTCGTGTTTTTCGCTTTCTTTATCTTCTTCATTAACAATCTCTTCCTTTTTTGATTTCTTCCCAATTTTTGGATCCCTTGTACCATCGGATTCACGACTTGTATGTTTCATTCGAGTTATCGTTTTATAGAAGAATCAACGATGATTTGGTTCGGCGATTAACGACGAGATGATTAATTGGTTTTGGAAATTTAGCGAGGGAAATTGTTTTCTCTCAATCGGTAGAGAAGAAAATAAGAAGTTAAGAAGAAGAAGATGAAGAGGAATAGGTAGAGAAGGAAATGAATTTTAAGAGATTAAATTAGGGTTTTTATTATTGAAAGGTATATAGGGTATTTACTCAGCACTAGGACATCCATAACCACCTCTATTGGATGGATATAAATAAATAGCCCCAAATTAGCTTCATCATCCCTCAAATTGGGAAGGTTTTTCAAACTAATAGTATACTAAGCCACATTACATCACAATCCAAGTCTAAATTATAAAACTAAAAATACACTAACCCACATTAATAATTCAATATTGAATCGTGCTCATTGGAGGGATTTCAGTTCCAAATATCTCATTTTCCTTGAAATGATCAATGAACGCATACCCATTTGTTTGGATAAATTCAGCCATCGCCTCCTCTTTGTCATTATGATTCCTTAGACACGTTCTGAATATCTTACATTTGTTTTTAATGGTGTATGCTTGACAACGAAGACTCTGATTGAATCTACCATAACAGTTACCGTTGAAACGCAAGACAAACATTCTCCAAACTTGTGAACAAAAACGACTTCTGGTTTCAAGTATGGTTGTTTGTCGAATCCTCATAACTCTGCAAAGACTACATATCAAATCGGTATCTTCCTTGATTAAGAGTGTAAGGTGGAGGCATGGATATTATTTAAAGAAATAGGCAAAAATAAACGAAGGTTGATAAATTTTGTGTCTGGTTGATAAAAAAGAGATACTCTTTAGATAAGAAAAATTTGTAACGAGTCTATATTAAAATTCATGTATTTTACATAAATACCCTTATGAAATTTATTTTTTTTTAAAATCTTTGTTGAGGTTTATTCAAAAAATAGAGTCGTTGGTTAAAGTTTTCATATGATAGGTGTAATTACTCAAAGTTTAAAGTTTTCATTAGTTCAAACAACAACTACATTAGAAGTTCACTAAAAATAAAAACAACGCTATTAATTCAAAACTAAACTAGAAATTAAAAAACTAAACTAAAATACTTCTTCAAGGGAAAACAAATAGAGTTGGATCACTTTATCATCGTCCGAATTGTCGATGTCGATTATATTGAACCTCCTCAAAATATCCTTTTTCTTTTATCGATAATATTTTCGCTCTACCGGGCTAGGTACTAAGATCTATATCTGTTATTGAATTATCTTGTTCATCTTGCGATTGGTTAGACATTTTTTGGTTAGCGATAAATTCTCAAAGAACTTGCCTCGTTGTTGTGGGTTTTTTTGCTTCATTTCTTAATCGTGATTCTCTAAAATACTCAAATATTTTTGCATTTTGTTTATCGAGACTTTATTCATCCATCTGGCTTGAAGTACTCCCACAACCATCTTTTTCTTCTTTGATAATACCTTGCTCGCAAACCTTCTACTGTGTTGCTTATTTTTTTAACACTTTTGGTCCCTAAGGGCCTCGCCAGATACTTGTAATTCCCCGTCAGTTAATAATTTGGTCCCATCTTGGGGTGCTTTAAGTCTATATACATGGAAAATAGGGAAGTGTTTTGCTCGATAGTGAGTTGATAATCAAACCCATGTATATTTTCTCTCAAAGTTTTATAACAAGCATCATACTTGGATGGTTATCCTGTTTGGTTTTAAAATTGCTCCCGACCTTCTCGAGTCTGAGAAATTAGAGTTAAAATATTAAATTAATTATTATTACCACTAATCTTAAAAAACTTAATTCAATTAAAGAACTTATCATATCTTCATATGAAGCACCGCTTTTACACTGTCAATATTTAAAGTTAAGAATCAACACGTATTCTCTCATGTCTTTTTTGACCGCTTTCATCTTATTTTTTGTAAGGATTTTGGGTCCCTTTTATAAGCATTTTTGTTAATAGATATAAAGAGTTGATGAATACGTTTCCAAAATAGAGCAGATGTTTGATGAGAACCAACAATTTCATCGACACCCAAAAAAATGAAAGCATTTGTAAGTTCAATTTCTTCTTTTTGAACAAAAATCCTATTAACCAAATTGAATTAGGTTGAGAGAAGAGAATTTGAGTAGTATAGGGATAAGAAAATCAAAGAAATTCAATGGGTTGGGACAAATTTTTCGTTGAGAAGATGATTTGAGGAGATTTGAGTGGAAAATCAAGTTGTAAATGATGATTTGTTGTGATTTGAGAAAAAAACTAGTTTATATATATAGAATTTTTTTTCAAAATATTTAAAAAATATCTGTTGGGATATGGCAGTGGAGAACAATAGAGTCGTTAATAACAATGGATGACCAAGATCGGGTGTGAGAGAGGTGTAACAAAAGAGAAGGTGAAACAAATAATAATACGTCGACGGAAAACCAAGTTTCCATTTACGGAAGCTCAATTTTCGTCATCCATTTCTTAGCTACAAAAGAACACAGATCTATGTACTTTGCTAGCTAAACCAAATCTTTTGACCATATTATAACTAAAAAATGAGTCATAGTGCTACTTTATAGCTAAAGACTATGACACATTTCTGACTATAATGTAGCTAAAAGCTTTAACTTAGCTAGCAAGAGGTACACAGTTCCACTCACCAACCAAGAAATAAAAAAATGGATACTAAGTTTTTATAAAGTAACATAATAGGTCCACTATTTAAACTTAGTATTTATATTTTTACTAGTGGTGAACTCAGCTGTTAATATAAGTCAGGAGAAATCGAATTACCACATAGGATGGTTTTTTGGTACCCCTTGATTAAGCTATAATATAGCAAAAAAATACACTTCACAGTGCTTGACCTTAGCTAAATCGAGTTGTTTCTGGTTTTCAAATACTCGTGCATGACTCATTGTTTCCGTAAGGTTCACCAATTTTGTATTCAGGATGGTGGACACGTCATGGAGTATGAATTTGGGGTACTAGTACTTTTATGGAGCTTTCCACCTCCTCACAATTCCAGCGCCAAGTATGCACTGTGAAGGGCCTAGCCCTAGTGGTGATTCCACATTTTATGCTCTAATTTTTAATTACTTTTTTTAACCAAACTATAATAGTTATAGTTTTTTTTTTTTGTAAAAGTATAATAGTTAAATATTTATGATGAGTTTGGATGTAAAATTTTAAGAGTGAGATTTATAAATTCAGGGAATTTGGTGGAATTATGTTTTTTAGTATGTTTGGCTTTCCAAATCACCAGTAATCACGTTTTTTACGAAAATTATTTTTTCAGCAAATTCTCATATGGAATTCGACCCCTTCTCCCTAAAATTTGCTGGGAAACATATCAAAGAATTTATGGACCTATTTTTTTAGTCCTAAAATTCCATATAGATACAACTTTAAGATTCTGAGGATAATGTCAAACGATACATGAACTTTAAAACTAGGGAATTGTATGAATCTTAGTTAATTTAAGTGAGTTACCAAACACACGAGGGATTCACATGAATCCTAGATAATTTAAGTGAGTCACCATTAGGGTTTTTGTCAATCATATCATAGTTCCGAGTTTAAAACGCATAATGGGTATGTGTTTTGTTGAATCTTTGGCTTTGGCGATGTTTTTCCCCTCCACGTCCTCCGTATGAGCCCTAATAAGATCGAGTCTTAACCATTTATATTGTCAGGGGTCAAGGTGTTAGAAAAATATTTTATCTATGATATAAGATTTTTTCCACCAAAATTCTATCTCGAATGACTAAGTGGAAGTGAAAAAAAAATACTAGATTAGATTTTTTATATGACCTCAGTATAACTCCACAACATTATAATTACCTCTGTACTAAAGATTTATTAGATAAAATTTTAGGGATTAGAGATAAATTTTAGATGAAATTCCTAAATTTTATTTTTTTTATAGTAATGATCTATAAAAAATAAATGTAAATAACATAGAATGATCTTGAACCCTAACATCAGAGCCACCGCTAGTAAACAATGAGCAGTTGCTGACTCATCGGAGAATAGTGAGTAAATAGTCATGAAAATGCTAAAAACACTAATCATTTTTTCAAAAATCAAATCAAGTTATTTTAGTTTAACATCAAACTTACCGTCCAAAAACAAAATTGTTCAGCAGTGAGAGTCAGAGACACTGACTGTACTAGTACTTAGTGCTACTGTTTTCTGCAACTCCAGCTCAACAAAAGAAACAACAAGTTTCACTTTCCTCTTTCTATCTTTGATAATCTATCTATAAATTCTCTAACAAAAAACATCTACTTTTCCTAGTTTTCTGCTCAGCAGTTATTCAAAGAAAGAAGCAGCACTAAGAAAACTCAGACAGAGAGCGAGTGAGTGTGAGAGATCCAATGCCTTGTTGCAAGAATCTATCATCTGGGGGTGTCCTGTTGTTCCTTTTTTTCTTGTTATTGTGGGATGTAGGTTTTTCTGCAGACCCTTCTGTTTTCTATGAGTTCACTGTGTCTTACATCACTGCTTCTCCACTCGGAATTAAACAACAGGTACTAAGGCCTTCAGATTTGTCTTTTCACATATTATTTAGTGCTTACATGTTCCTGTGGGGATATTTAACGAGTTACTTACGCAGAGAGAAATGGGGTTCTTTTTGTTTTGTTTCCCACTTCCTTTTTTTTTTCCTAAAAAAAATCTCTGGGTGTGTTGAGTAAAGTAGGAATTTTTACAGTCTATAATTTTTGCAGTCTATACTGACTCCATTTGATGAATTATCAGGTGATTGGAATTAATGGGCAATTTCCTGGACCACTTCTCCATGCTACCACAAACTGGAATGTTGTAGTCAATGTCAAGAATCACTTGGATGAACCACTCCTTCTCACCTGGTATGTATGTGTATAGTAGTATCAAAAACACAACTTTATGCCCACATTTACGCCCCTTTCATTGGCATTGTTTTTGGTGTTGTAGGGATGGAATACAGCAAAGGAGAAACTCTTGGCAAGATGGAGTTTCAGGGACAAACTGTCCTATTCCTGCTGGTTGGAACTGGACTTATTCTTTTCAAGTTAAAGATCAGATAGGAAGCTTCTTCTATTTCCCTTCCTTATATTTCCAAAAAGCTTCAGGTGGTTATGGAGGAATCATTATAAACAACAGAGAGGTGATTCCAGTTCCATTTGCATCACCGGATGGAGATTTAACCATCTTTATCAGCGATTGGTATACCAAAAGTCATAAGGTGTGTGTTATTCTTTCCCTTGTGTGTATGTTTGAGTGTGCCGTAATCTAGATTACTTTCCTTATGGCTTATTGTATGTGACAAAACAGCAACTTAGGGAAGACCTTGAAAATGGGATCAGCCTTGGAGCACCTGACGGTATCCTCTTTAATGGATTAGGTCCATTTCGCTACAACGAATCACTTGTTCCTGCAGGAATCCCCTTTGAGACGATACATGTTGATCCAGGTAAGCTGATTAACCAGATACTATGCTTTCAGATAAATAACTGCCTTAAACCAACAAACACTGCATCGGTCCTTTAAGTTTTGCTTAATAGCTTAAACATCAATTTCTTAATACTTTTAGGTAAGTTCTCTCACATTAGATTGAATCTTCAGATAACTCCTCTCATTTGGTTGACCTACACAAACGCAGCCAAGCATTTCGATACCGAACCAACTATTTATTATTGTTAGATAACACCTCTCATTTGGTTGACCTTCACAAATGCAACCAAGCATTTCGATACTGAACCAACATTTGTTTTATTGTGCCAGATCCTTCTTCCTTCTTAACTCATTACATTGTATGTACAGTTTATATCCAACTACAAATAATAATACTAGAAGTGGCTTAGACAATCAACATTTCTCCCTAAGAATTCCCTTGTAAATATTATCTAAGCTATAAACTTCTCCGTTGGATGCAATTAGTTGCACCTCTGGTAGCCTCTAGGTAAGTGTTATTATAAAGATCTTCTCTAGCTCTACCTGAGACGGATGTTCTAAGCATTAGCATTTAGATATACAAGCATGATTTAGAATCTACAAGCATTTAGAATCAACATTTAGACAGATGTTCCTTTCATGTAGGTCAGTTGAGAGAGTGTGTGTTGATCTTGGCCTTGTCATGGAACATGAATGCATGATTACTGGAACAAACAACATTTGTTTCTTTGAAATCAGATGGCCTTTCCTAAAAACTTCAAACTGATATTGAAGTAAAAAACTTCACCAAAAACAGTTAAATCAAAGTCAGTCCAACTGTTAATATGATCCTTAATAAATTTAGCATCTTATCGGTGTAGCTCGGTAGTCTAATTTGCTGCTTATGTGAAACAGGTAAAACATATCGGATTCGTATACACAATGTTGGCATCTCAACAAGCTTAAATTTTAGAATTCAACACCATAATCTACTCCTTGTAGAAACAGAAGGTTCATATACAGTGCAACAGAACTATTCAAACATGGATATCCATGTGGGTCAGTCTTACTCTTTCCTAGTAACTCTGGATCAAAATGCTAGTACTGATTATTACATAGTAGCAAGTTCCCGTTTTGCCAATACAACTGCCACGGGTGTTGCTATCTTGCACTATTCCAATTCCAAGGGCCCTGTTTCGGGTCCTCTTCCAGACCCACCTAATGATCAGTTTGACAGTCACTTTTCTATGAATCAAGCCAGATCTATCAGGTGGGTATTTGTTCTCTTGTATTAGATGGTATATTACTGTATTCCCTAGCCTATCTCTTAATTTCATGACAAGGTATCTTGTTTTCCAGAACGAATGTCTCTGCTGGCGCTGCTCGTCCTAATCCACAGGGATCTTTCAAGTACGGAGATATTACTGTCACAGATGTATATGTATTGCTGAACAGGCCCCCAGAGCTTATAAATGGGATCTGGCGTACTACCCTGAACGGCATTTCATATGTTGCACCTCCAACTCCCCTAAAGCTTGCCCAGCAGTTTGATGTACCCGGTGTTTTCAAGCTTGATTTCCCAAATAGATTAATGAATAGACCTCCTAAACTTGATACCTCTGTAATAAATGGTACTTACAGAGGTTTCATGGAGATTATTTTCCAAAATAATGACACAACTGTGCAAACCTACCACATGGATGGATATGCTTTCTTTGTTGTCGGGTAATCACTATAATTTAGACTGTATGTATGTTATCCTGAGATATACTACCCCTGAATAAAAACTGACCTTGCCTATTTCCATTTGAAATGTAGCATGGACTATGGAATCTGGACAGATAATAGCAGAGGCACGTATAACAAGTGGGATGGAGTTGCTCGCTGTTCTACACAGGTACAGTCTTTCATACTTCATTTAGGGTTTACTAGTCCTAGATTCTTTAAAAGTAGAGTTTAGACTGATCACTAATATTAACACATTGGATTTTAATATCTGGTTTCATCAACACATCAAGCTAATATTAAGTGTTCCTAACGTTTGTGCAGGTGTTTCCTGGTGCTTGGACTGCAATTTTGGTTTCTCTTGACAATGTAGGCATGTGGAATCTACGTACTGGAAACCTCGACTCATGGTATCTCGGACAGGAATTGTATGTGAGTGTGGTAAATCCGGAAATCACCACCAAAACAGAGCTTCCTTTGCCTGACAATACCATCTATTGTGGTCTACTATCATATTTACAAAAGTAAGACTTCAATTAATCTTATACTGATGTCCCTGTTGTTCAGCGTGCATAACATAATCAGTAATACAACATTTTTTTTCCATAACCTCTTATGCTATGATCTAATATATTTCTTTTTTCCATTGATGTTTAATTGCAGGGGCCAGCAACAGAGAGTCAGTTTTTCAGCAGCGGGGTCTTATCTTCCTAAAAGTGGAAAAAAAAATTTGTTCGGACTTGTAGTAATGTTGTCAAGTGTTTTCTTTGGATAGGTTTTACAAGAAACATGATGAGTTATATAGAAATTATTGTATTCACCATTCTTCCTATTGCATGCATATCCCAACATTGTATAGTGGAAGTAGTTCAAGGGAAACAAAATACCATTGATATGTAAGCCCCTTTGTCCTGTCCTACAAACTTCAACTGAGGATCTGAGAAATCATGGTGGGATGGGTTCGTTCAGTTATAGAAGATCAAAAGAGAGTGAAGTCAAATTGCGGAAGCGAAATTGAAGGCACCAGAAGCCAGACAGTATGATATGGTCATTAAAACATATTCACCCTCACATTCTGATCTAGCAAAATATTGATCTGCCAACAGTTCATTGTTCTGGAACACTGACAAATGTTCGAATTTTCCAATTGAATTTATGGCAACCTTCAGCAAGGATCAAGGTGGAGGAGCTATCTAATTTGTTTATTTTTACAGTGCTACTTGAATTTCCCGTGTTTGTGCACACATTTCCAGGTTTTTGCAGTTAAAGGATGTTCGGATACGTTTGAAGTTTGAACTAAATCGTCATTCTGTTTATGAACAACGAGGGGAAATACAGTGGAGGCATGAACCATTATGAGCCATAAGTTAATATTAGAACTTGACCACCCTACAGGAACAAAACAGAAAAGCAAATCTACACAAACTGTGATAAGAAAATTAACAATGAGGAAAATGAACGTTTTGTAGCTGGGCGAGACTGAGAGATCAAAAATAGGATTAACACAAAATGTGCATACACTTCGGTAATACTTATGTTTTAATAATTACAATTTGTTACAGATGGAAGGGATTGATAGTGAGGATGCGTTGTACCTTCACAGGGTTGTCTTCAAGAACTGTACAACCAAATAGACTACTGCTAGGAACAGCCCAATCTGGTATACATCTCTTTGGAAACCATCATCTTGTTGAAAAAACTGAAACAATGGGAGAAAGAAAGATATCAATAACGCAAACTGCAGATTGTTTATTTGTTAACAAAATTAGTGAACATAGAATCTCTCATGTAAACTGCAGATTGAAGAACTTACCTTTGCTGGATCACCAGAAGGATCTGGATATATCTCCACATTTTCTTTCTCTGGTGAAAATCTCTTCGCACTGTTCTTTAGATTTTCAATGGTATCTTTTGCAGCCTCAATTGTAGCATTAAGCCGGCGAGAACTCCAAAAGAAAGCCTTAGCAGTGGTTGATGAATCAGACAAATCCCAGAGCTCTTCATGCTCTATCACTTGGCCACTTATCTGGTTTAGAGTAAACCTAGATGTCACCTTTACTATAACATCTCCTCCTATACTTAAAGATTTAGACCTCCCTCTCAATATCCATCTGATATTCAACACGCTAGTAGACAGCATCACCATTTCTTGCACTGTCTGTTAGCAGAAGCATAATGTTCAGTTTAATTAATATGATGATCCCTACAACTAAAAGCTAGTTCCGATAATTCCATTATGTTGTTATCTTGTAAGTCAATTAGATGTGTGTGGTCGTTTTTCCAGGTAACTTAATCTAACTACGACAACTAACTTAAGCATTTTATAAGTAAGGAACGGAATGACACTCATTTCACTGACATGAAGGAATATAATGCAAAAGAAATACTTACCACCGAGGGCTTCTCTAACGCATCAGTCACCCACAGCGGTCTCTTGTATTTCTCACGACCCGTAAACGATCTAACTGGATCCTGCAAGTTCAAATTAGAAAAATTTATAGAGCATTTTTTTCTAGTTACAAGTTAAAATGTCACCCCTTTGTTTTGGGAGAAAAATGTCACTTAATACTACTGTTTTAAGTTCTTAATTACCCATTCTGCAAATCATAGCATCATAGAGTACCAAAGTTTTGGAAGTTTAATAAAATTCAGAACCAGTTACAGTAGAATGAATACCTTGTATTTGACAGAAACTGAAAAGGTTCCAAGTGCACGATTGCCTTGACGCAACTCAAGAATATCACGAGCTAATTGTCTAGCAGTAGATTCCACAGCTGGACTACTAATACATTCAAATTCATTGCAAAGTTCACCAAAATCCATTCCATCAACAATTTTGTTAACTTCATCTTCTTCTGATGAATCTGACCTTTCCATGTTAATAGTAGTACTAGTTATGTTTTTTGAATCATCCTTCGATGGTGAAGCTGAAAACTTAAACAAAGATTATATCAGTAAAGGGGTTTCGACATTTCATTTCTTTCACTAAACCATTCCTAATAACTGCAAGAATGAGAATGAAGATAGGGGAAGAACCTTGTAATGAGAAATCAAATCGGCGACGGCGTTGATTACGACGAGTGCTGGAGGTGAGATGAATTTGTTGGTGTTGCAGAAACCTATCATGATCAGGTGCAGCAGGAAACAACTTCATTATCAGGGTCGTCATGGTTTTCTCTCTCCTCCATTACGGCAAAGGCCATGGATGAAAACTATCTCTACTTTTAAGAAAAATTGTGTTCACTAAATTTCTATTTTGGATAAGGCGCGTTTGATCGTGTTTGTATCCAACTAACCAAGACCCATTGGTTAGCTCAGATATTGCTTTGCCTCCGTGCGGTTAATTCCTGAATCGAACTAAATGCTGATGTTTTTTGGTGGGTGTATTGTGTATGATGCCGCGATGGCTACATGCTCATTACTACCATTTTACAGAGCACCCCACATTGGGATATCCATATCCTCGAAACAGAAACAAGACATGAAACCTGGCTTTTGTAACTATTAAAAACCTAGTAACTATACAAACCTAATCTAACTGTCGCAAGTTCAAAAGTAATCAATATTCAATGATAAATATAAACAATAAAGGTGAAGTAAAATAAATTTATCGTATTAAAAGTTGTTGATATATTAAATGATGACCTAATTTTTTTTTTTGATTGGTGGTGAGCGAGACCCTTTTCATTTCAGGATGTTTTGGTCATTAAAACCTAACCTGGTCCTCTCCATTCTGATTTTTCCTAGCTAATATCTCTGAAAGTTAGTCATGAGAGGCTGGGATTCGACATCATTTTCCTATATCAGATTTACACCATTTACAAAAAAATCTTAAATCAATTGTTTTTTTAAATGATTTTATGGTCTACATTTTATTTAGTATGTGTATATAAGCTTGTTTGATTCTATGCCTTTTATTAGGCAGGTGTGGAACCAAGTCCCGCCCTCGTGGTAATAAAACCAGTTCTTATCAGACCCGGTGGGTGGGGTGTCTTATTCGCGGTTACATTATACGCACAATCACAAGCACCGTCCAAAATTTATATAAAATAGGATTTACGTGGTTTGATGTTAAAATTTACGTATACGAAAATTAAAGGGGTCATTCACTGTGATTTGATCAATGATTACATGTGTTGTTCGGCTTAAACTCTTAAAAACATGGTGAGTTTGGTTAAAACAGACGCAAAAATCTCTCTACCTTATTTTTAAGAATATTTTCAAACTCTTATTACAAGTTACAACATACAAGTACTTCTTTTATATCCTTGAGACTAAGCCGGACTTAATTGCTACCTCATGGAACATCGTCATTCATTGTCCCGAGATGGACTCTTGATCCGAGCAATCATATTGCTCCCGAGCAAGCTTAGATCCTTCTGGTGTGAGATCAGATCCTTTATTGAAATGTTGCCTGCTCATTGGAGTATTCTGGAGATCCAATCGCCTGTAATAAACATTAATGCATCGTTCCCTTGTTTACACTAATCTGTCCATGCTCCTTTTTATTTCCGCACAACATCATCTCGAACGGGTGAGCACCTGCCTTGAGTGAAGCGTGAAGACTAAGAGTTTGTACATGATTTGCGGGTCTTTCTCGTCTATTCTTATACTCCGCCTGATGTTTCCACATGAACGACATATATTTTACTGCAAAGTTTACCCTGTTTCTAAGACATACTTGGGAACACCATCTTGGCTAGCAGAAAGGAGGAGGTGGAAAACTTAGAGACTATAAATGTTCCTTGGGGGTCTCTTTAACACGGATTACATCAGTAACTTTCCTAGGTTGTATCTGGCTTTTTAATAGCGACTTCAGAGTGACTGAGAAAATAATTTGAAGGATCGATAGCAGGAAACATCGCGTCAACACCTATTTGTGGTTTGAGATTCGTAAGCAATTTTTCCAGACATGTTGACGACAATGGCGATGACTAATGACAGGACTAACAACAGCAGCGACAACAATAAATGACAAAGCAGAGAATAAGTTGGAAAGTTTGAAGAAAGCTAGTAGAAAGACGGGATAAAGTTAGAGTGAAGAAATATATAAAAAGACATTTTAAGTTCCCCGGACCAAAAACGATATGTAATGGCCCAACCCTCCGTCGGTAATGTCTTTATTTAGCTAGTATAGTTAGTCATGTCAATGGATAATTAAATATCCGATATTCATCCGAGTCTATATCTTAAATTTAGTATATTATCTGAAATTTCGGATATTTGATACGGATACAAATTTCTTATCGGATATTTGTTTCATATTTGATACTTATACGAAAATACCAATATCATATAGGATAATTATCCGATAACATAAATATATGTATATAAAACTACCATAATAAGTTAAATTTATCTAATTTTTTGACGTGTGATATATTTTATTTGAAAACAAATAAAGGAATCATAAATTTATCAAAATTTATTAGGTGTTAATTGAAATCATGAGAAATGATTAAGCACACATGACCAAGTTAGATTTTCTTTTTTACGTTTGATATAGTTTTCGGATAATTATGGATATTTGTTGATCTTAACGAAATAAATACAGAAACACATTTTTAATATCCGTCGAATAATTGTCGGATAAAAATATTCGAATATTATTGATGGATACGAATATAGAATGCCCATTATCCATCCTGTAAAATACCATTAACAGGCCTAACTGCGGTCATCCAACGGTTCGGGGGTGGTGACCGGATTTGATATTGGCTTAAACTAAACTAGATTTGTATTAGCTGTCAGTCACGAAATTGGAGTTAGGTTGAACGAAAAAGTTTTGAAAACATACCAAAATCAATCGAGAATTGTGGGGCGTTGGTTAGATATATGATGCATAATAGTACAAAAACTCTATTAGGGCCGTCGCTTAGAGATTTTCTTTTCATTATACCTTCGTTCTCTATCTTCTTCCAAAAAAAAAACTCTTCTAAAACAAAACATTAGAAATTATTGTGTAAGTATGTCTTTGATCGATGGCCCATCATTTTATCATTAAGAACTTTAAAATGGACTTATCTTTGGTTAAGATAAGATCAAGCAAAGACAAAGATAATTATTTTCTTAATCTTTAAGGATTAAGTATTATCTTTAGGTGACACATATAGCCCAACATGGCTAGTTAATATTTCCTTTAGATAGATTTTATATACTCAGGCTATAAATAGCCGACAGAGTCAAGCATGTATATGTAAGAAAGAAATATACAATCGTCTACTTTTGCTCAATAACATTTAATTTCTCTTACTACTCCAACAGTATTACCATTTAGTAATAGCTTGATATTAATTAGACCCTTATAATACAGTAGAAATCCAATTATGGTTGCGGCGACAATCGGGAGCAGGAGAATAGTCCATTTGGACGATTTTTAATGTTTTGTTTACGAGGGATTGGGGTGCTGATTTTTTAATACATTGTTCCTTACAAAAAGATCTTTTTGATTGTTATTGGGTAGTTAGGCGCACCAACAACTCTTAAAATTATTTTGATTAAAGACATTTAACATTATTGATTCATATATTATGTGTATGTATGATTATTGGGCTATCGCACGACGATCTCTATAAACCATTTTAACCAGATAAGATATTTTTGGGAATGAGTTTTGTTTTCCTAAATCCACGTGGGTTTTCTGTGACGGATTTTTTAATTATATAATATTATTATTTTAATATAGATAACATGATGTGATACATGCATTTTGTGGTTAAAATCGTGATTTTTTTATTAAAAGAGTTGAAAAATATTTTGTTGCTTTATTTGTCTATTGAGCGTCACAATTCACGTCGTATTATGACAAATCCAGATTCTGATGCACATCAAGGAGTTGATTGTGATGAAGGTTGAGAATGATTTTTGATGCTTTAATTAGTCATTATGTTTAATTCTCTTTTGAAGATATAATTATTCATCGTTTCAAAGTTGTAAAATCTTGTATGATGCTGATTTGACTGTAAATAGATTTTTATCCTTAATAGGTTTTGATAATAAATATAAAACATCTTCAGGGACGTTTAGTGTATGAATTATATGAGTATTTTTAAAATAATTCTCTGTACCGGTGTTAAATCCAGAAAATATCTGACAGTTTTGAATACATATATTGAATATCCTATTTTTAAACTATGGTCCTTTTATTATTAGACCTTAATGTCTCTGAGAAAATAAACATTTATCGTTTATCTTTCTAGAATAAGAAACCTTATTCATTTTTGAGTTGTTGCAGATTTGATATGAATTTTGAAAACAGACTATTCAAATTTCGATTTTCTGATGTGCTGGTTAACTATGCGTTTGATGTTAGTCTCAGGTATTTATCATGATCCATAAGTTCTTTAAAATTTATATTTATGATTTTTTTTTTCATTAAGGATTTCGAATATATAATTATATAAATTTTGGAGTTCATATGAAGACTGCAAAATTATAAGAGTACACCTTGGTCTGTTTTGGTTTTGAAAATCATTGTCGAAAACTTTATTTTCTGAAATGTATTGTTGATCTTTAACGGTGGATCTAATTGGTATAGTAATTGTCTCATGGTTCCAATGGTTTTGAATTTTCAACTACTGGATAATTAGATTTTCCTAAATAATTTTCTAACTATCCGTTGCGACAAAATAATTAATACATTAGAACCTCTATAAGAATACTCCATATTAGAATAACCTCCATATTATAATAAATGCTCCCCACTCGGCCTATTATGTTTAAGAATAAACTCCATATTAGAATAACATTTTTTTCGGCCCATCTCAAAGAACTTACGTCCATGTAAGAAAAATTGACATTACAATATATATAATGTAGGTCTATGTCATACATCAAAGTTTAAGATAAATAGATTCTTTTAACCATGTTGTAAGATCCTTTTACTTCTAAGCGGGATGTGATTCTTTTTTTTCTTTACACGACTCATATAAATATCTTTGATCATATGATTGCGTTTGTCAATTTTTCACGTCATGGTTGAGTTTTGTGTGAATTGTGTTACACAACAAACTTCATAAATTCATATATATGGAACTAAAAGAACTTTAACTAGTATTTTTATTGCCCGGGTATATTTTGATCTTTTCTATGCTTATTTATGTATTTTTCCTAGGTACATGTGTAACAAATTTTTCTTGAACTTTTCAACGTAGGACTCCATATAAGAACAACCTTCGTATAAGAATATTTTTTTGTGGCGCCTAGAATATTCTTATACAGAGGTTCTAGTGTTCCATTAGACAACATAAATATTTTTTTCTCAAATAAATTGTTTAATGAGCTTGGGCTTAGTTAATCGGGCTTCGTCTATGATATTGACGTACCATCTTGGGTTTTTAGATATTGGATTCGGGCATGGGCTCAAAAATTGGGGTGTTACAGTTTATAATGACCCGACCTCTACCGGTATTGTCTCCACTTAGATATTGTAATCATCCAGCAGTGTAGGGTTTTTTAACGGGCTCTGCTACGCCATCCAACAACAGCTTCCTATGAGATCATCAATCCATGGTTTGCTCCCGGCACAACACGCTTAACTGCAGAGTTTTTTTTTTCAACTCTGGAGCCAATTCTGTTGAAAAGACCTTGGTATTAGTTAAGGTCAAACCATTAGTTATATTCCATTAGGTGAACCCTATTTGTTGAATCTGGATATTACAATACCACTAACTCAAATTGTATTCGTCCTTGGCTCTTAAATATATAGTCCAAATCTCCGACGTTCCCTGTTACTCATGAAACCAGTACACTCAACCTGTCCAGCTTACTCTCCCAATCTCGACAGGTGATCTGTCGTCGACTTTGATATCATTTTTAATAACTCGATTCTCCACCAATATTGTTCTCACTTAACAACTATGGTCATCCAACAGTATGGGGTTTTTCAACGAGCACCGTTGCTGTTATCTAGCAACATCTTCCCAGGGGCTATCTATCTCTTGATTGCTCCAGGCTCAGCACACTTAATTGCAGGAAAAAAAAAAACAACTTTAAAACCAATTGTACTGAAAAGATCTCAGTATTAGTAAAGGCCAAATCATGATGATATTTCAAAAAGCTTTATGGATATTTAAATTTCTAAAAATGGGTTTGTACTGTGAAAGTTAAAAAAGATTTTGGATTATTTATTTATTTTTTAAATAAAATTTTTATTTAAAATATAATATTATTATAAACTTAAAGGTTAATTATTAAGATGCCTTTGTATCTAAGATCAGGGTTTACATATTTTAGACACCAAGTCTTCTATCTATATAAACAAAGACTTAAAACTTGTGTATTCTATACACATATTAATAGAATTATCTCTCATTTTTCTTCTCTACTTTGTATCTTTTATTCTCTGCTTTCTAGTTCCATAATATGTTATCATCAAACGTTCTGCCCTGAGCTGTATGACCGTCTCTAAACTTTAAAGAAGAAAAAGCGTTTTGATTTTTTTTTCCTCAGCCGCATAAGATGGCAGCATAAAATAGAGAAGCTTTCAATCTAATATTTTGTTTAATATATATTCTTTATGCTATTTTATTTAATCATAATGGGATACAGTTTGTTTTATTCTAACATTAAATTATGTTCATCTTTTGCATGTACCCGCTCACCTCGGTTGGATACTTGGAGGTGTTGTGAATCTTCTGATGTTTGTGGGGTATTCTGTATTCCACTACTATGAAATCTCTATACGTAGATCCCATATGCACGGATAAAAGTTAATACTCCTAAATGATGATAATGGAGGTGAAATTAAGACTTAACCAGATGTTGAGTTTCATGATATATTGATCTTTTAATGGATTTTTTTTTAAAATTTTATTATGTAATTGATATTTTCTTTTATTTTATTTCAAATCATTATAAACATATATAGTGGGTGATCAACTTTGACAAAAAGTTTGATTTCCTTCTTTCTTTAATATTTTTTATAAAGAAAAAAAATTCATAAAAAGATGATTTATAGTTTCTATTATCCTAATGAAACTGTAATTACCAACAATTGGTGTTATCGTAATTTGATTATCTTTACGATAATTAATCACATGCATGGCTAAAAAAACCCTATGGTCAATTAAAATTTGGTGTATTTGTCATTGTTTTAAGGTGAAAACAAATGCACTGTAAAAAAAGTACTTTCAGGTAGGTTCGAGATCAAACTCGAACAGGACGAGCCTAAACCAAGAAATGGTCGTTCACGTCCTGCTTCGATCACAAAGGTGGAGAAGATTGGGGTGGTCTTAGTGGAGGGAAGCAAAGAAGGTTGAGAAATCACAGTGTGAAGAGTAATTGTAGTTTGTAGCTTAAGAATGAATTATCTCTGGGATAGATCGCTGATTTTGTCTCTTCTCTTCGTCCCTTGTCGAGTAGATGAAGCCATCTATTTATAGTCTGATAGGAAACACACTGATTTTTCGTAAGTGGTGGAAGTTACAGAAGAAGTGGAGGAGTAACGCTTGTAGAGATTGTAGTGGAGTCATGTGCGAAAAATAGGGAGAACTTGTATGACCACTACTCGTCGTGCTCTCAACTACTCTTAAACTGTCCCACTACTTATTAACTTCTTGTTCGTGCATGTGTTGCCGCAATACACGATTGTCGTAGACCGTCAGACCAATACCCAATGAGAATTCCCCCATGTATTGTATTTGATATCTCGTAGAAAATAGTGAAGTCGTGGACCACCACTATTTTGATTAGTTCAAGTCAAATCAATAACTTTCTAAGTCAGTGAGGCAAGTTTCACAACTTACTGAATTAATAATTAGACTGATCAGTGTCAAGTCTGGTGAGTTTAGTGGTCATGTACTAGCTTAGGAGTAACATGGCATAATTTTAATAGCCAGATATCAGCTTAGAAATGACATGGAATAAATCTGGAAGTTTTCGAAGCCAAGATTGTACAAAGGTTCCCAAGGACCAGTCGTTGCACACTTAAGAATCCAAGCAAGGAGGCTTGATGGATATCCATATAGGGCTAGCGTGGCATTAGGTCATCTTGAGAAGGAGTGGCACGTCCCTTGAGGACGCATCCTAGAGAGGCTAGCACTGACTTTTGTGCCAGCACAAAAAAAGAATGCCTCGTCTCTTGGAACGCAGCTGCTGTGATTTTATATAGTGGTAAAAAGAGGTTCGATTCTCGAACTTGTGAAGGTAATGATTTTAGAAAATAATGATTCTAATTAACTCTAGAAAATTTCAGGAGTAAGAAAAAGACTAAATAACCTAAAGATGATTTTTTAATAATTTTAAAAACACCAGGAATCAGGAATCAGGTAATTCTAACAACCTATGTGATTAATCGGATAATTCTTTTTAAATTAATTGAAGCACAAATAATTGCCAAAATTAGTTTTGTTATGCTAACAAACAGAGGTAAATCACAAGCATGGACTATCAAAATTAATTAACTAAGCATAATCCATCAAGCAAAAGCACAACTGTTGAAAGAAAACCGTTTTTACTATTCAAAACTATGCAATTTTAATGATAAAAGAATTATAAATAATTATTAGAAAATAATTAAATCACATAAAATTGAGAAAATTACCTTATCCATCATCCCAGTAAATAGACTTAGCTCATGATGAAGAAAACTTGCTCAAAAGTTGATTTCATTGCTCAAAATATTGATTACAAGGTTGAATAACGCTGTAACAGCTGATTTGATACGCTTATATGCGTTACAGGAGAGGGTTCAGCTGTTACAGAAGAGTTTAAGCAACAAATGGTTTGAAGCAATAGACAACATGAAAATTCAAATCAGCAACACTTATAAATGTTACTGAGTCTTCTTCTCCGGCAGTGATGGATGAAGAACAGCCGGCCGGTGCAGCAGCAGCTCGTCGGCGGTGACGGAATAGTGACCGGAATTCTCTAAAATCTTCTCTAAGCTTTTGTACTCGATTCTCTTGGCTTCTCTTGGTATTTATAGATAGTAGAAACCCTAGAGAGAGTTCTAAACCTAATAGAACTCTCTAGAACAGCCCACAAATCCCAATCCTAATCGAAACCCAATTCCGGCCATGTTTATGATTTTTCAACTGATTTCACGGGATCTTTTTGCTGTTTCTCGATTGTTCTAACTTGTGTGGGATATCTACTAACATTTGGAACAATCTGGAAGCGAAAGAAACCAAATTTCCCGTTGATTTTGTGTTGCCAGTAGAAACAGTTGAGCCCGATGAGTTGACCCGGTGACTCAGCCCGATCCAGCTCGCTGGGTTGACCCGCTGGGTTGACCCGATCCAGGGGTGCCCCAATCCAAAGTATGGGTGCTTTGATCCATTTTCCCGGGTGCCTTGAACACTTTTTGAGCCAATTTTTCCACAAATCTTTATTCTTCTAATGTACCTACAAAAGCATAAAAACACGTAATAGATACAAAATCGAATACTAACTCACTAGAAATTAAGGTGCAATTCAGACACTAAAATGTGTCTATCAGCAGCCTAACAAGGATGGTGCTGGCCTTTGTGCTAGCGCAAGAAAGTGTAGCGTGTCCCTTGAGGGTGTAGCCTAGGAGCTAGCACTGGCCTTGGCCTAGCACTAGAAGTGTGGTGTATCCCTTGAGGACGCAACCTAAGAGCTAGCGCTGGCCTTGGCTTAGTGCGAGAAGTATGGCGCGTCCCTTGAGGACGCAGCCTAGGAGCTACCGCTAGCCTTGGCCTAGCGAGAGAAGTATGGCGCGTCCCTTGAGGACACATCCTAGGAGCTAGCGCTTTCCTTGGCGACGCTAGTGCTAGCCTGGTGCTAGCACGGAGAAGCTAGGGCTAGCCTAGTGCGGAGACACAACATGTTATTTTAGATGCATTGCTCTTTGATTACGACGCGTCCAAGAGGAACAACGCATAATTTGTGGCTCGTTCTTAAGCAAAATTCTAAAGTGGAATATATTTTAGGTTAAGGGAGAATTGTGATGCGCTCTTTGCGAGCAGGATACTAAGCTAGAATGCGTTCTCAAAGATCATGCATTAACTATTTTCATAATAGATAGATGTTATTGGAACACCGATGCGCATTCGAGACAAGTTCAACGAATTCAGCTATAGAATTTATGCGACTTGAGACTGGTTCGATATGGCATAAATATTGTAAAAGTTAGAGAGACTACGGGGTCAGTATAGAACGCCCGTAGCCATTTGTAGAGACTGTATTCTTAATTCGCATGCGGAATATAAGTAGAGATACAATATTTCATGCTTTGATATAAAACCGGAAATGTGCACGTATGTTTCTATGCTTCTGCTGCTAGGCAGAGGATAATTTTACAATTCTATCCCTTGTCAAAAATCCACCATCTACATTAAATCCCATGGTTAGTGAGGAAAAATAATGTTGCACAGTAAGCACTAGATGGTGACAGTACGCTTATAAAAATTATATATGGATAATCAAAATTTTAAAAGTATAAGAACATATAATTAGCTTCTGTCATCCAGGTTCTGAGATGAATTCCCCTTAGTATTATACCTGGCTAAGATTAATAGATGCTCGTGTTCTCGTAAAGAACGCTTGCCGTGAGCGGAAAAAGAGAGAATATTGTTGGCGTCAAACGCCCTTTGGGTTATAAACTTGGTTTCCTAATTCGATTAGGACTCTATGTAGATGATTATCTAAATATATGCAAAACGTATCTTCCCCTCCTATTCTCTCATTTTTATGGGAAAGCAAGAATAAAACTACTTGCTCTTCGAGTATGCGTCAAGGAAGATAGGTTCTGGTAGGAAGCACCCCATTCTCTTCCCCATTCCTTGAAAACACGACCAGCATGAAGTAGCTCCGCCTCCTCCGCGTTCCTTGAGAACGCGACTAGCATGACGCATCTCCACCTTCTCCTCGTTCCTTGAGTATGCAGCCAACATACAAAGTCTTCTTTGCTCTTGCTGACGTGAGGTAAATATTGTTCAAGCTCTTATAGCATTCATTCCTCCATGCGATCATAGCATTATTCTTATAACCCTAGCGTTTTCTTATATAGTATCAACAAGAATTGTTTTTTTTTTTTAAAAAAAAAAAAAATTATCAACTGAGATAAACTAGGGTTTCATATTCCTGTTTTATCTTTTCATACAACATGTAGAATCTGATACTGTAGAGGCACTTTTTTTGATGTAGAAGAAAACTTGAATCCATTGCAGATGGCTAACGAACATGGTAATGATGCTGGTACGACCGATGGTCAGAGTAGAGGGGAAGTTTCTGATACCTTATTTCTTGAAAGTGTACCTCATACCCGCGATAAATTCTTTGAACATATTTCTGAAGAAATCAGCCATCCTCCTGGCTTTATCGGTTGCTTTATCCCTAACTCTGAGAAGTTTGTCACTACTCAGAGAGTTGCTTTTGAGACCTTCCCAAGATTTTGTTTGTAGAGAGGAAACTATATAACTTATTTTGTTGAGTTCAAGACATCCCAAACTCCTATGACAAAGTGGATAAGCTGGTGTAAGGTAATGTTGAATGATTCTTCAGTGATTAAAGTCTTGAGAGATGCTTGAAAACTTCATGTTATAAGAATATCTGAAACTTTTGTTGGGACCCTCCTTGTTGAATATTTTGTTGAAGAGAAGCGAACGATCACCTCTTTGGAGAGGAAGATAGAAGATCTCCAGCAGGGCAAGGGTCGATGTCGTGCACGTTATGTGAGGTGGATTGATTATTGGTGGAATGGTAACACTAGTGCTAATGGTATTTCTATTAGTGATCCTTTGAGTATAACAATATTTCTGACGCTCTGGTTGTCTATAGATATGTTTAAAGATTTCTCTATCGGCAGATTGAAGCTCTCGGTCATTCCCCTGGTTGTAGCACTTGTTGATGGTGAATATATCCCTCTTGGTAAATCTCGGGTGTCATCCATGTATACACACTTTTGGAATGAAGAGAGGGACCGTTTCAGAAAATTCATCTTGGAACTTTCATTGGTGATGAGTAATGTTCCTTCTAAAAGTGACAAAGCTTGCGTATCCAATTTGCAAAAATAAAACAGTCAAGCGGAAGCTCATTATTGATGCAGCTCAGTAGGTAAACGGTCTTCTCTTTAACTTCTTAATCTCAAAATATGGTTACCATGATTATTAGTTTTACTCCTTTCAGCGGACACGTGTTGTGCGTCCTCGAGCGGATGCAACTCCTTTCGCTGGTGACAGTCCCTAGTCTGTAAGACTATGACCACGAATTATTCTCCCTGGAGCAAGTCTCTTCCCCATAGTAAAGTAAGTTTATACTCGTCACTTTTGATACTACTGACTTTGTGAAGTATAATATGTTTTATTGTCTTGTTGTAACATGTGAGCACAAATGTTTGTAATGACCCCATTGACGCATCTGAGGCTTTGGAGACACCGCGAGTATGGAGAATGGACACGATTATGAAGATGAGGAGCTTGAAGAAGCGTCTTGTACTGAAGAACTTTATAAAGAATCTAAATTTGCTACTGTTGATAAAGAAGTAAGCAATAGTGATGAAATAATGCTGGACTCTTCCACTAACTTGGATCCATCTCAAGTAAGTTTTCTTATCTTTATGACCATAATAGACCATGTTGATCGTTTTAACTTCTCATATAAGCATAATTATGCTCAAATTTGCAAAGTATTTATAGATTTTCGTTATTAAATTTTTTTCACAAGTATAGTGCTTGGGGAAAACGCCATAGAATCTTCATACAACCTCCATTTTTGATGATTTACCCCTCTATATTTAGAAAGAAATTTACAACATCGTTTAAGAGGAAAATCCAGGTTTTGACCTTGTTCGGGGTGTCAAAACTACCTAACAGTAAAATCCATGAAGTATCCAGGAAAATTCTGACAGTTTTCAGACCCGACACTGCTCACCGTTTTGGCCATAACTCACAGATCTTTTGTCCGATTGATGCGTACTTTTAGAATGTTGTAGTAGACATCCATACGAAACTTTTGACATAAGGATCATGCTCAGATTCCTTACCAATTGTTGCCAGATTCAGAGTTTCCAGGAGGCAGTGTGAATTGTCTCTGATGCGGTTTTTGTGAAACACCTTGTAATAGTTTCAAATCATGGAATACTTCGAATATCACTTTGTAATGAATATATATGACATCTGTGAATATGTATAATGAGTTTTATGGTTCATGCTCAAAAAATAATTGTGTGTGTTTGACATGTTCTGATCTAAGATGCCTCTAATCTCTCTACTTTTAGGGAGATAATGATCGAAATCAGAGAGATAAGCCTTCAAGTGAAGGAACAAGAGTACCGTTGATCCCGATTTACATAATATCCTCTCCCATATTGAAAATCATAGGAGGAATTCTACTGGCATACTTGTTGAGGATGGTGGTTCCACTGATGTTGATATGCAGAACGGTAATGTAGTAGAGAGTGTGCCAATTGAATATCATAATGCAGGCATTAACATTGATTTCCGCTTCAGTAGGACTCTTCCTGAGTACTCATGTGTTGGGGGATTTTCTTTTCCATCCATTTATACTAAGATGTATTCTAAGGTATGGAAGAAGTTCGGTCACCTCTCCGTATATAATTCCAAGAATTATAGAACCATTGAACGGGACGTGACTAGCTTGCTTCCAACCATCCAGAAAATAATCTCTCTTCCTCATAATGAAATCTTTGGAGTCGTCCTCAAGGAATGGGAAGAAGCTGTGAATGAAGCTGAGAACACTGGTCTTGATATCACATGGGTTCGTCTTTATCTAGGAGCTATACTAGAGCATTTAATTGAAGTAAGTGAATTTGCTAGTTTGGAGGCGCTAACCAAGGCTAGAGGACAGGTTGATAGGCTTTCCCATGAGCTGAAGCTTTCAACTGAAGTTCTTGGAAAAATAGAAAATGGGTACTCTGAAGGGACTGAACCAGTCTTCAAGGATTTCTTCTATATTTATAATTTTATGAAACGCATTTATGGTGTTCTTTTGGATTTTTGGGTATATAGGTTTTACAAGTTACTTGTGAAGAGAGATTTTTTTTTAAACGGATAATGATATTTGAATTGATTTGTGAAATTAAAAATCCTAAGTATGAATGCAGAAATATTGCAATCATTTTGGAGGAATTATAAACATTGCATGAAAATAGGAAATAATTAAAATAATAATAACAAAGTATTCATGCTTTGTAATCTTTGAGCCACTTGCCGGGTATTACTACGCCTTATGGTTTGTCAATGTTTATGAGCTTTTAATAACCACCTAACATAGTCTCGGTGATTATGTAAGGTTCTTCTTCATAGCTGGAGGAACCAATGTAGAAAGTTGTGCACTCTTAGTAACTTTAAGGACTGTGTCTCCAATTTGAAAAGGTCCAAACTTTAGCACATTATCTGACGCAGTGGCATTCTCTTTTTAGCCAATATGGTTTGATATTTTTCTTCGACTCTGAAAGAATAACGCATATCATAGGTTCATAAGAAACATTTATCGACAAATATGATTTTATCTAATAATAAACCACAAATATTTATTACTTAAAGAAACTGTTCATTAACCAATAAGTAGATATTTTCTACAAAGAATAATGATGATGATTTCTTTATTTTTCTTAAAAAGAAATATATAAGTAAACTAGATTTGGTTTTTCCTTAACGATCCTAAAGGGATAAAATATAGTTATTATGGTATTCCCAATTGCAAACACCTATGGAACAAGGAATTGCTGCATGCCTGAGGGAATTGAGCAATTTTTATTTTTTCTTATCGTAATAATCTCCAAAATTTGGAACATTTCACTTGAAATTGGAATACGGTAGGACACAAAAGGTCAAAAGGTGCGCACCCGACTCTTGTTATCCTAAATCATTAGTCCGTGTAGTGACTATATTAATCTTGAATTTTATTTATATTGATAAAGAAAGTGTCTATAATTTTATTCTAAGGTGAATGATTATCTCACTGGCACTATAGGTCACATTTGTTTTTTAGATTTATTTGTATATTTTATATGTTTTTGGTTGCAACTAATAAATTCATGGTTGGTGTTTAATTTGTATGTCAAGTAGATTATATTTTAGGACAAAATTTTTTATGGCTCTTTGTTGATGGTGATATTTTGACAAGGGAGAAAGTTGTAATATTGTTTTTCGCCTAGCTGCAGAAGCATGAAACAAATATGTAGAAATTCCTGACTCGGCATGAGAATTATAAAAACATACTGATATCTTACATTCCGCAAGAGAATTAAGAATACATATTCAGCTCATGGATAAATTAGCTCTGTATCTCTTTTACATATATATGCGCCCGTAGAAATTTCAGGGCTTTACTCGGCTAAACCCTCGTTATTTTATGTGCATCCATGCAGATTATTGGAATCGATCAGAATAAGTTGATTATACAAAATTATAAAGATTCGGATTTAATGCCATATTTTATCCAAATGAAAACGTAAATTTAGATGCATGCCATCTAATAGCAGAGTTGCATCAAGCACTATCTTAAGTTGCCAACTTCCACGGCTGAATCTCTTGAATATATTCTGTATGCACTGCATAAAAGTTAAGCATAATGATAACATAAAAATCTCATGTGACTGAGAAACTCTAAACAGGCCATAGTTATGGCTACGACATTAACAAATGCTAATGTTAATGGCATATCGGAAATAACCATGGCACTAGCTAGTGCAAGCTTTAGCAAATCCTAGTCACATCCCCAACACCAATGAGCAGTACACACATGTGCCAAAAGCCCAGAATAAGCCAAAAACCCAAAAGCCAACAACGCTAACAAAGCACGCGCCAAACATGCCCTAGTAGTGCTAGCTAGCACCAGCGTTAGTGTTAGCGCCTACAACACCGATGCGCCTATGCTAGCGCTAGCTGCGCTAAGCGCCAATGCTAGCCTTGCTAGCAGCGCAAGTCTTCCCCTCTTTTCTCCTTTGCGCGTCCTCTCTCCCTTCACGCTTGCATTTATGCTCGTGGTAGCATTATCCTCTGCTATTAATGCAATACTAGGCCATTGCCATATTGTGCTGGCACAAACTCATTGATAGCATTATCTTACAAAAAACTTACATGCCTTGAGTCCATGACTTCACTGACTCCTACGAGAAATCAAATCATATTACATGGGGGGATTCTTCATTGGGTTTTGGTCTGGTGGTTACAGCAACATGCGGCGTGGCAACACCCCATGATAAGGAAGTTACAAAGTAGTGATAAGGTTGAAGCAGTTAATGGAGTAATGGAGTAATGGCTTCCCGAAGTTTTCAAGGCGGTTATACCATTATTCCCACGACTTCCACTTCTCCGTCTTTTCACTATCTCCACTACTTTACAAGGAAACGTGTGTATTCTTAAACTATTATAAATATGCTACTTAGCCATTCACAGAAACACAACAAGCTTACCATTCTCATAAGTTCTGTTATTTTTCCCAATAGTTCAACATCTCTACACCCAATTCATCACACTTATTTTCTTCAACTTTCTTTGCTTCCCTCCCCTAAAATCAACCCATTTTATCTCCTTGTGACCAAAGCAGGACAGAACGGCTATTATCGTGGTTTAGGCTTCTCTTGTACGATTTTGATTTCTGAATCTAAAGAAAGTACTTCAACAGTATATTGTTTTTCCTAGAAGTAATTTTTAGGTACTAACAACTGGCGACCACAGCGGGATATCAATCTCTCGGTCACGAATCCAATTCTTCAACCATATGAAAATCAAATCTTCAATTATCTAAGAAAATGATAGAGCTTAGGTCAGGTTCATCAACCAATCCAAATTCAGATTCAACAATCGCTCCTAACCCCGGCAATAACAGTGGTGGAATTCTAGATCATTCCTCAAAATACCACCACTGAAAATACCAAGACTTCACTTCGTACCACTGAAGGTGTCAAAAACAAGGAGCAAACATCACCAACGATAGCTGATTTGATGAAACGACAAGAAATAGCCATGACCACCACCCAGAAGGAAGTTCTTACCTTTCGTAAGACTTTAACGAAGCAATTATCACTAGAGCAGCGTTATCATCAAATGGATAAAGCTAAGAACACAATCGCTGGTAAAGCCAAGACGTCAAGAGTTAATGCCCAAGAAGATGATGAAGTACAGATCATCACCAACCATGTACCAGGGAGGAGTCAATAACAACAGAACTTTGTCACTCGCGAAGATCTGGAAAGGCTCCTGCGAAATCGTGGAAAGGAAGATTCATCTTCATTCCATCAACACCAACCCCCTTACCCAGCAGAGATTCAGAGGATTGCACTTTAGAACGAATATTTGTCTCCTCCATTCTCATTGTACGATGGCACCGGGAACGCTCGAGAACATATTTCTCGATTCTTGGAATTTTTAGGAGTACATGAATATAATCAAGTGTTGCGGCTCAAATAATTCTCAAAATATCTTACTGGAAGAGCTTATACTTGGTACAACAACCTCTCTCCCAAAGACATCTCTAGTTGGTCTCAGATGGTCAATATATTTTATAAAAAATATTTTTTTTCTCTGAGGAAATTATTCTTTCGGATCTGGGAAGAATGTTCCAGAGAAACAACAAGCATCCCAACGAGTACGTAAACAGGTTTATGACACAAGCTCTCGACTGCCATGACCAGAACGTGACTAAGCAACAATTGGTGGAGATTTGCATTAACAGTATGATTTGTGTTTCTCGTTTTTTATTAGAAAATTTACGATTTCAAACCTTCTCTGAGCTACATGAGGACTCTAACAGATCAACAAAAACTGCTCTGGATTTGCTAAAAGAACAAGACCCGCAAGAGAAGAAATCCATGTAGACACCCGTGGAAGTAGACGTCTGGTGAAAAATAATATTTTACCAAACACTCCATAGGTACTTTCACTGAGGAAAGAGGCAAGAGAAAGGCAGCATCTCAATTGGCATCACAGGCTAAGCATACTGCATCAGCCCCGACAACAGCGCCTACACCAGTTCAAGGACAAGGCTCATTCAAGACTCCGTGTCAGACACAGCAAACCAAGACAGATACAACGATCCCAGACTTCATGTACCCCATGGAGGAGGTCCTCGAACTACTGGAATTATGGGTACAAAATGGAGCTATCAAGTTACCACCTGTGCGACATCCACCCACTGAAGAGGACATGTCAAATCCAAAATATTGTCATTTCCACAGGTTTGTCAACCATCCCACCAGTGAATGCAATGGTTTAAAGAGCATCTTCAGAGGAAAGATCGAATCAGGAGAGCTATGCTTGGGGACTGAAGGTTTCCACAAAGATCCCCTCCCTGTCAGAAGCTTTACTCTTTATGGGGATACCGTTAACATAAATTTCCAATCCATGATAGGGCGCATATATGAACTTCTTTACCTATCGAAGGCACAACGCAAAGATAATTTACTGCTCTCAATCGTGTTGTGTCGGGTAAGCGTCTACTCTTCTCCGAAAAAGCTAATGTGTATCCCAAGTCCGCCTCAGAAGACGTAGTCATCAAGTATAATAAAAAGCATAGCTGGGGACTTCTTACCACCGCTTGCCTCAAAGACACCAAGTTCGAGCAAACTCTAATCGATGCGGGCACCAACGTCAATATCATCACTATCAAGACTCTGAGAGTTACGGGAATTTCCAGGCACGAAGCCACGCACTCTCCAACTGTAATCAAGAATTCCGAAGGGAAGTCCAGGAGTGCATACGGATACATCACTCTTGAGGTAAAAATGGGTGACACCCAGACAAATACTAAGTTTCACATCGTCAAAGAGGATCCAAATTATGACATGATTCTGCGACGCCCATGGGTCCGTAGCAACAAGATGGAATCAGTGTATCTCCTTCACCAGCACCAACACCTCCAAGACTCTTAAACAAGCCAGTGAATCCCGAAGATTGCCTATCAGACGAGTTTCTCTACGCAATGAATCTGGACGTGAAGTGGTTGCCAGGAGAGGACACGACATCATGTGTCCGAAGGTTTCACACACAAGTAAGTCATATCCAACCAATATATTTTCAACCAGCGATCCCACGTCCCATTAAAGCTTGGGGACTTGACCCGGATATCAACCCTACTCTGACTCGGCGATGTGAATGGGAAGCTGATCCTTTTTAAATTTTATCGAATGGGTAGAGATTATCTCGACTAGAGATAAGCAAACCAGTAAAACGATTGTTCTGAAGACTTGTCATGAAGTTAAGGGGCCTGAACCCGGTAGAGAATATCACAGCCTCTCATGAAGAAGAGTCGTAACTCATCACCGAAATTTTGATCGACGGTTACTACAAGCTTGTCAATACTAACAAGACAAAATGGGTGGTCATACATGTCAAGTGGCTTACAGCTCATAATGCTTAAAATATTTTACCACCACTTCGTTTTATTTCCCTGTTTTACGCAATAGTTGTAATTCCTCCAAAATGTTTGCAATATCTTGCATTCGTACTTAGTATTTCGATTTATTAATCAAGCAAAGTATTATTTATTTCAAAAAAAATATATATCCTTGCAAATCATTCAAAAAAAAAAACTCTGCCCACTCCAAATCCCAAAATAAAACCACAAAAAAGCCAAATGTATCAGAAACCTATAAAACCCAGAAAGTCAAGGAAAACTCTTTGAAAACTGGTTCAGCACCTTCAGTGTATTCCTTTTTCCATTTGCTCAAGAGTCTCAGTTGCAAGTTTCAACTCCTGAGAAATCCTATCAACTTCACATTTAGCTTTGGAAACCGTCTCCAAGTTATAAGATACGCATTTCTCCTGCAAATGTTTTTCAATAGCTTCTAAATAACGATGAAGCCATGAAACATTAAGCTAAGCTCTTTCAGCCTCATTCAAGGAATCCTTCTAGTCCTGAAGCACCACCTCAGAAATTTCTCTACAGGGAAGATAAAACATCTTATGCACATTTGGCAGCAACAGAGATATATTCTTCTCCAGAGTATGATAGTTTTCAGGGTTACTTACGAAGAAATGGCCAAATTTCTTCCATACTTTGGTATATATCTCAGCATAGGCGGAGAAAACAGTGAAGCCTCGGACGCACACATGTCCATGATGAATTCTATCAAACTTGAAGTCAAAATTAACTCCAGTATTCGTGTATTCAACCGGAACAATCTTATCATATCAACATTCTGTACGATAACGCCACTCGGAGTGCTTTCTTCAACAACCACATTAGAAAAAGCTCGCTCGTGATTTTAAGATGGAAAAGACTCATCACCAGCACCACATCTCATGGTAATCTCCAATACTTCACCTACAAGTTCATCTCTCTGATTTGATTTATTCCCCTAGAAATGGAGACATTGTAGAGATAATGAGCTAAAATAGCTTAAACACAAGGAATCGAAGCATAGATCATAAAGTTCATAAAATATGTCCATTATCAACCTAAGCATTCATTAAAAAAGTGTTTCGGTTATGGAATATGGTTTAGAAAGGATATAAGTCGTTTTGCAAAAATTTCGTCAGAAACATTTTTGCACTATCTTCCAGAAGAACTGAAAATGGCGTCAATTGGTAAGGAATCTTGAGATGATTTATATACCAAATAATTCATATAGATGTATACTATAACATGTTTAAAGAGAACGTCAATCGGAGAAGCGAGCTAATAAGGGAAGACAAAACGGTTGACTACATGATTGCTGAAAACCTACAGAATTCTGCCTGGAAAAGTTCTGGACGCTCGGTGTTAGGTATTTCACCTATCAAACGAACTCCAAATTCAGAAATTCTTTTTGAAAAAGTTATTTCTACCTCTTATCTAGATAATTAGGGGTCAATCACCTCATTCTAACTTCGTATGAAAATTGTACAACCATTAAGGTAAGAAGACCTCAATCTGAATTTTTCTGACGACAAAAATCGCTAAAGTCCTTCATGAATTGTGTATGGCTCTACACATTTTGTAGTTTAAGAACTATGATCATGTTACTATAGTTCTAAAACAATGGATAAAACTTACTTGGAGCTGTGATGATCCATCAGAAGCAGAAGGTATCTCATAATACGAGTCGCCAACAAGTTCTTCGTTTTCAGCTCCAGATTCTTCAATTTCTTCATTCTGAAACGATTTTTCAGGTCCATTGTCATCTCGGCCTTCTTCCTCAGTACTTCCAACCATAGCGGTACTTCTTGATACTAGAGTATCCGTGTTGCTAGTCATCTAAGAATGATGATTATTCATAAGAATCGAAATTCATTAAGTTCAGCAAAACGAAAATTTCTGCAATTCAAGAAATTCCAAAAGATATTCCACTTACAGCAAAAGGTGCTGAGGAGCCAATAACAGCTGGGACGCCAAACTTGAAAGTCTGAATACTCAAGTCACCTTGACGAGTCAGGCTCCCAGACTACGTAAAGGTACTCGTCAAGAGAAGATATAGAAGTACTTCATACAGAAAAGAAAAATATGAGACATTCACCCGAGGTCTCTTCTCCCCAGATTGAGGAATGGCATTGGTGCAATATCAGACACAAAGTGTTCCGGGAACCATGACTATAAGGGGCAAATTAAGCGTTTAATTACTAAATAAAAAATGGAGATTAAACTAAAAGATGATTCGATATACCTGTGTCAAGTTGACAATCGAATCACGCCTTGCTCCAAAAGTAATTTTCAAGTTCGATCGAGCTGCTAACTCTTTCTCAGAAGGCTTACCACGTGCACCAGAAGGCTCACTAGACATGAGATTATTAAAGAGGATAAGTTGTGCGTTCCAGAAACCAGCATATTCATCAGTGACACGTCCTTTTATATCGTCCTTGAGAAAGGGAATGCTTCAACCAGGGATGGTATGGGCACCCTCAGATCGCTGAAGCACGTCTATGGAAGGCGTCTTTGTGCGATAACGACGAATAAATTGATCAAAGCCCATTTTCCAAGCCTCCTTATTTATGTTATAAATCTGCATGATATAACTATCGGAGCGAACAATAAGAATATACCCTGGAGTACAACTATTCATAAAAGTGGCCTCACCGACCGTAGCAATATTACCCTCATCAGTTGGACCAGAACGTAGGATAATATCAGGGCTCTTAGCAAAAGTCTCTGGTAGAATCACGTGTGGAAGCCTCGAACCCCAAGGTCTGAAATTCACCTTCTTCTCATTGTCCATTAAACTAATAAGACTAACAGAAGAAGGTTTCTTCTAACTCCAACAGAGTATTCTAGCACACTCGATCTCTGTACTTGGAAAAGAAGGCTTGGTCTTTGGCGCATATTCGGGAAAACACTATCATAGCCAGGATTGCATAAACATAACAGGGATAAAAGACTCTATCTTGGCATGACCATTAGAAATCCTCATGTCACAAATGAAAGTATCAAAATGAGAGTATAAAGATCCAAGAAACAAATTACCAAGAGGAAGAGTCTTTCCACCAGCAAACACAATAGCAAGCGAAACAAGTGAAGACTTTAATTGACCTCCAGGAGAATCTTCGAACTCGTCTCTGGAAATCCAAAGTACAAGAAAAGCAGAAATGCATAAATGATCGTCAATAGCAAGGTCGTCAACACTTGTGCTTCCGTTCCACTAAAGTCAACCCAAGCCGAATAATTCTTGTTATTGCAACGACCAGACTTCTGTAAACCTTCTACTTTCTGAGCAAGGATGACGGGATGTTTTTCTCCTCCACAAATCATTCAAGTAGAATGCTACCAACAAAAGGCAGTTGCATCAAAACCGCCATGTTCTCCAAGGTGATTGTTAACTCACCCCAAGCACATATTGATGAATGGGCTGGACCATATCAATGAGAAGAAAATGCAAGTAGACCCATTGTTTCCTTGTTAATGTTCAGAGTCTCAGACACTTGGACAACATGGAATATGTTAGCATTTTCTAAAACCAGCTTCACCTATGGATTCTTCAACATAACTTTAGCCTATCCTTTACATCCAGACTGAGGAGTTTGGAATATCTTAAAATGAACAAATATAGGAATGTATTCTCCTCTTTGCAAACAACATCTGACAAGAGCCTGGGATAAATATTCTGAGGCTGAGGGGCGCTATTGATGTTCTGAACAAAATTTCCAACATAATCAAGGTCAGCAACCTTGACATCAAAGAGCTTATCATAGATGTTTGGCATGTTGTATGGAGAAATAACATCAGAGTTTTTTCTTCCGCCACGACTAGAAGTTGTGGTAGCATTATCATCATGATCGTTATACATCTACAATGGGTTGAATAATATTTACGTTAACAACTGGGCAATCATGCACAAGGTTTGGTTCTATTTTATGTATATATATAGTACTGGTATGAAAATATATGCGTATATATATATAAATTAAAACTAGCGACAAAAAAAAATTGTTACAAACTCTAGCATACCTGGTTAAAGCTTAAGAACGTAGCAGTGAAGCCAATGAAGGATTGTCAAACAACAATTGTGGAGTTGAAGTTCACTCGCTAGAAGCTGTCAAGAGAGAATCAGTATCAAGCCAATAGTATGCTTATGCAATGAATCAAGAAATAATGATTGAAATGGTGAGAAAGCACTCACGTAAAAAAAAAAAACTTACCTGAAGCCGACCGGAAATTGGCCAGAAAGTCGCCGATGTTGATCGGCCGGTGACGGAGCTCTGGAGAAGTTGTCCTCTGCTGCTCAGACGTGAAATAGAGAGGAGGTGAAGGTGTTGGCAGTGATAGAGAGATAATATAAAATAAATAAATAAAGGTTTACTCCCTTTTATAATAATTGGTTTCCAAATTCAAGTCAAACAAGGGTTTCCTCTTTGAAGCCATGGTTCCGTGTTACACAAGGGTCAATTTTGGGGTCTCCATCATACAAATCAACCACGCTTCGGTTGTCTATGCTCTCCAGACGATGCTCTATCATCCTATAGGCACTACTACATCAAATAATGCTTCTTCAACGATTATCCGACATCATCATAATTCCATCAAATAAGAACTTCTGGTAATTTCCGATAACTAAGCTTGTTGATTTATTTTTCTTATATCAATAAAATAAAAATCACCATCTAGTGCTTACCACAAAACATTATTGTTCCGCGCTAAGCAGGGGACTTAATGTTGATGGTGAGTTTTTGAAAAGGGAGAAAGTTGTAATATTTCTTTTCGCCTAGCTGCAGAAGCATGAAATAAATATGTATAAATTCCTAACCCGGCATCAGAATTATAAATACATATTGTTATCTTACATTTTGCAAGAGAATTGAGAATACATATTCATCTCATGGCTAAATTAGCTTTGTAGCTCTTTTGCATATATATGCGCCCGTAGAAATTTCAGAGCTTTACTCGGCTAAACCCTCGTTATTTTATGTGCATCCATGCAAATTATTGGAATCGATCAGAATAAGCTGATTATACAAAATTATAAAGATTCGGATCAAATGCCATATCATATCCAAATGAAAACTTAAATTTAGATGCATTGCAGAGTCGCATCAAGCATTATCTCAAGTTGGAAACTTCCACGGCTGAATCTCTTGAATATGTTTTGTATGCACTCCATAATGCTAACATAAAAATCTCATGTGACTGAGAAACTCTAAATAAGTCGTAGTTATGGCCACGACATTAACAAATGCTAATGTTAATGACACATCGGCAATAACCATGGCACTAGCAAGTGCCATCCATAGCAAACTCTAGTCACATCCCCAACACCAATGAGTAGCACACACATATGCCAAAAGGCCAGAAAATCCAAAAAGCCAAAAGCCAACAAAGCTAACAAAGCACGCGCCAAGCAGGCCCTTGTAGTGCTAGCGAAAGCACTGGCAGCAACACTAGCTAGCACCAGTGGTAGCGTTAGCGCCTACAGCAGCACAAGCATTCCCCTCTTTTCTTCTTTGTGCGTCTTCTCGCCCTTAACGCTTGCATTTATTCTTGCTAACATTATACTTTGCTATTAATGCCAATATTAGGCCGTTGTCATACTGTGCTGGCACAAACTCATTGATAGCATTATCTTACGATAAACTTACATGCTTTGAGTCCATGACTCCACTGAATCCTACGAGAAATCAAATCATATTATATGGAAGGATTCTTCATGGGGTTTTGGTCTAGTGGTTATAGAAACATGCGGCGTGGCAATACCCCATGATAAGGAAGTTACAAAGTAGTGGTAAGGTTGAAGCAGTTAATGGAGTAATGGCTTCCCGAA